>CM053609.1:32744190-32833519 GCA_028646535.1 Procyon lotor
CTCCTTGTATCACCTAAAAGTGACCTCAATTTATTTCTGTAAAATCGCTAGATGCCATCTCCAAACCTTAGTTTCTACCTTTTCTCTTTCTCCTTTTGTAAGAATTGGAAAAAGATCTAGCCTTTCTTCAGCTCCCAGGAATCTTACTAGCTCTCTTTGATCAATTAAAGCAAGAGGTCACCTTTACAAGAGATCCAAGGGGAGTATCCTAAGATATTCCGTTACAGTTTCGATTTAGGTTGACTTTGTTTGCAGAACAGAGATGCTGTAGCCAACCCATTACTCATGGTCCTCCCAAGAGGATGAGAGAATGAAGAGGCGAACAGGATGGGTGTGTGTGTGTGTGTGTGTGTGTGTGTGTGTGTGTGTGTGTCTGTGAAAATCACTAGTTTTTTTTAACTGCTTCTTTATTCATTGCTCTCAAACAGTTCATCTTAGTATCTAAAATGAACATGAGTTTCATGTTCATTCATGCGTCTCCATTTTCCCTATTTCTTGCTCACTATTTCTCTAATTCTTCCTTACTCTTGGCCTCACACTGGCCCAGATTTTTTTCCAGTCTGCCGGGGAGGAAGAATTAGGGCTAACAACGTGAGAGGTGAACTTAGGCTCAGCTGCAGGCCCAAGAAAACCACAAATGTCCACAGTGTGGGTGAAAAGAACGTCATCCCAGGGCTCCTCCAATTTTCAGTTATGAACTTGTATTTTTCCCATGGTTACGAGAGTCCCCTGGAAAGGCTTGCTTGCTTGCTGTATTTTTCTTAGGAAATAACCCCCAAAGAGGATGACTAGCTTTTTAAAGAGACAAAAATAAGTATATGAACAAGTAAACATGTGATGCGAATTCATTTCCCTGGGAAGTCAGAACCATTAGCTCATGACATCAACAGGCAAGAACATCCCTGCACACGACGAGACAAATCCTGCATGTTTTATGAACTTTTCACTGACATTCACCTTTTCTATTAGTGATGTCATTTTAGCTACTGGCTACTTTCACGCCATGTACAACTACAGGGTAACAGGACAAGTTTCTCTTTCTACCAGGATTATGGGTCACCGTGATGATGACCGTATAGAAAGACGAAAAGAAACTCAGACAGCAAGCTTTTAACAGACGCATCCATCATCAAGTTTGTAACACAGAAGGCTTAAGAGTCCTGTTTCTCTAATAAATTCAAGGAAGAATTCCTAACAGAAAACCAATCAGCTCATCTGAGCAGCCACATGGGAAGGTCCTCTCCTCTAAAGGCCTACAGAAATGGGGGAGTGGCTGCTCCCCGTCTTGTCAGCCTCTGGCCCCGCAGCTAAATCTCCCCAATACATGTGATGTGGGGCTTCCATGCAGCGAGGGTCTTTCTTTCTATTCGAGGAAAACCTGATGATGATCCTTAGGGCTGATGCCTGACAGAGTCATTCGGTGGCTATAAAGCTGGGGTCTCTGAATGTGTGCACTGGGAATGGCTCCTCCATCTTCCCTAATGTTCATGGAGGTGCTGGATCCCTTGGCCTCTCCTCGGGCAAAGAGGCCAACCACCCTCCACCCCTCCTGGATGCTCTGTCTCCTTTTGTTTGCCCAAACAAGGTGGGCATGGAGAGGAGAAGTCGGGGAGGGGGAGAGGTACTGCTTTGGTGGATGGGGCCCCTGGCTCCCAGGTAGCCGCCAAGGGTCTAAAGTCAGCTTGAGGTTGGGGAGAGGACCCTGTGAAGGTTCCACTTTGCTTTCCTGCTGGGGAGATTTCCTGAGCACTGGCTCTACTCATGGGGGCAGAACTACTCTCCCAGACGGAAGTCGTCTTGTTGCTGGAGAGTGAAATGGGAGACCTCGACTCCATCGAACACCCTAAAGGCTGCTGTCTCCTTTTCATCCAGGTTTGTGGATCTGTCAGATACACAGCTGCAGAGGGACCCCTCTGCGGGGACTGTCCTCTTAAATGGCCCATCAAGGGCCAAGGTGGAGAGCGCCAACCTGAGGTCTATGTGGGCAGTGCCTGGACCCACGGGCACCGGTAAGTTAGCCGCTCTGCACAGATCCTGCGCAGGGGCCGGAAGAAACACAGTTCATCCAAGGAATGGAGCTGGGGAAAAGGGGCAAAATGAGGACCCCTCCTCTGAATGAAGAAGAAAATCCCAGTATCCCTTCTCTTCCAACCAACGAGTAAGAAAAAAGCGTGCAAGACAGAAAGCAGGACGGGGAATGGGCACCACGTTGGGCAGAATAAAATGAAGTATGTGCAGCAAATATGAGTGCGGTCACAGAGCCTGGGGCTCCCAACCCCCTTACCGATTCCTTGACTCTTTAACACCTGAGGAAACCCAAGTCCGGATCAGACGGTGGTCATGTGGCTATTTACATGACAGATATGGATGCAAAGCTTCAAAACCTAAGCCTACCACTGTTTCTGCTGTAACTTCTCATTTTCAGGTAGAACAAGGTTCTATGTGACTAAGACTACTGTCCTACCGAGAAAGAAAAAAACCCCTCTTGGAAGCCTTGCTGGCTTCATTTTCCTGCTAAGCATCCTCACAGGCTGAACTTTATTTTCCAACACAGAAAGCGGGTTTGGCTGGAGAGGCTGGGGCCCGAGAACGCTGACCGGCCAGGATGTTGTCTTCCTGGCCCTTGGGCACCATGCTGCTTTCTGTTCACCAGGGTTCAGGCATGGGGACTCCACGTCAGTAACCCCAGAACCACCTCCTCGCACAGAGGATACACTTTCCCAAGGACCACGCTTAACCTGGGTGAAGAATAAAGGTACTGATCCCTTAAGTGACCTAAAATGTTTAATGTCAGAAGGTAATTTAGTTAAAAAAATTTTTTTAATTTCAAATCAATTTAATTAACGTAGACCGTACTATTAGTTTCAGGGGAGGAACTCAGTGATTCATCAGTTGCCTACAACGCCCAGTGCTCCTTACATCGGAGTATCCTCCTTAAGGCCTGTCACCCAGGCACATCATTCCCCACCCACCTCCCCTCCAGCAGCCCTCGGACTCTTCCCTATAGTTAGAGTCTTTTATGGTTTGCCTCCCTCTCTGTTTTTGTCTTATTTTATTTTTCCTTCCCTCTAAAGGTAATTTAGTTTTAAAGTTGGCAGTGAAATGCTAGAATGAACACGAGGCCAGAGATAGTAAGAAGTGGGATTTGGTCCCAGGTCTAGCCTAGTAGCCAGGTGACCTCAACCAAGGGGCCAAACTTCTCCAGATCCTTCCTTTGCCCTGCTAGCCTCATGCGGTAGTGCAGGGACAAAGAGAAAAGTTTCAGTGCCCCGCAAATGAGAGGCTTACAGTTCTCTGTGGCCTGTGGAATTTTTTTTTTTAAATAGGCTTGGGAAGGAGCAAACAGTGATGGAATGTGGGACGTCATCAATTCTCTTTGGGGTTGTCTTTGACTCCTGGACAAATTCTCTTGAGGCTTCCCCGGGACCTCCCATGGATCTAAATGTAGTTCCCAGGACTTGGCAGAGATAGACATACAGCAACGTGGGTGTGCACGGTTTGGCCCTTAGGACTTCAGGGAGCCAAGCCACCGTAAGAACCGGGATTGGTAGTGCAAGCCTGAGGCTCCCCTGGGGACAGTCCCCCTAGCCATGACCACTGCACCGCCCACTGGCATCCTCCCTATTGGCCTTCTTTCCCAGCTCCATGTGGGCATTTCCAGGCATCAGAGGGAGGGAAGCATTCTCGGTGTGGTCTAATGTATTCAACTGAGGACTAGACGAGGTCTTAAGAGGCTGGTGGGTCACCTGTAGCACTGGTGATGTTTTTCCTTAACTTGTCAGGGAGCCTGGGGTGGCTCCTTCTGGAGCCTTCCCTGTCCTTGAAGGATGGACTGGGCTCTTCCCAACAGGACCTCCCAACATTGTTTCAGTGGTGGCTTTGCCTGTCCCAGCCTCTTGCATGCTATTCTTGCCTCTTCGGTGCAAAGAGAGAGCTTGGCTTTCCTGGATGTTAACTACAACTTCTTCTAGACCCTTCTTTTATCTCAGTGTGCTGGAGCAGTGCGATGCCGGACACTTTCCAGCTCAGTCCAGCCCCAGACTCACAAGTTGAGCCTGCACAGTGCTCTCTGGGCTATTTTCCTGAGGAAAGAATGCTCTGCAACCGACTTAGCTCTTCCCCAGCCCTGGCCCGGCAGACGCCCCTCCTTACCACCAAGACGTGCTCGAGAAGGTCCAGGTAGCCGAGGGTGCACTCCGTCCCATACCGCAAGGCTCTGGTGCGCACCTCCTCGCTGACATCAGGGTGGAAGGATGCTTGCTGGAAAGAGAAAGGAATGTTGATATCTTAAGACAGGAAGAGCCACGTGGTCAACGGGCCGAGGGGTGAGGCGGTCACCTGCCTAGTAGCACTGAGCAGCCCTGCACCCACAGGGGTGAGGCGGTCACCTGCCTAGTAGCACTGAGCAGCCCTGCAACCCCCTCCTCCAGGTAGGAGACCTCAATTCTGGAATTCCCGCTGCCTCGCCTTCCGTGACCTCCCTGAGAATCCTTCCCTGGCTCCTTGGACAGAGAAGGTGACACTCCTCCGTGCTCTCTTCCATGGTAAGTTCTCGGACCATGTTTTGTGTCTGGCCTCTCCCAGTGCCCTGGAGCTAGATAAAAGCACAGGAATCAGGTCCCTCTTCCTGTCCTTTCTCCCTCCCCTTTTACTGAAATGTAAGGAATTCCACATGCACTAAGAAGTCCAAGAAAGATTCATGATTAAGGCTCCCGTAGTTAATAACTAACTCATCGTACACTATACATGGTGAGATAAGCAGACAAGGGCAAATGGCTAATACAGGATCCTGTGGTTTTTTTGGGGGGGGGGGTAACTTGGGACCTGTCGGTTTCATTCATTCCCGATACATCGGGTGACACACCCATTCACAGGGTGACCAGGTTCATTACAATCAGCCTGGTTACATCTGAATTTTGAATAAACAATATAGAATTTCTAATGTAAGTTTGAGAAACCCTATTTTTTATGTGCTAAATTGGGCAACCCTACCCAGCCATTCTTCAGAAAGAACTTGGGGCTTCAGAAAGAACAGCTAAAAGAGAGAACTGCAAATAAGTCACCAATCAGGACACATATGAATCACACATTAGGATAAAAAGGCAAGGTGGAGGGGAACGGTGACTAGTCTTCCTGCTTGCTCCACTCAAGAGGATTGGGGAGTGCTGGTGGGAACACCTGTGGGCTCTCCCCTCCCCTGCTCCCCCAACACACCCTTGAAGGGGCGGGGATGATCTCAGCGGCCAGCATCTCTCCTTTCTGAGCTCAGTGTTGCCCAGCTGAGGGTTGATAGGCCATGCTGTAATCACAACTGTGTTTTACTCGTCCTTGCTCCCCTGGGTCTCCGCGTGTGAGGATAGAACCCATGTGCGGGGGAAGACACAGGCTACGATGCTACCAAAGTTCACCTCTAGTGGGCAGCGTGGAAGACCCCCATTTAGACTTGCGTGGGGACTGAAGGGGGGCACTCTTGTCCACTGCTAGTGGCTTTAAGTTCTCAGAACTCTTTGGGAGAGTCATGTGGCAAGACATCAAAAGGTCCCACCACCTAATTCTGCTCCTAGGAGTCCTGCCTTAGGAGATTATCCGAAGCAGAGAAAAAACAGTTCTGCCCAAAGATGTTCATGGCAATAGAGTTTCAAGTACGGATTAAAAAATGCAGATAATCTAAACATCTGATAATAGTGTAAGATTACATTCATTCACATAGTACTTGTGGTCATTAAGGACTCTGTTATTACCCAACGCAGTGGATTACAGTGGTGATCCAACATGGAAATAGCCATCAGACATTATTTGTAACAGTTGATTATATTTTATCTAATGCAGACATAGGTAGGCACATGAAAGTAAGGCAAGAAATAGATGGGAAAATTAATTTAGGGTGTAGGGAAGCTCTTGCCTCCACTTGAGGAATTAGTGGAATCCTCTCTTTCTGAGAAAATGAGCCAGTAGGTAACTTCCTACACTTTCATTTTTGGCCTAGCCACCCCGCTCAGCCCCAAGACAGTGCTCCAATATGGCAACTTGGCCCTCTGCCTGGATATAAGGGCTTCTTTCTGATCCACCACTCGGTATTCCTGGTTTTCTATATATTCCTTATTGCACGCCCTTTCTGGCAAGCTGCCTCCTTTCCATTCTGCAAAAGGAAGGGGACCAAAGGAAATGCAAACGTCGGTAAGTCTGCTGTGTAAGTCCTGTCCTAACAGGAGTCCCAGGGCTCAGCACTGACTCTTGTCATCCAAGTGTGGCTTTGAGTTACGAAGCTCTAGCTATTATTTGGTCCTGCGAAGTCAGGATGGCCTGATCCAGGGGCAGGACAACAGAGAGGAGCAGAGGCAGGGCAAACGGTGCTTGTACTAGGATCCTTGCCCCCCTCCCCTGAGAACGGGGGTTCGTGTATTACAAAAACAGACTCAAAAATCGGAGCTGCCTTCCATTCCCACCTTAATCCATCTAACTTCCCCTTTTCATTTCACATCTGTAACATGGAGACAAAGCACTGGTCACTCGTCACCCTCAGTGTCCTTAAGCCTTCATGGCTGGGAGGCGGCGGGCAGTGGAAAGACAAGGGCCCTGGAATCAGGGGACCCGGTTTCAGTTCTAGTTCTGAGAGTAAAGAGCTGTGTGACCACGGTGGTGCCACTTAATCTCACCAAGCCTGTTTCACCATCCATCAAATTGGGATCATTCCCCTTGCCCTTCCCAGCCAGGATCAAAAGATAGAACCTGCAGGAGAGCCTTCCCCAACTGTGAGGCAGCCCGCGCGCACACAGTATGGTGGAATCCAGGCCTATGTCGCTAGGGAAGGACTATTCTCCGACCCAGGCAGTGATGCCTCTGGGAGTGGTCACTTCCGACAGGGCATGAAGGACATCCTAACTGCAAATACCTGAGGCCTCAGGAGGGTCTCAACGCCCTGGCCCAGCACAGGTACCCCCCACACCCCTGCCCCGTGAAAGCATCCCTCCCCCCTCATACCTCCCTCCCCCCTCGAGCCCCCCCACCCACGCTCTGCCCTCACACACCTGTCCCCTTCAGGCTGGCTGCCTCACCCTCCCGCAGCCCAGTTACCTCTCCTTGCCCTGAGGAGCCTCCGAGAGGCCATCAGGGGGACCCGACACCAGCTCTCCCACACGGCTGACTTCACCACAAAGAAAGGCCTTGTTTCCTCAGACCCCAAGCTGCCGTAGCTGCTATTGTGACTTCTGTGACTCATCTCCACCTGTTCACCACCGTTGGGGGTTATCAACCAATCACTGAGAGGAAGCCAGAGTCCCAGGGACACGGCTGTCCCTAGAACGCTGAAGTTCTAGGGTGGGGTGCTCAAAGGGGGATGGGGGGCTCTTACGGCTCTTTAGACATAAAGAGATAAAACTTGCAAAAACTCAGGTCCTACCAGCTCCCTCACCAAGGATGGGCTTGGGGCAGCCACCCCACTCGTCTAGCCAACGGTCAGAAGAGTTTCTGCAAAACGTCTGGCATGGGTAGGAAAAAGGCAGTTTCCCAATGTTGCGTTCTGTCCTTCTGACTCGCTTCCTCACCCAGGTAGGGCAGCACCCCTCCTAGCACAGAAGGCTGACCGACAGAGGCAGGAGAGGGGGTGGGCAGAAGCGGGATGCAATTTTTGCTCAGAGGGCCAGGAACAAAATGCCGTAGGCCCTCTTCGCCTCAGCCAGAGTGGCCTCCCCCACACCCTCCCTAAGAAGGCGTCCTGTCTACTCAGGAAGAGGAAATGTGGGAGGTTAATCTGCAGACCAGCACCATCCCCTCTCACCCATAAACCCAGCCTCGAGAGTCATGCCCCCAGGGCTGATGGGTGCACACCTCCAGCATGCATTTCCTTACACAGCCTAAGGTACCGAGCTGCTCCCTTCTCCACGGGACCGGCCCCTCCCTTTCTCCAGACGACACCAAAGACTCAGTCACGACCGAGTATCACCGAGCCGTCCCAAACAACGCCCAGGCCTGTACCTTGCAAGCCGTCAGCATGTCGGACACGGCCTTCCGGCTCAGGTTGGCGGTGGCGATCACGTCCTCCTGTCTGCACGAGTTCCCTGCGGCCACAGCTTTGGCGGTCGCCATGGTGATGCCTTTCGTCATCCTTATCGAATCTTCAGGCGATGAGGTCTTTTCAGGTACCTCTTTGGACTGGAACACCTGGAAGTCCGTAATACAACGGGTGAAGGGAAAAAACAAAACAGAACAACCCCCCCCCCCAAAAAAAAGAAGGACCAAAAATAATTTATTCTTCTCTGACCGGGCTGCCGCTGTCTGAGAACGGAGCCAGCCACGGGAAGAAACCGTCAAATGGCAGGAAATTAGAAATTTAATTTGAGGAATATTATTCTCGCTTTCAAGATCCTAGCACGAGTCAGCCGTGCACACCTGGACTCAAGCATTCACAGTCCCCAGATGCTGGGGGTGAAGGGCACAGGTCGATGGCACCAACGCATAGCCGCTGGGTATTTGCAAACTCTCCTGGGGCAGGTGGTCACGGGGCTTCCCCGTTCTCGCCTCCTCCCCCCAGGCCTCCAGCAGCTCCCAGAAACTCCGCAGTTCTGATGCCGGCTCCTGCTCTGGACGGACCCTGGATGTGGACTCCCCTCCTTCTCTCTGAGAGGGTGTGGGGCCGGGGGAAACGGAGCATTCGGCTTCTTCTATTCTTAGCCTGTCTTACAAATATAACTGCATAATTGTGCGGAGGCGTTCGTGTCGAGTGAGCCACAGTGACACTGTGAATTATTTAAAACCACACACACGCGTGCGCGCGCGCACATCCCCCCCTTTAGAGAAGCTGAGATAAATTAACCATGGTAAGTGAATATCCCACTTTCAATCCCACCTGTCAGTCAAGGCAATCACTTTCCAGCCAGGCAGTTTTTCCTGGGGCCAGGGGCAGAACCCAGCCAGCAGCCCTACCATGGGTGAGGCGGCATCAGATGTCACTGCTCCCCCTAGAAATGGGCAGCTAGCACTAAGCTGGAAGCCAAAGTGGCATGGATGTTACCTGTATGGAGCCCTTCACACCACTGTGGCCCATGGGGCACATGCTCCTTTGGAAACTTCTTATGTCCACAGAAACCCACAACCCGTGTCAGTGCTGGCCCACTGGCCAGGCTGGAACCCAGACGCCCACCGTGTGTAACTTCCCCGGAGAGCTCTGAATTTCCCACGGCCTCCACGGCCACCATGAACCCCACCCTCAGCTCCCAGAATGTGGGGCCGGACTCCCGACAGGGACCATCCATCCCAGGCAGGTAAGCATCAGGCAGCAAGCAGGGTTCGACTCCACCTACAATTTTTAGTTTCTCGTTTGTGGGAGAACCAAGTGCAACGCCGACCAAGGCTGGTTTCATTAAAAACAGGACGAGAGACGGACCCCAAGGCTCCGCAGCAAACCCTAGCCTAACTGCTGGTTTCTATTACTGATCCACCAGGGCTTTCGGCCTTCCTAGGTGGCCCTCTACAGATGCAGAATGACCGGCAGCAAGGGCAGGATTTCCCCCTCCCTGCCCCGAAAGAGAAACTGAATCTGTGATCAGACCTCCCGGGAGAAAGAAATCTCCATTTGAAACCGCTCATTTTCAGCATATTTCTATTTCTAGGGATTAGGATGAGTCAATCCATCATCATCACGGGATCGAAAGAACAGGGGCAGCATGCAGATCACAGGAACACCACGACACCCTCAATCTGCGACGTCGGAACAAGGCAAGAAAGAACACACGGTCAGTCTCTTCGGGATCACAAGGACCGCCAACAGAAGGGTGTTGAATCTGAGAGCAAAGGGTCTTAGGTAAAGGCATCCAGGCTTCTCTACTAGGGAAGCCCCAACCCCAGAACCCGTACGTGTGCAGCGGCGTGAGCTGCTGCTGCCAGCAGTGGGAATGCGGAGTGTGTGTGTGGCTCTGTGTTGTACACACCATTTAAGCTCAAGGTGAGAGCAGACAGCCATCCTGAGTTTTCCCTTGGCTGGGAATCTTCTGTAATGTTGTTTCATGCTCTGATTTTAGTGGAATTAAATTAAACCTGAAGAGTCCTACATGATACATTTTAATTAATTTCTTAATTACGTATCAATCGTAGCCGAACTCTGCCGGGGTCAGTTATGCACGGGGCCTCAATGATACAAACTAGCAGCAGGTGGGTGAGTGGGCTCCCCAGCTCAGGTGCTCCACGTAAAACCGCTTTCTGCTACAGATCTGAGAGAGGACTGTTTTGGGGTCCGGTCTGGCACAGGGGTGTCCGAGGGAGGTGACAGCTGGCTCCTTACCGTGAGCTCCTGTTTCATGTACTCGATGGTGGCCTCAAGTGCCCGGGTGCCCCGGGTGGCCTCGTCCTCCACCGCCTTGACAGTCTTGAGGAGGGAGGTGACATTGGTCACCATCACCTGCATAGGAAGGAGAGGCCGAGAGAAAATGAGGAGCACGCTGAGGTCCACTCTCCACTCCTTTTTGTTCCGGATCTGATGCAATGAGCAAAACCACTGAGAAGTGAGGAAGCAGCTCGGATGCATACGCCCTCCTTATTGTTGCTTCTCTCGCTATGCACTCCCCCTCCACGCCTGCCCTGCACGTGGGGCCCCCCTCTACCTTGGCGGCCCCCTTGAGCTGGTACATGGAGGGGTCATCAGCAGGCTTGCTGGCAGCTCCCTTGGTGGCGCCGATCAGATCTGAAAGGGCCTTGGCCACGTCTTTGATGGCATTGATCAACACCACCTGAGAGAAAGCGGAGAGCCCAGGTGAGTAGCCCCAGCAGTCACCTGCTGGTCTCACGGAGAGCACACAGCCCGAGAGCCAGGTGGGGGCCCCCGGGGCGCAGGTCTCTGTCCCGGCAGCTCTCCAGCCTGCAGCGTGGAAGAATCTCCAGAAGCCACCCCTGGCGTCTCCCCAACGGAGGCTGAGGCTGAGCCAGAACACAGGCCCCGTGTAC
The DNA here is from genome assembly GCA_028646535.1 of Procyon lotor. Classification (NCBI taxonomy): domain Eukaryota; kingdom Metazoa; phylum Chordata; class Mammalia; order Carnivora; family Procyonidae; genus Procyon; species Procyon lotor. Next base: position 32,755,126 of record CM053609.1, read on the forward strand.
ATTCAGGCATACGTTCCAACGTCTCCCGGCCTCTGGCTCCGACGACAAGTCACCCAGGACAGCGAAGCAGACACCTGGGAGCCAACACCACTCCCAGGCACCCTGAGCTGGTAACCAAAACCACGGAGAACCAAATGCCAGCCTCAGAGCCTGGCCTGCGAGGCCTCCGCGGCAGCCCGCCAGCATCTCCAGCTTCGGTTCATAGGACTCTGTGACTACTGAACAGGCCTCAGGCAGACGGGTTTACCTTTCTTCCCCGAGGCAAATCCCACTCACGCCTACCTTAGGGCCTCTGCTCTTGTTCCTCTCTCTGCCTGGAAGCCGGCTCTTCTCCTCAGTCGGGTCTCAGCGCACCCATCAGACCCTCAGAGACCTTTCCCGACCGCCCTCCACTGAAACTCCATCAGCGTGTCCTGTTTTCTTTAGAGCACTTATTGCTACGTGCGATTACTGTCTTCTCCCCCACGGGGAGGTAAGCTGTGGGAGGGCCAAGCCCAGGCGTCTGTCTGTGGTGTCCCACACTCAGAGCAGGGTCTGGCACGTCGAGGGCGCTCAGGAAATACTCACGGAGTGGCTGACTGGACAGGTGCACACCCTAACGACACTGGCAAGAACATGGTACCTCCACCCTTGTCACTGAGCAGAGACCACCGGCCATCTTGACAGCCTGCTGGGCCTGGGGTCTAAAGCCCCAGCCGTACTCCTGAATGACTTACATTTAAGTCACCTTCTGTCACAGCAACAATTTCCCTTTACTGGAGGCAGTGTTCCAGGTGCCGAGCCACGCACACCACCCACGACCTTGCTTTGTCCTCACCACTGCCATTCCAAGTGGGGACTGCGAATGCTCCTGTCCACACTCCCAGGGCCTGGGATTCACACTCTAGTCAGCGTGGTCCCAAGGGTCACGGTCCTAACGTTCACGCTTCCTTCCCCTCTAGGGCTCCGGCTCGTCAGGCACCAACAGTGTCAGAAGCACCAGTCCTATCTCACCGCATGGCTGCAAAGGGGACCACACAACGTACCTGAAAACACATGACAAACTCTCATGTTCCCAATGGCTGAGGACGCAGTGACACCACGCCTCTGCCCCTCACACCCTCTCCAGCCCAGTCCTGCGCCTTCTCCTCTCAGGGTGCACAGAACTCTGGAACCACAGGGCAGGTCAGCGTGTGACAGGGCTCGTGAGGAAGAGCTGACCAGTAAGGACCTCACGCTGCCTGATTTCGGCCACCACAGCAGTGCGTGGAGAGCAAGGGACAGCAAGCAAAGCTTGCTGCCAACACCCAGCATGCATGGTCCCTTCCCCGGTCACTAGGAACTGACTGGCAAGTAGGTACATTTTTGTGAGGGGCTATTTTCCACTACAGCTCTCATTAGAAGTTGGGGCTCCAACTCCAGAAGTTGGGGCATCCAGACCATCTGGGGGTCGAGACTCTGAACAACTGGATACACTTCTCTGTGGTCCAAGATTTAAATCCTCCCGGGCCTGTTCACTCTTCCTCAAGTGGAGCCAGGCTCAGAGAGTGTGGATTCCAACCCCAATGGGCATTTTCAAGTGCTGCCTTCCTCCATGGGGGTAAGAACACCGCCACAGGCAGGGATTTGCGTGAATGCTTCAAATTCCGGAGGGCGGCTGATCCGAGCCGGGATGTTATCTGAGAGAAATCCAGCAGGAGGGGTAAAAAGGCCACACGTGGAAGGTTTCCTCACGGAGCTCTGCTCCACTGGAGGATGACAGGCAGGGGAGGGTCACGGCCACACGGGAGCAAAGCTGGTGGCCTCGTATGAGCCACCGCCGGAGCTGCCGTCAGCCTGGGCCCTGGGTGTTAGGCGGCTTCCTACCCAGTTTTGTCCCCATAGGCCAAACAGGCAACTTAAGAGACTGTGGTTTAAGCAGCAAACACTGCAATGTGTGCTGTCTGATGGGGCTGGGACAGACAGAGCACACAGGGTTTAGGTTCTGCCCTTGGGAATGGGGACAGTCTGTTGCTGGTGGCCCTGGCGGGCTCTACGTTCAGTAAGAGCAGAATACATATTTGTGGACTGCCCACCATGCTGCGCTGGGGGCTTAGCTGCCAAAGATCAGTAGACAGTGGGTGCTGTCCCTGGGGAGCTGGGGCGCAGGCCGAGGAGGAAGGAGCGGGCAGGTAACGTCAGTGACACTGCTAAATCCAAAGCCGAGTTTCGGAGCACAGAGCCCTACCCTAGCCCCAGCTCCTCCCTCCCCTCCCCTTCAGAGCCAGATTTCTGAAGTGCTGTGGATACACACCTGCTTCTTTTCTTTACCCCCATCTGGCCACTCCCACAAACAGCCCTCGCTGGGGTGACCAATGGCCTCCACGGCTCTAGTGGCCGGCTCCCAGACCTTCATTTTCTTGACAACTCAGTTGTGTCTCTGGTATGTGGAAACACTCCCCCTCTTAACATCAGGAGCTGTGGCTTCCCTCCTGCCAGCTGCCGCTGCTTCCTCATCTGCCTGGGCATCCCCTTCTCCTTACTATGGTCTCAAATGGTGGCTTCCTCAGCTCCGCCTTGAACCCCGCCTTTTCCTCTCGCCCCAGGCTCTTCCTCTCCTGTGGGTGCAGTCACTGCCTTACGGCCACAGCCCCTGAATCCACACCCCCATCCCCATGCAGGCTTGTGTCCCCGCTCCAGTGCTACCCGAAGTCTCTCGGCGCTGAACTCACCTTTGGCTCCCGCCCAAAACTGCTCTCCCTCCAGGGAGCCGTTCGTTACCCACCCGATGATCTCGCCTGTGATGTCCGGTCCTCCTGGCCCCCTCCCTCTCCCTTACATCCAAATGCTCACTGTGCTCAGTCGTTCACCGGTCATCTTTACCCCCATGGCCGCCGCCACTGTCTGTGGTGCTCTCCTAGCGGACCAAACGGCGGATGCACCCGCACACCCGCTGTTACTTCTGAAGTTCCTATTGTGCCTTTGGTCTCTTCTGAGGCCAGCTGCACAGTGCTTACGGGGACGTGAGGGGGAGCCACGGCCCTAGGCCCGCCAGTACCTGTGTCTCGGGGTCATGAGAGCCCAGGCTGGCGGCCCCCAGCTTGACCACCTCCGCGAGCTGGGTGATGGTGGCGGCTGACGACTGGGCTGCCTGGGCCAGCTTGTCTGGCGTGGACGCAGCTCCCGACACCAGCAGCTTCGTGTCTTCCACCAAGGCCTTGGCTGTCTTCAGAATGTTCTCCCTGAGAAAGCGGGGAGGGTAGTTAGGAAGGTAGTGAGGAAGCAAGGAAACCCCTCCTAAGGGATTTTTTTGTTAAAGAGCTTTGACGAACAGAGAGGATGGATTTCCCCTTCCTTATCGGGGTGCTCACTGTCTGTGTAGGAAAACGGGAAGAGGAGGGGCAGCCTGGAATCCAGAGTCAATTAATAGTAAACTTCAGTGGCAGATTCAGTCTGGCCCTCTTCCCCCAATCCTGTAGCTCAGTGAGAGGTCACAGGTCCTTTCCTGTGGTTCCCCCTAAATACTTCACGGCTATAGGGAGGTGCCAGGACCTATGGGTCATCAGAACCCAAAGGACTGCCGCATCCTGGAATGGGTGACCCCACTGGTAACCTCCTTCCTAGCCCAGCTCTGGGAGTGAAGAGAGAGGAAGAAAGGTACCGGGCATATGGCAAGGCTGTGGGGGAGGGCTCCCCAGCTGCAGATGGAGACCTCACACCAGCCTCCAGGAGCAGGGCCTGAGCAGTCAGCCTGGGATGGACAGCAGGCTCCATTTATGTCACAGCTCAATGGACCCATCCTGGCCACTCCCACTCCCAGTAGGGTTGGGAGCAAATCAGAGGCCCATCTCTCTAGCTTGGAAAGTAGAAGATCAAAAAGCTGTCCACTGTCGGAGCAGGCTGGATTCAGGCTGCCAAAGGCACTGAGTTGGAACACGATTATGTGTTTACAGTTGGCAAAAGAGGCTTGTTTTGATTATGTGGTTCCCTTTCTCCCCTTGAGCATCTTATTGAAATCAAAATGGTTAACCTCATTTCTGGCTCCTGGGCAGAGTCTCCAAAGTCCATCAGGCCAGCCTGAACCTCTCCCCACCCAGGAGCCCCCAGGATGACGTCCACCCCCATACCTGTGGTCTGCAAAGGTCTCATTGTTCTCCGCATTCAGGGTCCCCGCGGTGGCAAACATGATGGTGGTGTCCAGGTCAGCTATAATCCCCGACACAGCAGTGGCAGCTGTGATACATGCCTGTGTCCCCTTGTTCCCAGCCTGCAGAGCTGACAGCACCAAGGACACCTGCAGGCAGAGAGGGGATGTCAGGGCGAATGGGGAAATGGGAAAAATGTAACCAAAAGATTTTCAGAGGCAAATATCACTGGGAAAAAAAAACAACCCACTCAAAAAGTAGAAAAGGATGGAATTCTTCCAAAGTCATTTAAGAAAGCCCCAGTTACCCTAACACCAAAACCAGACGAGGGTGCCACAAGAAAAGGAAATTACAGGCCAACATGCCTGATGAACAAAGTACAAAAATCCTCAACAAAATATTAGGGCAATGAATTCAACAACTCATTAAAAGGATCATACACCATCATCAAGTGGGATTTACTCTAGGGATGCAAGGATGATTCAACACCCACAGGTCAGCCAATGTGATAAAAACCAATAAAGGATAAAAATCTTAGGATCGTCTCAATAGTTATAGAAAAAGCATTTGACGAAATTTAACACCCACTGATAATAAAAACTTTCAACACAGTGGATACAAAGAGAACGTATCTCAACATAACAAAGGCCATATATGACAAACCTATAGCTAACACCATACTCAATGGTGAAAAGCTCAAAGCTTTTCCTCTAAGATCGGGAATAAGACAAAGATCCCCATCTTTACCACTTTTATTCAACAGAGTGTTGGAAGCCCCAGCCAAAACATTTGGGCAATTAAAAGAATTAAAAGGCATCCAAATTGGAAAGGAAGAAGTAAAACCACCACTATTTGCAGATGACATACTGTATACAGGAAACCCTGAAGACTCCACCAAAAACTGTCAGGAACTACTCAAGGAACTCAGTAGAGCTGAGTGTTACAAAATCAATACATAAAAATCTGTTGAGTTTCTATACGCTAATACTGAACTACCAGAAAGAGAAATTAAGAAAACACTAACATTTACACAACAATCAGAAAGAAAAAATACCTAGGAATACGTTTAACCAAGGGGGTGAGAGACCTGTATTTGGAAACTTATAAGATGTTAAAGAAAGAAGCTGAAGAAGGCACAAATAAATGGAAAGATACTCTATGCTCACAGACCAGAAGAATCAATATTGTTAAAACGTCCATACTACCAAAACCTATCTATAGATCCAACATAATCCCTATTGACATTCCAAATGGCATTTTTTCACAAAATATATAACAAACCATCATAAAATTTCTACAGGACCACAAAAGACCCCAACTAACCAAAGCAATCTTGAGAAAGAAAAACACAGTTGGAGGTCTCACGGTCCCTGATTTAAAACTATATTACAGGGGCGTCTGGGTGGCTCAGTGGGTTAAAGCCTCTGCCTTCAGCTCAGGTCATGATCTCAGGGTCCTGGGATCGAGTCCCACATCGGGCTCTCTGCTCAGCAGGGAGCCTGCTTCCCCCTCTCTCTCTGCCTATCTCTCTGTCTACTTGGGATTGCTCTCTCTCTCTCTGTCAAATAAATAAATAAAATCTTTAAAACAAAACAGAAAACTATCTTACAAAGCTGTAGGAATCAAAACAGTATGGTACTGGCCTAAAAACAGACACATGAATCTATGGAACAGAGAGCCCAGAAATAAACCCAAGCAGATCCAGTCAATTAATTTATGACAAAGGAGCCACAAATGTGTAATAGAGAAAGGACAGTCTCTTCGGCAAATGGTGTTGGGAAAACTGGAGGGCCACATGCAAAAAAATTCACTGCCTTATAGCATACACAAAAATTAACTTAAAATGGCTTGAATGTAAGACCTGACGCCATAAAACTCCTATAAGAGAACATAAGCATTAACCTTGACATCTTTGTGATGATTTTTAGTATCTGACACCAAAAAGAAAGCCAACAAAGGCAAGAATGAACAAGTGGGGGTATGAGAAACTAAAAAGTTTCTGCACAACAAAGAAACCATCAGCAAAATGAAAAAAGCAACTTACTGATTAAAGAAAATATTTGCAAATCCTGTATCTGATAAGGGCTTAACACAAAAATATATAAAACATACAACTCAACAGCAAAATAACAATCCAATTAAAAATGGGCAGAAGCTCTGAAAAGATGTTTTTCTAAAGAAGACAAACAGATGGATAAGTACCTGAAGATGCTCAGTATCATTAAATATTAAGAAAATGCAAATCAAAACCACAGCGAGATACCATCTCACACCTGCTGGCATGGCTATCATCAAGATGACAAGCAATAACAAGCGTTGGCAAAGATTCAGTGAAAGGGGAACCTGTGGGTGGGAATGTAAGTCGGCGCAGCCACTGTGGAAAACAATATGGGGGTTCCTCAAAAAACTACCAAGAAAACTACCACAGGATCCAGCAACTGCAGTAATGGATATTGATCTGAGGAAAACCAATTCTAACTCAAAAAGATGTGTACCTCTATGTTCACTGCAGCATTATTTACAATAGCTAGTCTATGGAAGCAACTGAAATGTCCACAAATGGATGAATGGATAGAGAAAATATGGTATATGTTATCCAGGAGGAGGTTATTCAGCCATAGGAAGAATTAAATTCTGCCATGTGCGACAACATGGATAGACCTCGAGGGCATTATGCTACGTGAAGTCAGCCAGAGAAAGAAATGCCATATGATCTCTCTCATATGTGGAACCTGAAATAAAACAAAAAACTCAAGCTCACAGATATAGAGAACAAAATGGTAGTTGCCAGAGGCAGGGGATGGAAGTTAGGAGAAATGGCTGAACTTTTTTGTCTGTTTGAATGCATTGAATAAAAATTAAAAATAAAACCAAACCCAACCAACCGACCAACCTTAGAGCAAAAGGGATCAGTTTTCTGGTAGGAGAGAAGGTGTGGATTAAATGAAGGTTTTTTTTTTTAAAGATTTTATTTATTTGACAGAGAGAAACACAGCGAGAGAGGGAACACAAGCAGAGGGAATGGTAGCGGGAGAAGCAGGCTTCTTGCCGAGCAGGGAGCCTGATGTGGGCCTTGATCCCAGGACCCTGGGATCATGACCTGAGCCGAAGGCAGACGCTTAACGACTGAGCCACCCAGGCGCCCCTAAACGAAGGTAGGCACAAACTTCCAGTTACAGAGTAAGTCAGTCCTAGGGAAACAGTGGACAACATGGTGGCTACAGCTAACTTTCATACAGACCACACAGCAGTGTTACGAGTGAATCTTAGGAGACCTCATCACTGGGCACCTGGGTGGCTCAGTGGGTTAAAGCCTCTGCCTTTGGCTCAGGTCATGGTCTCAGGGTCCTGGGATCGAGCCCCGCATCGGGCTCTCTGCTCAGCAGGGAGCCTGCTTCCCCCTCTCTGCCTGCCTCTCTGCCTGCTTGTGATCTCAAACAAATGAATAAAAAAATCTTAAAAAAAAAAAAAAAAAGAGTTCTTGTCACCAGGAACAAATACATATAGTTTGTATTGACATGAGATAAACTTTTTTAAGATTTTATTTATTTATTTGACGGAGGGAGAGAGATCACAAGTAGGCAGAGAGGCAGGCAGAGAGAGAGGGGGAAGCAGGCTCCCTGCTGAGCTGAGAGCCCGATGTGGGGCTCGATCCCAGGACCCTGAGATCATGACCTGAGCCGAAGGCAGAGGCTTTAACCCACTGAGCCACCTAGGCAGCCCTTGACATGAGATGATAGATGTTACCCAAACTTCTTGTGGTAATCACTTTATACGTAATACATGAAAGACAAACCATCATGCTGCACACCCTAGACTTCTGCAGTATCGTGTTATCAATATATCTCAAAACCAGGAGAAAAAGTAAAAAACAAATAAGAACAGTGAATTTTCCTTCCAGGACTCAATGCACCGGATGGCTTAACATGTGTTTTGGTGTCAACATTCCAGGCCGAATACCAGCATTATTATTTGCTGGCTAAACAACTTTGGGCAACTGTTTGACCTTTCTTAGTTTTCTCATCTGTAAAATGGGGATATTATTTCTTGCCTATCAGGGTTGTTGGGAGGAATAAGGTGGGGGGATATGTATCTATTCTCTAGCACGGCACATAGTAAGTGATCAGTAGAGAGCAGGTAATTTTAATAGGATTATATTTCTGGAACCAGAGAAGGTCAGGCTCCCATGAAAGGTGTGGCCATTTCTGTCCCCTCTCATCAGGTTTTCTGAAGAACAGTCTTCTGCTAACACTCGTCATTCCTGCCCTTGGTTGCCTCTGGATTAGAAAAGCTTCAGGATGGACCCCCTCGTGGCTAGAGTCCAGAGCACCCCTGCGTACGTCCCCTCTGCACCCCAGCGCTCCCTTGCACCACCCCTGCCACTAGATAACAATTCCAGTGACTTGAGAGTCTAGCAAGTCGGCTCTGTTCACTCCACACCAGAAGTCCTCTGCTGCCACCTGCCACCCCCTCCAGACCACACCCACAGTTCCTAGAGATACTTTCCTGGAACCCAGAGCTAACTCCACCACACCCTTGGGTACTATCCACCCCCCCCCCCCCGGCTGTCAAGGGAAGACGAGCTCCTTGCACAACCAGTTGGACTTCTCGGGCCTCCCACTGCATTCTGGCCACATCAGCCAGCTCCTCACTTCCCCAAACATCCCCTGCCCCTCCAGCAGTGAGTCTGCCCCCCTGCCTGCAATGCCCCCTCTCTGCTCACCCTGCAAAAGCCGACTCCAAGTCCCTACCGTCCTCATCCAGAGACACAGCTTGCGTCCTGAGGATTCCACGGCATGCTGTCCCTGCCCCGGGACAGCCCTTCTAGCACAGGTTAAAGCAGCAGGGATCGGGCTAGTGACCGGAGACTCTGAATCTGGGGCCGGTCTGGGGCTGTCCCATTCTTCTCTGTGCATACACCCGCCATCCTGACGAGGGCTGACCCAAAGAAGAGTCTGAAAATATTCTGTGAATGCACTTTAAAGACACACTGACCGGGACAGACGATTAACACCATCGGTGAGAGCAGAAAGTTTGCGCGCTCTCTTCCTTCTGTGCCGCTCAGATCTTAGCAGAGGTGCTGGACACAGCCCAGCAGGCAGGGCAGGGGGCCCACTTCCTGAGCACCCGCCTCATCCCAAGACTAGCCCGCAAGGATTGGTTTCTCTTCCACATTTGCCTGATCCTCCTTCCTGGAGTTCAATGCCACTATGTCCCTCCAGGATGAGTCAGAACGGCACAGAGCTGGCCCGGGAATGAAGGATCCAGTTTCCGGAAAGAACTCCCGGAGGACTGGTGACAAAGACCAAGACGAGGAATCCCAAGTCTGGGAGGGACGTTCTCAGCCAGACTGAAAGAGAGTCCAGAAAGAGTGTCCCACCTGCTAAAAAAGGTGCCCAAGTCAGCAGTTTATGGAATGGCTATGAGTCCCTGGGGGATGAGGACACAAGGGTGAGCAAGTCAAGGGGTCCAGGGCTGGTGGGAAGTTATGGGCACAACCACGCTGTGTAAGAAGGACACACCAGGTAGAGAGGGTAGGGCAGGAACATGGAGCAAGAAAGCAGGGGAAGGGCTAGTTCAGTCTGAACAGCCGAGTCCCTGCCTTTGAGCCTCTTCCAAGGGTCCTAAGTCAGGGACCCGCTGCTGGGAGAAGCAGGAAGACAAACAGCTCAGCAAGATCATGGTGCTGGGCCCCACTGCCGACATCGTGCGGCCTGGACCCCCGCCTCCCCTCTTTCATGTGCCAGCTCTAAGGTCTTCGACAGCTGAGAGATTGACTTCCTCGTCCTGTGGAGTCCCAGGCGGCCCTGGCAGGCCTGTGGGCTGCGGGAGATGGCCAGGCACGGCCTCGGCGAGGGGTCAGGTACACAGTGACCTCTGCAGTGGCAGCTGCCAGGTGCGGGGTCCCCCGCCCGCCCCTCCAGTCCGGTTGCTAGCTTCTAAGCAGGGCTCCCCTCTATGACCTGGGGACCCGAGTGAAGGGAGGGATAAGCCAGCAAAGCATCGATGTTCCAGCCTGCACTTTGAGTGGCTCGGAGGACAGCTGTCCTGAAAAAGAACTCAGAGAAACAAGCCAAGCAGGAGATGAGCATCCTGTGTGTGTGGGGGTGGGGTGGGGGGGTGGAGCGGGGGGGGATGTAAGGAAGCCCCGGGAATGCAGGGACGTTGAGAATGGGCTTTGTCCGGCAGGGAGCCCAGGGGGCGGGGGAGGCGAAGAGTCGGAGGATGGTTTACAGAGAGCGGCAGCCAGGGTGTTGCACATGGTGAACCGTGGGTCTGGCCCTGTGCTGAGCACCTTTACACACACCATTGCATTTCATCTTCACAACACTATGGGCCCGGCTTGTATTCCCCTGCGCTCATTCTACAGATGAGGGCACTGGGGCTCGGAAGGGGGAAGTCACTGCGCTGAGACCCCTATGCCCCATGCACTACGCTGTGTATGGGATTCTCTCCGCCAACAGCCGCTGTTAGAGATCGAACACCTGCAATGGGCTCCTGCAAGAGAGGCCCATTCCTCTTCCAAGGTGCTGGGCCACTGTGGGCAGGGCGCTCAACGCTCCCCCACACTTCACGGTCTCCTCTGGGAGAAAGAGGTTACATGAAGATAGCTTTAGGCCCTTCCCAGTGCTCGGCACCTGGGAGCCTCCCTGAAAAGGAAGCCCAGGGGACATGTGTCAAAAGGGGTTGCAGGGCGGGGCTCCTGATGTTCAGGTGACCTTGACACGGTCTGTCCCGTCTGTCTACAGGAAAGCCCATCAGCAAGGTGCACCACGGGGGCTCTGAGTTTCGAGGGAACAGTCCTCCTCGTGTTCTTAATTTCTCAGGGCTGTGAATCATCCCAGTCCCTGGATGGGCTCCACCCCCAGGGGAAATCCCTGTGTGAGGGGGAAAACCACCAGACCTGACCCATCGTCTTTGGTTTAGCTCCTGCTTATGTTGCTGGTCATAGCGGGCCATCGAGGGCTGCTCCTTACCTTCTCTGTGACTGCGCGGGCACACTCGATGAGCTCCCTCTTGGTGTAGCTGTCTGTGGGGCACACCTGGAGGGCCCCCGCCTTCTGCACCAGGAAGATGCAGCCGTGGCCCAGGTCCTGCACGCGAGTGCGAATCTGGAAGCCGATCTGTGGAGGCAAGCCCGGGGTGGGGAAAGAAAGGCATGAAGGATTCTGCCATCGAGGGCTCCCCTATGTGGAAAATTTCTTCTGCGTCCTATGGGAGCCTGGCTAGGAAAATTCCACTGCTGTGCTTGGTGGGGTATGGAATTTGGTTGATTTTACTTCCCTTTTTAGAGCCTGTAAAATGCCCACAGTCCCCAGGAAGCAAGCCTGTGTCCTGTCATCCTAGCCTAATGCCTTTCTGATATTTGTTACCTTTTCTGGTGTATTGTTTACTTGTATCCCGAGCCACCCTACAGAAATGTTAGAACTGCGCAGGGGTAATTATTATTCATTCATGCATTTATTGAGCTCCTATTGTGTGTCAGGGCCTCTCCTGAGCAGGGATTACATTGACTCTCATTTATTCTGCACAGCAGCCCTAGAGAATTAGAAGTTCAAAACATATAGCTTTGGTAGGAAGCATAAAGCATTCAGGCTCTTGCAAAGTTGGTATATTTACAAGCAGAACACCCCCTTCTCTCAGCTGTGTCCTGTGGTGAGGCACCGTGCTGGGCCCAGGCTTCCTTTCTCTACCGCCAGGTTCTGATTTCCTTAAAAAGGTACATTTTTAGAGCTGGTGGCTCAGCAGGCACGCATTCTTTTAATGACCCCTGAGTTGTGTGATTATAAAAGGTACTTTGCCTAAAAGAACCCAAATGAGCTCTGTGATGGACAGGCTGTCTCTTTAAGGCATAATAAATTCCACCTCCCAAAGTCTGCATTCCTCTGGCTGTTTCACATCAATTTTCATTTTGGTCTGATCAATACAACTGCTATAAATAGTCTACCCTCCAGCCCAGGTACACAACTAAAGGCAAAACACCTTAAGCTTTAGTTAATGAGTGTTATTTCCAGGACTCCACGATACCAAGAGCGGTGGCTCCTCTTTCCAGCATCTACCAAGAAGAGCTACTAGGATATCAGGCATCTTGAGTAAAAGCTGGGAGATGAGGACCACCAGGGTGCTATCTTCTAGCACAGTCCTATTCGAGTTCAAGGTGCCTTGGGGTAGCGAAGGGGGTTGCAAATGTTAACTCTATTAGCAAAACACATCATGCTTTTAGGGGAAAAAAGGTAATCCCCTTATTCCCTTACGGCCCAAAGTGTATTTAAAATCCATTTAAAAGGGGCACCCGAGTGGCTCAGTCGGTTAAGTGTTTGCCTTCTGCTTGGGTCATGATCCCAGGGTCCTGGGATCGAGGCCCAGCCTACTTCTCCATCTTCCTCTGCTTGCTCCTCCCCCTACTTGTGCTCTCAGCCTCTCTCTCTGTCAAATAAATAAAATCTTAAAAAAAATCCATTCAGGAGAAAATTCTCCTGATCCAGAAGGTGGAGCTTTGGCTCTTTTTAGGTCTGCCTACGGACCGTCTCCCGGTGGGATACAACACGAGGAACATACAAGCCGGCAGCTCTTTAGACAGGTCCGCCACTGAGGGGAGAGGCACTCCAGTTCAGCCACCCTGAGGAAATCCTCCAAATGCAGCAGTCTGCTGGTTTAAATGCAAGTCCCGGCTGAAGTAGGGAGGGCCCCCACGAAAGCTGAAAACTCGTGCTGGCCCTGGAGCCTTTTCTGATCCATGTACTTTACCCCACACACTCGAAGGTCAGAGCTAATCCACACGCAAGAGCTCTGTGACCACAGGTCTCCAAGTGACAGGCACTGCTGGGAGAGCCAGGTCGGGGGCAAATGGAGGAAGAAACAGAATTTCAAAATAAAACTGACCTTACTAGTTCAACCTCCTCGTTGACAGACGAAGAGCCTGTGCAGGCTCAGAGAGGTGACGTGACTGGCCCGAGATCACACAGCCAGCGTCTGGCAAAGGCAGATGGCAACCCAGGTCCCTCTACACATCAGGTCAGTGTTTACTAATTCCTTTTTTTCCCTCATTTAGCATGGGTACGATCCCTGCCAACACCCTCCCCCATCTTTCTTGGAAACTCAACGTGTAAAATTGATACAATGTGTTATTAGTATACCCTTCCTTTACGGGTTAAAACTTATGTCCTTGACTCAATAAAAAGTCAACAATGAGACTAAGTGAATCAAAGTTTAAAAGTCAGATTCTGAAGCCTGATAGAGGCCCGGCCACTGCCTCCTTTCTGTATTTTTCTTGGGCTGCGGTATTGAGCAAACCCTGTTGTGTGCATACAGGTTTTGCCGGAGCCCCGAACCCTTGCAGGAAAAAGCTGCATCAGCCTGAGGTCTGCAGGAAACCGCCCTGACGGATTACCTTGTGGCCCAGCCCAGAGTTTATTCAAAAACACACATAGTTTTTCCTGAGTTTTAAACATAGTTCAATTAGGTTTAAAAAGTGAGCCTTGAGTCAAATGTGCAGAACTTGCACAGCGCCTCCCTGGGTGAGGGCCCAGAAGAGTTAGGTGGGAAGCCCCCGTGTGAGGAAGGACCAGGCTCGGAAAGAACATTCTCTATGGCCAACTTCTCCTCCCTGCTCGGAGCCACGCCTGAACTTCCTGTCCACACAGTGGTGGGCACGGGGGTGAGCACAGACCTCTTAAGTCACTTCCAAATGGCCCTGACGGTGTGAAGGTGAAGGGACTGTCTCCTCCATTGTCTCAGGCCTGGAACCCATGGGCAAACACGGTACGTCCTCAACGACTCTCTCATGTTCCCTCAGCGCTCTTGCGAGAGGCCTTGCTATGAAAAACACCCCTGTGTCCTGATGCTCAGCCCCTTCCTTGGAGGGGACACCAGTCACGTAGCAAAGGATCCCGCAAATGCACTGCGGAGCTGGGACAGTGGTCTTTAGGAGGGAGAGTCCAAGTAGGAAGCACCACCAAAGACTAACACCAGAAAGCAGAAGGATAAGCCTAAGATAAGGCAACTGGTCGTACAAAGCCCATGGGGCTCTTGGCCAACCCAATCTTCCAGGGCTTAGGCCTGGCAAGGGGTCTGTGGCAGGGCGAACGATGACCTTCTTGGTGCCTGGAGGCCTCCCTGAGGTTTGGCCACGCAATCCTCCTGTATGCTTGGCTGTGCAGTCCTATTTGGACAGCATGCAGGAGGCTGAGTGCCACGGGGGAGAGGCTGAAACAGGCTTCCCTAATTTTCACAGGTGAAGATGGCTGAATGCAACAGGAAGGGGTGAGATCTCAGGACGCCAGCCCCACGCCTGCCCTCAGCCCTTCACCCGTGCGGGCAGCACAAAGGCCCACGGGCTCTGGGCTCTGCTTCTGGCTCAGCCCCTCCCTGGCCTCCAGCTCCCCGTGTGAGCTGGCTAACCTCCAGGCCTTTGTTCCCTCACCTGTGACACCGGACAGAACCTGCTCTACTACCCAGGGCTGATGGACCAAATGAAACGTGTGTGTGAACACATCTCAGAGTAGAAAATGCCACGTGAATGCTGTGACAAGAGGTAGCTGGGTGAGGGGGAAGCAGCAAAGACTGGGACGCCCTGGGTTTGAATCCTGACTTTGCCACGTTTATTTCTTCACTTACTTGAAACTTCACTTATTCCCAGTTCAAGCGGCTTCCACACTGACTCTTGTAGCTGCATGCTCTCGGACCATTTAACTAAGCTCCCTAAGCCTCAGTTTGCTAACCTGTGAAATGGGGGAAGAACCAAAGATTGTGTAGTTTGAGGGAACGTGGGACAGCCCCTGGCACAGATCTGATCCGTGGTGTGGACTTGATGAACGTCTCTGATTATTCCTTTCCAGGGTACGGGGGACAGTCAGGGCAGGCACTTAAAGGGGACAGAAGCAACGTGCTCCACTACAGTCTCCCAGAACATTCTGTACTGCTTCAGGAACATGTGAGAGAGGGAATGCGTTTTTAAGATTGCATTAAAAAAGATAAGGGCTTTAAAAATGCTAACTTCTCAAAGTAACATTAAAGTGCTCAGCAAATCTGACCAGCCCCCGGGGTGATCTGACTTACCACCAACCAGTATTATAAAGGAATGTTGCTCAGACATTCAACTTGGGGTTTTAAATTGGCAACTGCAGTAAAGCATGACTCGAACATCAAGAAAAACCCTCAATTCCCTTCTGGCCCAAATGGGCATCTTCTCCTGGTTTTATATCCTGGGGGAAATCGGAAGTCTGGCCTTTACGAAGTTTTGGATCAAATATCAGTTGGGGGGGTCTCAGAAATACTGATCAACTTCTTTACTACCTAAAAGTAAACAAAATGTACACATTTTTCTCAAGCTTTCAAAACAATCTCATCTGAAACCAGGTCAAATATCATTTGCCTGGGAGAGCTTGTGAACACTAAAAGGCAAGAGCGGATGTTAGCTGACAGGCTTTACAGTTTCTCCTTAAAAAGAAAAAAAAATAAAGGAGGGGAAAGAATCACGAGGATAGAAGAGAAACAGGGCATCACTGTCCACCTACAGAAAGTGTGTCTTGGAGCGGAAAGTTCCAGAGAACTCTAGTGTAGACTACCCATCTCACGTTTGGGGAAAGGCTGTGGTTCCTGCCACAGCCTCTTGACAAATGTCCCTGCCAGCTTTGAAGACACAGTATTACACGTGCTCACAGCACAGTTCCCTCAGAGACAAAGCCGTGGGTACTAGATCTTTCCCCCCAGCATGGATATTTAGCACTGATGGCTCACAGGATCTCCCATTTCCTTCCTTTTAAAAGAGAACGGGGATCTTTGCGAAGTTGCCTGAGGGTTTTAACTTTCCTCAAGAAAGTAGTTTTCACAGTGGTGTTAGCGGGAGTGTGAGTTTTCCCTGGAAAAAGAGGCAGAGAGAGCTCCTGCCTGGTGGTCAGAGGGGAGGGCTAGGGCTTCTCCTGTAACTGTCACATTCTGGAAAAGACCAAAATGCTGACTCGGCATCGTAGCCGGCGGGACCGTGGGGGGGCAGCTTTTTCCTTGCTCTGGATAGAAATACTTTCACACGCTGTGAGGTGGGGCCCCCTTCGGAGAGAAAACTAATTCCACAGTCTTGGAATAAAAAAACTACATTGCTTTAGGGATCTCCCCGACCTTCTCAGTTTTCCCCTAAATATCTGTCTGGCAAATGCACACAAAGAATTTTCCTCAGCAAGCCACTGGTAATTGTATATTCTCTCTGTCCCTTTTGGCTCCAGGTCACACTGCTCTTGTGTCTGGAATGTAAAATATAACTCAAGACGCACGGGTGTAAAGGGAGAACCTTAATGAGAACATCAGCTGCTACAAACACGGGGCCAGGGACTAAAGTAATTTTGTGTGGGGCTTTCAGCAATACCTTTCCTTTCCTGGCTGCTCTGACATTATTTTGTCTTTTGCTTCTTGGTCTGGGTCGTGTGAGGAAAATCTGCTTGTTTCACACATGGGCTGGGGAGCTCTGAAAGGTCGCCACAGATCATGGGTTCTTCACTCAGTAACTCAGGCTGCTGGTTAACATCGGAGCTGACCAGAAAGATCTAGATTCCATTTTTAAAAGATTTCTGGAAACAGAGATCCAAACCCTCCCCACAGCCTCTTTGTTTTTCAGTCCGGCAAAGCCTAACATTTTTTCCTTTTGTCCAAATGGTTCCTTCCTATAATGTGAGTTCCCTCAGGCTTGTTTCGGAAATCCAACATAACACAGAATCCTGATTGGGGCCGGGAGGTGGTTTCTGGTGATTTTTCTTTCTGGGTAGTGACTTCACAGACTCATTACAAACAGAATGATTCATGCTGCAGCCTAAATACTCAACCATACTAAAATCTCAAAGTGCAGGCGCTGTTAGAAACCTCCATCATCCCATGCTAGATATATATGTATGCACGTGCATACATAGGAGACTCCTGTTTACATGCGTTGTTATGACATATGTTAGCAAGGAATTTCGTCTTGGGTCATTTCTGCATCATCTCCGGGAATCTTTGTAAAGACATGCTTAGAACTTAGAGGAGTCCTGGCAAACCAGCACTAAGTGGCCCGGGGACACGGACTGTCACTGCAGGAAGGGAAGATCAGTCACAGCCGTCTGCCCTGACAGCCTGCTTCACTTAGAAATATCATCAACTGGATTTGTACTTAATACAGAGCCTGATGAACATCACAGACTGTGGTTACCTTCATCTCCCCAGCATCCCCGCAATCTACTCCACTATTCTTTACTCCAGACTGAGATCTGTGTCTCTAAGGAGCCACATGGTAGCTGGGCACGGGGGACCTTCTCTGTGCTAATGCCGGCAGGGGCAGGGTTGGGCGTGCGCCGCTCCAGCCGGCCCGTTTGCTTCCCAGGGACCACTTGGTTACTCGGGCACATCAGACAGGAAAAGGGGCTCTGAGAAAGTGGCCAAACTGAGGCTCCTATGGGGTAGGCATTCTAAGACAAAGTCTGTGTTTGGCCACTAGGGAAAGTGAGTTTAGGGAAGGCAGGTAGGTAATGAAGAGGAGTCTACACGAGATACGGGGGATGGTTCTAGAAAGTCACCAACAATACTTGGGTAAGACTTTGTGTCACAAGAGTAGGCTAGCCAGCCCTTTTGCAGACAGGGCGAGTTAACTCCCATACTCAGCTCTTCCAATTCTGCTGTGAGCCTTTGGGAAACAGGAAAAATCACTGAGGAGGGTGTGCTAAGCAAGAGGAAGATGGCAGAGTGCACTCTGCTCTGGGAGTCAGGCGACAGGCCGGGAGAGAGGTGACCTGGCCAGACACTCCCAACAGAGGACGTCTTTCTGAAAGCCCACTTCCCCAGGTGGACTCAGCTCTTCACCTGCTTGCCTCTGGGCACAGCCTGGGCTACCCGGTTGGAAGCTAGGGGACCAGCGGGAGAGCGGTGGGAACTAAGCCTGGTTTCAGCTACCGGTCTGGAATCTTCTAGAGAGGAGCTAAGCTAGCCAGAATCCCCCGGGGGTGGGTACCAGTGTGCACGTGCTTCTTAACACAGGGGCTTATGGTGGCAGACCTCCTCTGGCTCCGCCGTGGCTGCTGCCATCTGGCCCTGGAGAGCCAGGTGCCCATAGTCACTGGTCATTTGTGAAGCCAGTCCTCCCAACTCCTCCGGGTTAGTAACCGACTTAGTCATCTGGAAAAAGAAAACAAGCAAGACACACACACACACACACACACACACGGAAAAAAGCATGAGAACCATATGTTAATTCCACTGGAAGCCAAAGGGTTTCATTCACTTTTAAGCTCTGGACTTGCATTTGGGGCTGGAGAGGGCAATTCAAGCGAAGCCCATGCTGCAACGTGCACAACAGGCCAGGGCCCCTCTCAGGCCAGCAGGTCCAGGTGGCGCCAGCGGGTGACATGCTAGGCTCAGGCTGGGCAGGCCCTCACGGTCCACTCTGGGAGGTGAGCACGGCAGCCCCAGCCGGCCCGGCCCTGCGGGCCACCATGACACACGTTCTCTTGGGGAACTCAGGGGGCATGAGCCCCAGGCAGTGCCCGTCCCTGGTCACATTCTGCCGCAGAGAACTGACTTGGTCTCTGGGAACCCAGAAGCAGGGCCCACCCTGGCAAGAGGATGGGAGGCTAGTAGGGCTGTTAGGGAAGCCATGACTGAGAAGTGACGGGTGAGCCCAATACTGGGAGGAAGATATTCCAAGGGAATACAGCTTTATTATCAATTTGTGCCAAAGGAGGACAAGGGTTCAGCCACAGATTTGGTTAAGAGTCCACTGCAGCCTAAACGGTTGAGCTCTGCCTTTCCCTTATTAGGATATTCAGTATTTCCCGCCTGCTTCATAGAAAAGCTTACCTAAAAATTTATCCTACCTAACACACCAGTTCCTAGGTTTTCTTTTTCCTTCGACAAAGGAAAGAGTGCCTCTTAGTGCTCTGAACAGTAGTTTTAACTACTGCCCAGAAAGGTGTCCTTGCCTTGCCTTCCTGAGTAAAAGGCTTCCCTTCTGATGCACGATGCACATCTTCTCTCTCTCTCTCTCTCTCTCAGTGGCATTAAAAGAACTTGACTTTAAAGGGCTGAAAAAGGGTGCCTCGGTGGCTCAGGTGTTAAGTGTCTGCCTTCAGCTCAGGTCATGATCCCAGGGTCCTAGGATCAAGCCCCACATAAGGCTCCATGCTCAACAGGAAGCCTGCTTCTCCTTCTCCCATTCCCCCTGCTTGTGCTCCTCCTCTTGCTCCCTCTTTCTGTCAAATAAATAAATAAAATCTTAAAAAAGGTGGGGGAGCTTAAAAAAATGTTTTAAATGGATCCCCAGCCACAGAGGCTGGACGAGAATGTGTAGCCATCTAAGGCATGTTTGCCAGGAAATGTCGCCAGCTAGCAGGTGTAGGCGTGGGTTCCTTCGGAACCCCGAGAGAGGGAGGCTGCACCTATAGTTGCTTCATTTGAGCCCTGCCATGCAGAGCACAGCAATTTTGGGGCAATCTGACATGGCGAAGCAGAACCCTTGCCCCCTCAGGGTCCAGGCCGGCTGGTTAGCAGTGGCCCCGCAGCCCTCGGCTGGGCTCCTGAGCGGCATGGCCGTCCAGGCTTGAGATCGGTCTGCCGAGAACCTAGTCCAGGAGACATTCCAGAAACACGAGGAGGCCACTCCAAATATTTTCATTTCCTGCTGTGTTGTGCTCCCTGCTCAGAGGACCTGGCACCACGGGGCTGCCTGATCTGGCCTGGGCCGTGCCGCGGAGCCTCCTGAGCAGCGCCAGCTGGGGCCTGACTCCAGCCCCTTTAGTCCCTGAGATGGGCACTTCTTCTATTGCCCTGGGCAGCCCAAATCCTGGTAAGCAACCGTGAACCTGGCACAATCACAGAGTTTCTAAGAAGGAGGAGCAGCAGCCAGGGAAGGCTTTGTGGTCCAAGCTCAACCTCTAGTGGACACACGACTACATGACAAAAATCATCCCGAGGGGCCAGCGTTGTGGGGTAGGTGCGGCGCCGCGCCTCAGTCTGGTCCCTCCAGCCAGACGG
This sequence comes from Procyon lotor, assembly GCA_028646535.1. Taxonomy (NCBI): domain Eukaryota; kingdom Metazoa; phylum Chordata; class Mammalia; order Carnivora; family Procyonidae; genus Procyon; species Procyon lotor. The sequence continues at coordinate 32,775,219 of CM053609.1, forward strand.
CCGTTTCATCTCTCTACTCGGCCTCACATGGTGACAGCAGAGACATCTTCCCAAATATTATTCTGTGACATCTGAGCCTTCAGAGGTTAAGAGGAACTTTCTTACTACGTACTCCTATTTATTCTTTGAGGACATCGTTGGTCATCTTTTGTACAACTTTTTAACCTATCAGGATAGCATTCTCCGTCTCTTGATGCTAATTTTATCTAAAGATGCATAAAATACAATTCTGATGGCAATACATTTTAGCAGAAAAAAGGGAGAAAAATGAAAATTACCTCCAAAGGTTACATGCCCTCTGTTGTCAGGGAAATGGTCTTTATATGACCACACTGTTTCATTATTGTCTGAAAGAATGGCATATCTTTCTGTCCAAGGACTGTAACTTGATTCCATTAGACAATCTCTATTCTACCCTACACGTCATCTCTTGTACTGTAACTTTTTAAAAACACCTCAAGACCTTTGCGAGGTGAGTAGGAATTTTTTTCCTTCCCCTTACCTCTAACTTCCCTCTCATTTTCTCTCCCTCCTTTGCTCCCCTGTCCTCATGCCCAACTCTCAATTATCTGTAATTCCCTCTTGCAGCTTTTCCAGGAAATGAGAGCTGCGGCGGATGGGGTGCCTGGACCACAGGCAGGCAGAGAGACCACAGATAAAGGACAGAGTTGGGGTCCAGAAGGAACTAGAAACACACAAAGACCCTGATTTGAAGATTCAGTGGTGGCAGTGCCGGACACTGGGGCGACCGACAGTGGGTGGGGCACCTCTTTTCTTCTTACCATCTCCTGAGCTGTCACCGCAATGGCTTTGGAATATTTAACCACAGTCGTCTGGTAGTCGACGAATGTTCCCTTTGGTTCTGGAGGAGTGCCTTCATCCAGCTACAGAGGAGAGAAAAAGAATCCACATGTCAGGAGAAGACAGTTGAAGCGCGGGCTGTATTTATTAGAATTGGGCATTTTGAAAAATAGAGATGCCCACACGATTTCTTTGGTTGAGAGTCAACAGCATCCCCCAGCTTTGGTGATAAGGACTTTAACAGAGGTACAAAGATGGCACTTGGGGTACATAGGCAAGGAGGCCCCAAGTCTAGTCTGAGAGGAGATGGAGAGCATTGCAGAGGGACATTCTGCCAAATCTTACCAGGGGAAGAGTCCCCACTATAAAACGTAGGGAAGGAGTTCTAAGGAGTAGATTAGAGTTCAAGCATATGACAGTGGACATGAGCCAGACACTTCTAGGGGAGCAGAGAATGTCAGAAGATGAACCAGTAGCAGAGGCAGAATGTACATCGCGAAGGGCTTCCCTGGGAATGGTGTAGTCCATACAGGTCTATGCCCTGGAACCCTTGCTTCTGATCTAAGTTGGGGAAGACAAGAGATTGGAAGCCCCAGGAGTAATCTGTTGCTTATCTGACTCCAAGAGTAATAGGAATTGAGAGATGGGAGAGTTCACTGTGGGAGGAAGAGCTGGGGCAAGTGGACAGTGGTTTTGTCCCTGAAAGGGCTGGGGACATATTGGTTCAGAAGCCTTGTATTTGAGACCTGGTTCCAGGGCTTATGAATGGGTCTCAAGCTCGATGCTTAAATTCCGAGTCTCGGGTCTTTCACTGGGAACTTCCTAGCATCAGAAGGTTGTAGGACACATCAGCTGAGACCATAACTGGCCAAGAGTTCCATGAAGGAAGAGGAGATGATGACCAGGATGACGATGGAGATGATGATAATGTCAATGGCGACCATGATGAAGAAAAAGGCAACTCCTTCACCACCGTCATCATCATTATGGTCACCAATGACTGCTGGACGGTATTCCAGGGGAGGAGCCAAAATAAGGAGAAAAGAACACAGGAAGAGAGAGTATAGTGAACAGAAGACGGGGCTGGCGAGAGCCGTGGGGATGAAGCTGAGCTGTCTGATGAAGAACCTTGAAATCATGAGGGAAATGGTGGGATCTGGGGTACACAACCACGTATTTGACAAGACCTTCCCGGTAGCTCTCTGCCAGACAGTTTGCATTTGGGGCAGAGACTAGGGGCCAAGAGGGCACTTAGGAAATGTTAGAGGGAGTCTTCAATAAGAGCCATGTCGCAAGCAGGTGCTAAGTAAGACATGAACCGAAGGATTATCTCCCTGCAGCCTATGTGTGATGTGGCTGCACAGTTCAGGAATGTAATTTCCACCAAAACATGAACAAAGTGGCCAATTTTTTTTTGGATTTCAAATTTATTTAGTTCAAAGAACGTTCCTGTGTTCCGAGATGATAGCCTTCCTACTTTTTTTTGAAGGGGATGTTAACATGACCTTTCCTTTATGAAATAGTAGTGATGCAGAAAGCAGGCTTTTTGTTTCTCCCCCGGTCAGAAAGAAGAAAAAACTATCACCACCACCAACACCCAACAACTCAAACAAAAAAGCAAACAAAGAAAAGGTAGTGGGTCACAAAATCCCCGAGACTGAGAACCACTGACCTCACTGAATAGGGAAATCAAGGTTCAGAGAGCTGGAGTGAGTGATTTGTCCAAGGTCACCCAGAAACCCGATTACTTCATGTTGACCTATCAATTCCCAAACCTTCTGGTGCTCAGACACAGAGAATTCCAGGAAGAACCTCCACGGGAGAAGCACCAGAAGGAGCACAAATTACATCCAAGTTAGACTCAACTTTGGGTACGCTCGTTTTTTCTGCCAGTCACTCGATGACTGAGAATTTCAGACAACGATGCTGACGGTCTATCAATGTTGTGACCAAATAACCCAAACTCAGAAAACACCCTATTTCTAACACTTTACTGCCTAGAGGCTTGAAGGCCCTGGAGTATCACTGAATACAAAGTGTGCGGCAATGGGCAGGTTGAGAGAGAATGAGATAATGGGGAAGAGGCCCTGGGTAGAACCGCGGGTGTCAGGTCTGGGTAGACAGAAGTTTAGGGGTACCAATAAAAGCCCAACTGTATCCTCTGCAGAATGGAGGAAAGAACCCCCTTGTTCTGGCCTCTGTGGCTCCCATCATTAGCAATTCCTAATTATTGCTATCAGGTAATGCCGGACATCTCTTGTAGCCCCTCCAAAAGAGTCGGGTGTGTCCTAGGCTGAGTGAGAGACCAGCTGTCCCACCACAGACATCAGCGCAAATGCTGTTTCCTTTACTGAAAATCCATCCTGATATGCAGGGCTCAGCGGCTATTGAAAAAAGACTTCAAGAATCTGACTTCCAGTGAAATGTGTAAGCCTGACGATTCACAGACATGTACCCTGGGGCAAATAATACATTTTATGTTAATAAAAATTTAAAAAAAAATTAAAATTAAAAATTAAAAAAAGGAAAAAAAACTGTGGAGAATATGATAATAAACATGGCTTGATGCTTTAAAAAAAAAAAAAAAGAATCTGACTTCCATATTCCAGAGCTTTATGGAACTCTTTCCTATCATTCGAGTCATTCGGAAAAATACCTTCTTCTAGGGAGAAAAAGGTTATCTGAAGTTCTAATTTGTATTGAGAAAACTTGAGCTCCATTATTTAATATCCTTTGTAGAAACATGGCTTATTTTCTTTTTTTTTATTTTTAAATATTTTCTTTATTTATTTAACAGAGAGAGAGAGAGAGAGAGAGAGAGAGTGAGAGCGACAGCGCACAAGCAGGGGGAGTGGCAGGCAGAGGGAAAAGCAGGTTCCCCGATGAGTAGAGAGCCCGACACGGGACTCAATCCCAGGACCCCAGGATCATGACCTGAGCTGAAAGCAGATGCTTAACTGACAAAGCTACTCGGGTGCCCTGAAACATGGCTTACTTTCAAACCTCTAGTGTTCTGATATCCTGAAAAGCAAACACACCCACTGAGACTTCCCCAAAGGCTTTAGAAAGAGGAGAATTTCACTCATTTCCTGCTAAACTGTTCATATTTGAGGCACAAGAAGCCCACAGCAGAAATTACCGGAGTGATCCGACAAGGCACGTCTGGGGTCTCTAAAGGAGTCTCGGCATCCCCGCCCGGCTTGTCTGATAATGACTGCGTAATGAATGTTTAAGGGGAATTATCCTAATTATAGTTTCAGGCTATCACCTCTTTATGGAAATACGAACCAACCAATCTTCTCTAAATTAGCAATTAAAGACCACTTATTATCCTGAAAAACCATAATAATGTATTCACAATCTGACAATGGACATTTCAAAACCGGACAAAATCTAAAATTCTTGGCTGTGTTATCATAGAATGGAAATGAGATGTTGATGAACAATTGTTAATTTTAATGACTATCAAACTGACAGGACTAGCAAAGGATTCCTTGAGGAAAGAGGACTTTCCAGTCGCACTTCCCTACTTATCCAACTCAACCACCGAGGAGTCACTGGAGGATAAATGATTGTCGTGTTATCCTCCATGCCCATTGGCTGCAAGAGTTCACTACGGGCTTTCACACATACTACTTAAGTGGTTTCTGCATCTGGCTACCCAAACCATGCGGGAGCTTTAAAAGATTCAGAGATTCCTGGGGCACCTCGGTGGCTCAGTTGGTTAAGCATCTGCCTCCAGCTCAGGTCATGATCCCAGGATCCTGGGATCAAGTCCTGCATCGGGCTCCCTGCTCAGTGGGGAGTCTGCTTCTCCCTCTGCCTCTATTTGCCACTCCTCCCGCCTGTGCTCTCTCTGTCAAATAAATAAAAGCTTAAAAAAAAAAAAATCCAGAGATTCCTTGGCTTAAGTCCACAGAGATTTCAATTGATCAGGGCTGGGGTAGGGCCTAAGAATGTGCTCCCCATGATTCCAAAGGAGCCATTCCGAAGACGAGCCCTCAGGAATCCCTTCATTATTTCACTTTGGACTTTGTTGCCCATGACAACTTTGTTCCCCATGACAACTAAACAGGGGAGGTAAGTACCTATTTCCATTTTGTAAGTGAAGGAACCAATGATACCTTCTCCATCGCCATTATTTTTCCCCTAGTAAAACCGGAAGACAGGGTGAGAGTGGCTTCCAAAGTAATGAATGGTCAAGAGTGGACACCATGTTGGATGGAGGATAGGGTGTGTGTACACGCTGATCAAAACCCTCAGGTAAAGAGGACAGTCACTGGTTAGCCCTTTGACTGACTACTCCTTAGAGAAAAGCACCTACAGACCACGTCTGAGGGAAACTGAAGAGGAACTGGGGTCAAGGGATAAAGGGGAGCATCAGGGAGCCCAGGCCTACCTTGCTCATGGCCTCTGCGATGGCATCCACCATGCCTCCCACCAACCCCACTTCACTGGCAGCTTCATTCAGTGTCACCATGATGTCATCGACAGCCTCCTTCATGAGCTGGGCGGCCTCTGTGATGGCATCATGGGTGTGCTGGGCCTGAGAAGGGAAAGCGAAAGAGGACTCTGAGAAGTCTCCAAAAGCAGAGGAAAATGGTGCTCAATCTCCTCGGAAATCACTTCACTTCTTTTAGGTATAACCTTAAAAAAGCACAACCCAAAACTCGATCCACATCATAGAGAACAACAGTGGTTCTGGATTTTTCCTTTTCTTCTGTTGGTACATTTGTTTGCAAAATCACTACAGAAAGAGAAGTAGAAAAAGATGTCTTTTTACAGTCAAAAGGAAAAATAAAATTGCAGTATCAAACAATATCTCATGACAAGACCAGTTTTATGTTAGTCTGTTCAGGATGGCAGAAAGAAAATGCCACTGATTTCCAACGACACAAGCTTACAGGTTTCATTAAGAAAAAAACAAAACCTAATATAAGGGAAAAAAAACATGTTCACAACAGATGCACTTCTCTTCGAAGCTGCACAACACTCTAGAATTCCCTTCCTGCAAAAAAGGTTGGATTACAGAAATGTAGTGACATAGAGGAGAAATACACCTGTGGAAAAATGAATAGCCTTTGTAATTATGTCCACGAGGTTGGAGGGGCGAGGGAGCAAAGTTCTCCAGGGACTGACATTCTGCAGGCCAAGTCTTGAGTGGTCCCAGGCTCCCTCTGACTGGAACTCGGAGATGCTCCAACCCCTGCTACAATTTCACAGGCATATCCAGCACAGAGGAGGCACCAGGCAAATGAATGAATGAAAAGACGAAACAACGGTAGTGCCAGGCTCCCCAAAAAACACCTCTGATGGTAGCAAGATGCAGAAGGAGCCAAGGTCCTCCCATCAGAAAAACTGGGTTCTAGCTCTGGATCCACCTCTCCCTAGCTAAGTGGTCCTGGGCGTGGCTTCCTCAGCACAATGGGAATAATTGTCACAACTCTACGCAGAATTCCAATGAGATGATATGCAGCATATATTTATAATGAGAGCAGTCTAGGGGCTCCTGGGTGGCTCAGTGGGTTAAAGCCTCTGCCTTCGGCTCAGGTCATGATCTCAGGGTCCTGGGATCGAGTCCTGCATTGGGCTCCCCGCTCATCGAGGAGTCTGCGTCTCCCTCTGCCTCTGCCCCTCCCCATGCTCGTGCACATACTTTCTCTTTCTCTCAAATAAATAAATAAAATCTTAAAAAATAACACAAAAAAGAACGGTCTAGTAGCAGGTGCCTATGCCTACAGAAGCTTGACCGCAGGTCAGGTAGTCAGCATCAGAATCACACCGCTCCAGGAGCCGGGGACCCCCATGCAGTGGCCACGGCTGCCCTGATGCCCCTCAGGGGGAGACGCCCCTTTCGAACGTCCAAGAAACTGCACCTTGCCTTTGGTGGATGAGAAGGTAAGGAGGCCAGGGAGGGAAGGTAAAGATAGCCCTTCTGACAGCTAACTGGAAGAGAGGGATTCTAAGAGGCTGTGTGAACACAGGAACTGGTTCGGTCTGTGGAACGGACTTTTCCAAGGGAATCCAGGTCTTCCAAAATGACATGTGTCAAGATGTGAAGCATGGGGACCGTGGATGGTGACCTCGAGACAAGTGTGTCAGGATGCAAACGCCAACTGTGGACCATTAGGGCTTAAATTAACTCAGAAGTTAACAGGGACAAAGAGCCTTGAGGAACAAAGATCCCTTGACCCGTCGCACCTCCGATGGGGAGTCGCTCTCAGGACTTCTTCCCTCCACCTGCTTCCCTGGCAGCCCCCTGAGGGCTCGATCCTCTCCCCCTCGGCCTGCAGCAGCTGCTTCCATTGTGTTCGCCTCTCCCTCTGCCCCATGCACATCCTAGCCCTCTTTCAAGGCCCAGCGTAAATACCACCTTCTCCAGCAGCCCTCCTTGGATGGCTCTGTCCTCATGCTCTCGTTGGTTTTCCTATGGATTTCGGCAGCCTTGAGAAGCAAATCTGGAGTGAGAGAGTCATCAAGAGGTGAAGACCCCCGAGAAAGGGATATGGGGAAATGAGGCTCAATACTGGAACAGGATACGGCTTCTGCTCAGCTCTCTCTCAGGACATGAGCCTGTGAAGGCCTCGGCCTCTGTGTAAGGAGGCTGTGTGCTGAGACCGCACAGAGGTACAAAGGGCAGCCTGCCGAGCCCCAGGCCCTGAGCCTCTCCGTGACTTCAGATCAAGCACCAGACCCCGGAGTGACTGACCCTCAGGTCGCTCAAGCCCCAGTCGCCACCTGGTGGCAGTGGGAGGAGTTACTCTGAGTGAGAACGAGCTCCCTGAGCTCAGTGGGTCTGCAGACCCACCGGAGATCATTCTCAGATGGTGTTGTTTTAAGTCACTAAGTTTTCGGATGGCTTGTTTGCAGCAACAGCTAGCTGCAACGGCCCCTGAGGGCTCCGGAGCCAGCCTTGGGAGTCAGACTTGTCAGAGGAGGTGTCTGGGTTGAAGCTGAGACCAGTATACCGGCAGAGTTGATGGGGTGAGGAAGAAAGGGAGAGCACGCTGGGCAGGGGACACAGGCTGTACAAAGGTCCAGCGGCAGGAAGGATGTGGACTATGAAGAGGAGCCGACCAGTGCCCTGTATGGGAAGTGCCTGGCCCGGTGTCTGCCGCATAGCTCCTGTGCCCTTCTGTTCCCTCTCCATCAACCCAGCCCCCTCCCCGACTAGACTGCGTGCCCCTCGCCAACAGCTGGCTCTGCTCCCCTCTAGAAGCACAGTGTCCACAGGAAAAGAAGGGTTCCATCAAGTCCCTGGTGAACTCAAAGGGTGAGACATCCATTTTTACTTTCATAGGTATTTTTTTTTTTCTGTTCTGTTCTTTTTTTTTTTTTTTTACAAGCATAACCTTCACGGGCTACTGGTGCAAATTTCTCCTCTGGAGAGGCTTGTTTAGAAATAAACGGAACCATCTGTTTCTGTGCTGCCAGCCAGGCATGGATGGCAGAGCTGGGGGCAGAGACCGGGCTCGTGGGCAGTCCGAGCAGGACCTGGCCCTCCGTCCCTGCCCTTGAGCCCAGCCTGGGGGCCCACCGTGACTTTCAAACCAGCTGCCAAATCTCTGTTCTGGCATCTCGGGTCAGGTATTTCAGCCTCGGACAGACAATGCTCCGCCCTAGGTGACAGGCGGGGAACCGGGAACATCCTGGTAGAGCAGGAAGAGCGGCCCGCTGCCACCACTCCTCAGGGACCGCTCTGCGCCAGGCACTGTGCTCGTCGCTGCTGTGCGTGGCCCGTTCACCCTCACAGCCCACTGCAAGGTGACAGTGGGACAACGTCCCTGCCAGGGACCCCTCTGACAGTTGCCATCTGAAAATGGGAGCTTCAGCACGAAAGCTTATGGATATGGTGGCCGACCAAGGCCCCCGACTGGCTGGCCATCTGCTGAAAGGATGCCACTGGTCAAAAGGAAACTGAGCAGATGGCCAGATCAGGTCAAATTTTTCAGCGCTACTGGAAAAACAAACCCCATTCTCGGGAATATGCCATCTAGTTACAGCCTTTCCCCACAAACAGGGGGCTTTTAAACAAGGGAATGGCCTCCAAGTGCCATGTGGCAAAGGCAAGGGGCCTCGGGACTTGCTACCAAAGTTGGCCGGGACCCCCTTATTCAGCGCTTGCTGCCAGATGAGCCCAACCCTGGGACCTCACCCAGGGGGAAATGGTAAAACATTTGGCTGATTTTTGTGCTAGGCTCTTAAGAGGGAGCCTTTAAGTGCTTAGCATTTCCCAAGCGGTCAAGGACTGCCTCGGTGCCTCATGGTGGGCCCCCTGCACCACACATGAGTTTAGGCTAAGAAGGGGACTCATGGTGGCCTGTAGGCAGTTTCAGGATGGGTGCTGGCCACACTGCAGAGCCCAAACGTGTGATTAGAGGGTTGTGGCTTTGAGCAGCAGAGTATCAGCCTGACCTCGGGGGACTTGAGGGGGCTGCGGACCGAATCACTGATCATCGACTAGATTCCATCGATCCAGCCTCCATGAGGAAATCCCAACAGAACTCCGGGCGGCAGAGCTGGAGTGAGCTTCCCCGGTGGCTGATGGACAGCACTAAGCTGAGAGTGTGACTCACCCTCGGGACATGTTTAGGACGCCCCTAGACCTTATCCTCTGCATCTCTTCTTTGGGTGGGTTTGTAGCCTTTATAATAAGATGGTAAGAGTAAGTAGAGCAATTTCCCCAGTCCTGTGAGTCATTCCAGTAAATTATTGACCCTGAAGGGGTAGAGAGAACACCCCTGAATTTGGAGCCACCTGGTCAGAGTGAGGATGGTCTGGGAACTTGGGATCTTAGGGCTGGTGCCTGAATGTGGGTACTCTGCCCTTAACCTGGGAAATCCGACCTGATGCCAGGTAGTCAGTGTCAGAATCGCCCCGCTCCAGGTGCTGGGGGGCCCCCAGGCAGTGGCTTTGGAAGGGAGAGACACCCCTTCCAAAGGCCCAAGAAATTGCACCTTCCTTTTGGTGGATGACAAGGTAAGGAAACCAGGGAGGGAAGGTAAATGTAACTCTTTCGACAGGCTAACTGAAAGAGGGGAATTCTAAGAGGAGGCTGGTGTGAGCACAGGAACTGGCTCGGTCTGTGGAACAGAAAAGCCGAGGGAATCCTGAAGAGGTCTTCCATGGGACCTCTGACGAGCTGTGCCTCGGCCAGACCACCGACGGTTGTCTTGAGTGTGTCAGGCTGCACAGCGCTCTCTCTTAGGGATGTGAGGGAGGAAACTGGTAATTTAGGTTGATGGCGATTTCACAGTACAGAGAAGCTAAGACACAAAATGTGCAGATTGCTTGCTTTCGATGACAGGAGTCCAAAAGGGTACATTTCCTGCACATGACCCTCCCAAGAGAGCACCTCATACAAACATTGATGAAAACGGTAAAATTGGGAGGTGTCTATTTTTCTAAATCACTCTTCAAATCAGACGATCACCGGTGGCACGAGAATGTCAGCGTTCTGTAATGCTCACATTCAAGCCGAGGGCACCCGGTCACACGTCTGCTCTCCCACATGGGCTGAAGACGGGACAAGAGGCAGGTTGTGGGGGCGGCGGCAGTGAATCATAAGACTGCTCTCGGAACTCCACACTGGGGCATCCAAACCGACAAAAACACATCCTTTCTCTTGGCTGTCCCAGAAACGATTACCTTGGCATCGGATCCCATGAGTTCTCTAGGCCTGCTCCCCTTCGCCCCACATATTTAAGCCACAGACCCTTAATAGGTCAGCCGAGAGGCCGTGAGGCCTCCTCCGATTACGTTGAGCCTCTCCGAGGGCCGCTTCCTCCGACTCCAAGGGCAAACCTCATCTCTCTCACACAGCTGCGTCCAAATCACACACGCCGGCCACCTGAGCACACGGGTTTCAGACACCCAAAGACCCAGGAGGCGCTCAATTAAAGGCATGCTTAAAAGCCCACCAGCAATCTGGGAAGTGGACTCAGAGGCCTCAACAATGAGGTCATTATTTTAGATTCCGGAGGGGCTCCTTGTTACTGCTCCTCACGGCACAACACAGGAGAAAAATCAGACTCGTTTCTTTTTTGGAAACATGTCTGAAGTCTACTTCCAAGGGAGCCTTGTTTCTGTATTCTAGTGCTTCAACTACAAAGCCCAGTAAAGCAGGCAGAGACATCACAGGAATCTGGAAAATGGGAGAAGGCCACGGGGGGTTGGGGGACGCAAGTAAACGTTAGCAGGAGGGAAAAAAGCCAACTAATCATCAGAACTGCCCAGCAGTGCACAGGGCTGGGTATCTCCTGCAGGAGAAGCAGGAAGGGCCCTTCAAGGAGGATGTAGGAGGGGGCTGGGTGGGGTAGAGGTGAGTGTGGAACAGGGCTCAGTGGGGCGAGGGTGAGGCTACCTAGCAAATGCCTCGGATCACAGGACTCATTAGCACCAGACTCTGGGGCTATCACTTTCTTTCTTCTTCTTTTTTTTTGAATACCTACTGTGTCAGGCACATTATCTCAGTCAATCTCTATAATGGCCCCTGAGAGGTATACATTATTAACCCCACTGTTTAGAGGGGGAAGCAAAGAAATGAAGTAATTTGCTAGCAAGAGGCAGAACTGGGATTTGAATCCAATTACGTTGGACTCCACAGCTTATCCTCTTTTCTACCACATCAGAACTAGTGGTAATCATTTAACTGCTCTTCCTCTGCAAACAGTGACACACAACATCTTAACACACACGTACACACATCACCTAAGACCTAGCAAGTAACACTGAGTAGCAGTTTGCCCAAAGAATAGCACCCAAGATGATTAAGTCTCTGCACTAAGCCTCTTAAGAAAGGACCTGAAGCCCAGCTTGTTGTGTCCTAGGTATCCCCTGGGACGAGCCTGTTGGGGTCTGCAGACAGAGGCAGGCTGAAGGCAGGATGCCAGCGAGGGCAGACACACATACACCCGTCCTGTCTTCACCATCATGTCCCAGCTTGTCACCGCTTCAGCTCAAACACTGAAACTGTCCCACTCTTGCATCCAGCCACCATTCCCAGGCAGAGGAGGTCCTATAAAGCTTATAGTGCTGACTACACATGCTCCCGACTCTGAGTTTCTTGGTATAAAACAGAATTCCACAGGGAGCTCTGAACTTGCAGTCCAAGCAGATGTGCTAATATCTTATAAACCCAGAAAACTCCTAATTGGAATTATTCTGCTGGGAATGAAACCCTTTCAAGTCGGGGTTGGAGCCATGTGGCACTCAGGTCTGGAGAAAAGAAAACCCAGAACTGGGTTGGGAAGGCTGAGTCCTGGCCCCACCCAGTGCGGGGCAGGTGCAAAGGGGGCGGTGCCAACTCAGGGGTACCTATCACTCAGCTATCAGTCAGAAGGGCATTCTTGTTATTGGGCAACCTCATCATTTCGGCAACAAGCTTTCTTTCTTTCTAGAAGACTGAGAACAACTTGAAGGTGCTGGCTGGCTCTCAATATCTTTAGCAGCCCTAGAATTGGGCTCTTAATAGTTGCCAGATACATGATTAGAAAAACTGAACACAGAAAACCCAAGTCTAAGACATTATTCACACTGCTGTGGGAGCGGTGTTTCTCAACTCAAGATGGGTTCTAAGTCCTCACTACTTGCAGTAAAGCCCAAATGTCTTACAGTGCAGGAAGGGAGAGCTGTCACAACATGGCTCGTCTATGCCCACCCACCCCCCTGGGTCATGCCCACTCTGTATGTTCCATTGATATCAGACTGCACAGTATTCTCCAAGGATACCACAATCCTTTTATAACCCTACACACACCTTTGCATATTTTGTTCCTCCTTGCTAGCATGCCTCTAGCCACCCTCGTCTGCCAAATACTTTCTTTTTCTGAGACTGACAAGCAAAAATGGCCACTTGCTTGCAACTTTGTTTGACCTCTCTCCAGCCCTTGCTGGCGGCAGTCGGCCTGTGTGTCCACAGGGTGTAGGCTTAGTCCTGACTCCACATCCACCTCCTGTGATGCGGGACGACTTACCTAAGCAGTCTCAGGTCCCACCTTTGTATAATGGGAACCTTTGCGCACTGTGGGGTTTTTATGAAGATTAAATACCAAGAGGATATAAGGTAGAAGAGATGACATAGAACCAGCACCCAGTCAGTAACCGTGAGCTTTGAAGTTATTATTTTGTGATTCTGACTCTTACTCTAGAATCTTCTCTGCTGTACCATGTTACCAATGTCAAGATCTTAGAGCTTCAACAAAGCACACTAAAAATAATATGGACATCATAGGGCTTCCTATAGCTTGTAGGCAAGTATTCCATCCAAATGGTTCCAGCCCGTGTGCCCATGGGCTGCTTAGGGGAAGACCCAGGAAGCTCAGATTGACTTCGTGAAGGCACCTGCTGGAAGGTACAAATAATAGGAGGAGGAAGTTCAAACCTCCTCTCAAGGTACCAGAACCCCAGGGGAACTTATGGCACAAAATGGTTTCACAAGTAAAACCATCACTTGGACACAAATACCATAGCTGAGAGCCACCGGCATGCCATCACCATCTTTGACCATTTCAAGGAATTGGGTGACAGACACATCAGGCTGAGGAAATGCCCCAGCTGGAACTAGTAAGGAGATTTTCATAGGCAACTGCTGATCCAAGACAAGAGAAACACACGCCATGGGTGACCTTGCCTCACATTTTGCTTTGAACTTGAGTCTCAGGAATGGAAACGATATTCGTTGGAAAACAACTAAGCTTTGCTTTGCACAAGTTGGATGTCAACACTGAGCAGGTGCCTGCCAGGTATTAATTTTTATTCCTTCAATAACCACCCAATGTTTCCTTTCCCAAGGACGCTTGCCCGCGTATTCTGTCACGGAAAAAAAATCACTTAACAAAAACGCTTAATTAGGTATATTTCTTGATGTTCCTCTTCAAGGTTCCCAGGAAGGCCATCGGATTATTTCCCACCTTTGAGTGGGAAGTCACATGCTACCAACCAAGAACTGGAGGCGTTGTCCTTGGAGGGACTCAATACCGAGGAACATCTGGGGGCTTCTCAGCAGCCCTAGGTGGGCCCCGGGATCCTGAACCGTACCTTGGGGTTTCCTCCACCTTCCTTGGCCGCGTACAACATCTGCAGGGCAGATTCCGCGAGCGTCTTGGTCTGGTCCAGCACCGTCATCTGCTGCTGATGGTCCAGAATCTTGGAGGCGACACCAACTGCGGCTAAGATCAGGGGCTCGAAGTAGCTGGCCAGCTGCGTCACCTTTCAAGACAAAAAAAAAAAAAAACCCACAGATGCATCATGTAAATCCACATATCTCCTTTAGGGGCCCCACTCGTGGGGAGGGGGGACTGGAACAGGGATGGGATGATGCACAGGGCGAGGTAGACCTGCTGAAACTTACTTTGTTTTTTTTTTTTTTCTATTATTAAATCCACTATCATGAGTTAGAGTCCTCATGTTATACATGAGACCCTCGGACCTTACTCATCGCTCAGTTTTACGTTTAAAAGTACTTGCTCATTAACGAACTCTCGCTTGGAGTTTACTTCCTCTGGGGAGCTCTTCATCTCATCTCTCATCATGGCAGAAGCATTAAGAAATTTGTTCTGTGATCCAGAGTCGGGTGTGAGAATTTTACAAATTTTAACTTCATCAACAGCAAAGCTTTCGAAGAGCCGAAGATGAACATCTTAGCGATGCAGAAGGAAGGAGAGAGCAGGGTGGAGCAGGGGAACGGGGCCGTGGAGAGAGGCAGCCTGAGAGCAAAGGCTTTTGAGAAGCCAGTCCAACTGCCCTCTACCCTGAGCATGTCGACCGCATGTGGATTTGCAATACACGAAAACATGATTCTGCATCGGTCTCGTGGTTCTGTTTGTGATTAGTCCAGCCTGGGAGAAGAGAAAAGCCTCTCCATATGGTTTAACCACTGTTGTCACCTAGGCCTCCCCAGGAGGCGATGCCACGGTGCCTCTGTGCCCAGGGGAGCCTACCGGCTGGGCAGGGTCACATGATGAGGCTTAGGTGGGCGAAGTAACTTCTCCACCCCAAGCAGGCATGATGTGGAGCCTTGACAGGAAGCAGGGGGCCTCGTCCACGGCCCAGGCTCCCGTCTTCGGCTCCTCAGGTGGCTACTTCTCCTTTTCAGTCCAGCTCCGCTAGGGTTGTTGTGATATTGGATTTTAGAAGCTTACTGTTTGGTATTTGTTTGCAGCCCTGTGAGGTATTTAAAATAAAGTCTGACCATAATACAGTAACACCCATCTACCCAGCATCTAGAATGTCAGCTTTTAACATTTGCTGTTCCCACTTGAGATACCACCACCTGGTCTTGCTCAGATAAAACACAATGACCCTGATCACACTCTTCCATTCTGTTCCCCATGGTGCATACCAATTACTAAGTGCTAAATTATTTCCATCTCTGGCCAGCCATTTCCCTCAGTGCTTCCTCCCATGGTGTGGAGGAAGAAGGAACGTGATGGGGCTGTGGGCAGGAAGGCCACTTGGCATGAGCGGTGCAGTCGCCTGGTCGGAATCGAAGCAGGGGGCGTGGGTTTGTGGGACTGGTGGTGGTTGGGACAAGGTGGGAGCCCAAAATATGAAAGCTCATTAGCACTAACGAGACGGACCATCAGCTAGCAATCAATATACATTTACTCTTTTATCTTCGATTATAGTTCTCTTATAGATGACTTTAAAGCACTGGAACAGGACTATTGCTGGCCTTTATGGTGCTTCGTATAAAGGGCCTGCCTGTCCTTGAGGCAGGCATGATTGATGCCAAAGCACACGACTTGCTGGGGGTTGGCCCCAGCCTCTGCTTTGCCCAAACCCCTTTGTGTAAGACCCAGCCTGCACAGCTCCACGTATCAGCCCCACACATCTGCCTCGGATTTCATCCTCTTCCCCTGGAAGGGCACTAGTGTCGCCATCCAAGGGAACCACAGGGCACTGATGGGTCATCAGGGGTCAGGGCTCAGGGTGGGTCCTGTATGTAGTAAAGGAGTTAAGATGTCTAATGCATTAGAACCTTACCTATTTTCTAGATTCATTTTCTCCCCCAAAGAATTAATTAATTATTTAGAGAGAGAGTGCACACAAGTGGAAGGGAAGGAGGAGAGAGAGAATCTCAAGCAGACTCTGCTCTGAGCACAGAGCCCATGCTCGTGGGGCTCGATCTCACGACCCTGAGATCATGACCTGAGCCGAAATCGAGAGTCAGACGCTTAACTGACTGAGCCACCCAGGTGCCCCTCTAGGTTAACTTTTTTCATTTTTTTTTTTAACTTTTTTTTTTTTTTAACTTTTTTCATTTTAAAAGCACATGTCATCAGTGCAACTGTACAATGTCGAGGGCTGCTGTGCGCTGAGACTGACTAAGCACAACCCAGCTGGTGCCCTCACAGAGGCATCGAGGCCAGATGCTGGCAAGAGAAAGCTCCAGGGTCAGAGCCACTGGATTTGAATCCTGGGTGTCAATTCCTTGATGAGAAATCTTAGGCAGTCTGCTTCCTGTTACTCAAGTTCAGTCTCCTTCTCCATAAAATGGGGGTTAATGACAGCACTAAGCTCCATCAGATTGTTAGAAGGATGAAAGGAGCACACATAAAAGTGCCTAGCACAATGCCTGCCACGTCATAGGCACTCAGTAAGTGCCAGTTGCCATTATTCTTCATGGATTGTGGGCGAAAGCTTTGGAAAGGATGTTCTTTTTCCTGTATTTAGGGAGCTCAGCCAAGACTATAACAGCTTCCGTTTTTGAGACATGACAGAATAGGAAATAGCCTTACCTGGGTTAGCACAGAAGTTAAAATAAGTACTTTGTACGTGATGCTGTTTCCCTGGACCTAGGCTGGCAGAAAGGTTTGAGGGGTGGCCCCAAAAGAGGTATGTCTGTGTCCAAATCCCTGGAACCTATGAATATGCTCTTACTGGGAAAGAAAGGTCTTTGCAGACGGACTTAAGATCTCCAAATGATCACCTTGGATTACTTGGGTGGGTCCTAAATCTGTTAAGAAGTATTCTAGTAAGAGAGAGGAAAGGAAGACAAACAGAAGAGCAGGAGACCACGTGACCGCGGAGGCAGACGCTGGCATGATACGGCGAAAGAACACTCGGGGCCACCAGAAGCTAGAGAAGCAAAGAAGGGATCCTCCCATAGAGCCTCCGGAAAGAGCCCGGCCCTGCCGACACCTTGACTGTAGACTTCCGTGAGAGATTAAGTTTCTGCTGGCTTAAGCCCACCCGGTTTGTTGTAATTTGTTCTAGCAGCTCTAGGCGACCAATACCTGTGGTCTGAGAACTTGCATGTATCAGTCCCAAGTGATCTGAAGCCGACCTGGGGCCCCACCTGAGTGTCGTCATGAAGAACCTGAACTGAGGCAGGGATCGATTCTCAGTCCGGGGCTCTCCTGGACAGAGGGCCGGAGGCCACCTTCATCCAGAACTCTCTTTCAGAAAGTGAGACAGGATTAGCCAAAGGGCCAAGAGTAAATTTGCAACTCAAGCGAAACACATATTTTTCTTCTGACGCCACCCACCGACAGAGGAATTAATCTTCCCGCTAACACCATATGGGCAGGGACGAGGACTGGTGCCCTAGAAATCCAGATACAGTTTCTTACCAGATTCCTACTGGAATCAAAAGTAACTGATGAAATCGAGTCTGGCTACTCTGCTAGGCTCAGTTCCCTGCAGCAGGCATGTGGGCAGCACTCCAGTCCACCGGCTGGCAGAGCCCTAGCCCCCAGGCTGGCCCCCTGACCCTCCAAACCTCCTCACACAGGTGGACAAGCCCTCTTCTCACTATAAAGCAACTCAGCCGAGAAATGAAATTTGCCACGCTTGGAAGCGTACAGAGACAGTGGTCATTTTAAATCTCAAAAACCTCTCCTTAGGACCAGCAGGAAGCTTACTAGGCCCTTTAGCTGTTCCATAATGTGAAGAAGCAAGGACGGTGATTTCCTTAAATCAATACCTGCTGAAAAGATTTTGGCTACTGGATTTTCGGGATATGCACATGGATACTGACGTCCGCACTGATAAACGTTAGGAACTCCCGGAGGCTGTTATAAATCCAATTTTTGCCCTCTCTCTGCTAAGGCACAGGCTGCTGGACAAGGCAACGACCCTTGAAGGATTTGCTAAATGAACCCCAAACAGACAAAACATCAGTCAGTACTTAGACAATGTGGGTATGAGCTCTCAGTGGAGGGGCTCCTCTGGAGTGGGCCGGAGTGAGGTTTGCAAGTTTGCTCTGCTCCCTCGTGTGTGCAAACAGGCACCATTAGAAACCATGGAAGAATGGTGTGCCCCTAAACACGGGAGAAAGAGGCTGGCCAGCCAGGGACAAAAGACGGCAGCAGAAGACTAGCAATGTCAACGTTCCTCTCTGGTTCCTCCAGCGAAGGTCAAGAACAACAGATAACTGTAAATGTGTTGTTGGCTGGGAAGTCTAGCCACTGCCCCAAAGCTGTCGCTCAAGTTTCTCTTTGAATTCTAGGTCAAAGTAGATCCCGGAGCGGCCAGCGATCAAGCCCAGCCCCCCAGTCCCCCATCACTCACGCACACCCTCAGCAGGAACCCTTGGATTACGTTACCTTATGTCCCAGCTGCGCTGCTTCTCCCCGTGCTGCCGTGGCGATGGGATCGATAAGGTGCCCGATTTCCTGGACCACCGAAGTTAGCTGCTCCTGCAGGGCCTGATAAGGAGAGAGAGCTGTCAAATTCACCCTACGGCAATTCACCCTGTAGCTGGAATGATTTGAAAACAAAAAGGCCCATGCGAAAGACAAGGGAGGCCATGTGAAATGGGTATCAAGATATTCACTCTATCTATAATGGATAATATCTCTCTTGGGTGAGCCATGTAGTCACCACTCCACCCTGCCCTTCCCAGGACCCTCAGCTCCCCTGGGCTAGAGCCCCCACACTTCCAGTGAGTAACACAAGGCAGGCCCAAAGAATACTCTTCCTACTGGCTCCTCACTCACACCAACCACAGTGTTATGTGATGCTGCTGGTATCCTTACTTTGTTTTTATTTTTATTTTTTAAAGATTTTATTTATTTATTTGACATAGAGAGAGAGATCACAAGTAGGCAGAGAGGCAGGCAGAGAGAGAGGGGGAAGCAGGCTCCCTGCTGAGCAGAGAGCCAGATGTGGGGCTTGATCCCAGGACCCTGAGATCATGACCTGAGCCGAATGCAGAGGCTTAACCCACTGAGCCACCCACGCGCCCCTACATATATATATTCTTTAGGTTCTTTTCAAACCTATCAGCATTTTTAAAACTTTGACTTGGTAAATATATAAAATTGTTTTATGCCTTCCTTATTTTCATTTTTTTTTTAAGCTTTTATTTATTTATTTAGCACAGAGAGAGAGAGATCACAAGTAGGCAGAGAGGCAGGCAGAGAGAGAGCGGGAGGCAGGCTCCCTGCGGAGCAGAGAGCCCAATGCGGGGCTCAATCCCAGGACCCTGAGATCATGACCTGAGCTGAAGGCAGAGGCTCTAACCCACTGAGCCCCCCAGGCGCCCCCTTACTTTGACTTATTCCATGTAACTACAGGAAATAAGGGACATTTCCCTTCCAAGAAGGGAAAACGACTTTGTCTGAATGGGGAAAGCTAACATACGGCCTGGGGGGACATCCAGGTGGCTGTGTCCTCAGAACTAAGAACCCCTTAAGGGAGGGGAGGAGCGGGGGGGAAGGGGAGAAAAGGGAGATAGGATAATGAGATCAGCTCTCTGAAAGCAGGACCATTTCCCAGACAGCACACTGTGAAAAAGCCAGGCGAGTTACCCACGGAGCTCAGCTTGGGCTCGAAGTGCACTGTATTTGGTGACATGGATGCAAGTATCAAAAATCGCACCCCCAAGGTATTTCTTCTCAGGTTTGAGAGAAGAACTGAACTCATGCTGTGATGAGATGAGGCCGAGCATCGGATGATGCTGGAGTGTGAGGGAGATGGGGGAATTCCCAGGTGCACATTAGTAGCTGGGAGCAGGACAGATCGGGTCCTTTGTAGGACCCTTCCTAGGAAACCTGCTTGATGCATTCAGGACTACCAGACCACAACATGGGACATTTTAGGTCCTCCCATGTCAGCATGGAACCCTGGGGTAATTGCTGACAAAGCAACAATGCCCTGTGTCTCAGAAATCAGACTGGGGCCCATGCTGTGCTGCTCTCTCTTTGAACAATGGCGCACACAGGCTGTGGGCTCCGGGTGGAGGTCAGTTAACGAGAAGAGCAGGCTAACATCCCACACGGAAAACAAAGACCTGGGGATACCAAGGAAAAAGAGACAGAGATAGAAAGACGGAGGAAGGTGGAGAGAAACATCCAAACTTTCAAGGATCTTATTTATTTAGTTCACTATCATCTTCCTGCTCATTATGTGATTAGAGTCAAGACTGTAAGAGTATGGGCGCCTGGGTGGCTTAGTCGGTTAAGCATCTGCCTTTGGCTCAGGTCATGATCCTGGGGTCCTGAGATGGAGCCCCACTTCAGGCTCCCTGCTCAGCGGGAAGTCTGCTTCTGCCTCTCCCTCTGCTCCTTCTCCTGCTCATGCTCAATCTCTCTTTCTCAAACAAACAAACAAACAAAAACACCCCTAAAAAAATGCAAGAATATTTCAACAATGTTATCTTATTACAGATGGCTTATTAAAATAAATGTATAAATAGGGAGCACGCACAGTTCAAAGAGAGGGATTTTCTTCCTAGGGAGGAAGGGAAGGCAGAGGTTATGCTTTGGGACAGGTGGTGAAAGGGTGGGGCCCGAGGGGGCGGTTCTGAGGTGCTGGTCATCTTTGTTTCTTGACCTGGGTGCTAAGTCAAGGCTGTGCTCAGTCGGTGGTCATTTATCAAGCTGTGCACTTAGGACAGGCACAATGTTCTGCACGCAGGTCCCTCCTTTAATAAAAGTCTGACAATAACTCTAACAGTCTGCACAGGATGAGAATATTTCTTCTTTCTTTTCTTGACAGTGGGGGAAGGGGTCCGAGCTGCAGTAAAATCGACAGCTCTATTAATAAAAATGAGCAAGACCAGCTCTGGGCCCACTGCTTAGAGACAGTGGGTGAGGCTGACCATTGATGAATAGAGGGGAGGTAAGGGGCAGGTCAGGAAAGACCATCCATATTTATTAAGCACCTCTGGAGTGTCAGACACTTTTGACAGAGGGAAGGAAATATGAATCAAGGGCCTTTGGACAGGTTAATAGAAAAAAATTGGCAAAAGAAAAAAGGCCACGGCTCTGAATTTAAAATAGAACACAAACGGTTCGCAGCATTGGATGGTAACTTCGGACAGGACCCTTTATCTCTGAATGGGCCAGACGTGTAGAGTTTAATGCTAAATATGCCCATTGGCCAAAAAATGCACTGATAAAACGTGACAAGGAAATATTCAACATTTACACGCCTTTCCCTGCTTTCCTGATGTGTGAAACTCAGTACGGTAACCACACTTCACTGACACGCGGTCATCTGACGCTGGCCATTTCCCCCCAACTTTGAGCCCTGTTCGTCATTTCCACTCCAGCAGCACACATGGTCCTTCACCAAACCCTCATTCACTACTCCGCATGTGCCTCACTCCCTCCAAATACTTCCCAGGTGGGTTCCAGGACAAGGTGCCTCAAAGACAAAACGCCAGCATCAAAAATGCATTTTGTCCCATTCCCCAAGCCCCCGGAGGCCTGGTGCTGAGAGCACTGAGCACTTCCAGAGATCCCCGACCCGGCCACAGAGCGCTGGCCTACCTCCACGGAGATGTCATCCCTTGTGGCCAAGCTCTGGCTGACAGCTGCCAGCGAGGCCTGCTCAATGTCCCGGATGCAGCGGTTGATGCCATCAATGGAGTAGTCACACTCTCTCTGTCCAGGCGCCTTGTCCCTGGAAGGAACAAGGCAGCTCAAAGAGATTCCTCAGGGTTCAAGTCCCACAGCTTGCTGCAGCATGGGTGGGCTGGGAGCCCCTGTCTCCTCTCTACCGCATTTGATTGCTCTATTTCAGGGGAGAATTTTGGACCCTTGCTTGGGAATGCCTCTTTGCAGAGCCCATGGATTTCATCATTTAACACTCGTGTTAACTCTGTTTCCAGTGGGAAGGCTATGATGCTGTTCCTCATTTTAGGCTGATGCCAGCCACCTGCTAATCAAGCTATTTCGATTTCACTGGCTTAAGCAGAGGACCCTTATTATTATTTTTTAAAAGGTCAGGGCTATTTCCAGGGCAAACATACAGTACTCTCCACATTGCATAGTATTCACAAAATCCTATGGTAGGAATTAAGATATTTACTGGATTTTCCTTTGTAAGGGGTTAGGTAAGACAACAATGGTGCTGAGTCTCAAAAGCAACCAAAAAGCAAAGTATAGCTGAGGAAAAGAATGCATTCCAGACTGTGGGCTATTAATGTTGCTCAACTTCAGAGATGTTACACCGACGCCAGGGATTTTTTTAGGTTCCTACTATTGCCAAGGAGTTCCGAGAGTTACTGAGGGACTTAGAATATCCTTTCTGCCTTATTAGAAAAATAAGGTAACTTCAAATCCTGCTAAATAAACAGTGGTATTCCCTACCTGAGCCCTTAGGTATATAGACAGTGTAGTACAATGGTTAGGACTGGCACTAGGACCATCAGGTCGGGGGATGCCCATGGGAATACTCCCAAAGGCCTTTCTGCCTGAATTCTCTCATCAGTAAAATGGTGACCATGGCACTGTTTATGACACAAGGTTGGTGTGACGAAGAAATATGGTAACACAGGTGAACCATTTGGAAAAATTTCTGACATAAAGAGTGTTTACGTTAGCTATTATTGTGCCAAGAAGCCAAACGAGAAGATGATGATAATGGTCAGCTATGTCGCTGTTAAGTCAAAGTCCTGTTGGGCTTATCCTCTTTCTGCCCTGTTCCAGTGCAGGCGCCTAGCAATTTCTGGAGGAGAAACTAACCTGATAGAGGTGATGAGACCTTTGATAGAGTCAGACACGGTGTGGGAGTGTCCAGCCAGCCCAGACCAGGTGGGTGGGTCTTTGGGGTTGATGGCCAGGGAGCGCGCAGTGCGAATGAGGTAGGACGAACTCTCCAGCATGGTCTTGGCCGAGACCAGGATGGGTTCCTGTGCCTGGGAGCCCTGGAAGCAGACGGCAGAAGGGGTGGGGGGCAGGGAGGGTGCCCAGATTAAGTGAATGAACTGGGCTCTGGAAGGTCCTGTTCTTTACCCAATCACTATCTGCGTTCTTCGGAAAGTGATATACAGGTGAGGAAAGCATGGAGGCTGGTTCACACAGAGCCCTGATAGTGAGCACGTGGGTCCATGTTCACTCTAAAACGTCATTTATGAATATGGCACATACCAAGAACCAATCAGCCCCAAACGTGGGCACAGAGCTTGTTCTCAACACATAAAGCTAAGCCGTTACCACTTAAGAGATGTGCATACCTTGAGTTTCATGAACTCTGGGCACATATTGTCCTCGGCAACAACAAAGCCCTACAAGATAGAGCTTTATCGTTCTTAACTGTCTGTGCTCATTCAGTGCTACTCAGACTAGCCAAAGACCCCAATATTACCTTGGCTCCAGAGTCCCTACCTCGGAGCTGATCTGGGCAGGAATGCTGACAAACTCAGGGTTGGATGCGAATGCTGTCAGGTTCTCCACAGCTTCGATCAAGGGTGCGGTGGCGATGCGACACTTATTGCGGTTGTCTTCGGAGAAATCCCCATCCAGGGCCTGGTGGGAGGAAACACGGAGACGTGATCCCATGCAGATGCACAAATCACTCTCGGCCACTGCAGTCATCTCCTACTGGAAGAATGGGGTTTAATGGGAATCCTGAAAATGTTTGGTCAATTCATTAAAAAATAAGAACTAATGGGAGAGATCAAGCCATCTAGCAGACCCACTCAGTTAATAATCATAAGAAATAAATAATATGTGGCTCCCAGAGCAGCTGACCTCAAAGTCCAATGACTTCCTACTCACATGACCTTGCAGCTGAACCATTTTCTTCCCCAGCCTTTGGGCTCTTCCCCTCCATTTTCACTTTAAGTCTATTCCCTCCCAAATTATAAAAATACTTTACATTGCATAGTACTTTCAATTTTTTCTAACTTTTACTGGATATCCCTGAACAAATAATGGAGGTGGGGCCTTCCATATCTGCCATTTTGAAATGAGCCAAGTGGAATCCAATGGGAAGGAATGGACTATAACTACCCCCAACAATATGGATAAATCTCCTAAACATAGTATTTACAGAAGCCAGACGTAAAGAGGTACTTACTGTAGGATTCCATTTATAACAAGTACAGAAAGAGGCGCAATTAATTTAAGGTGTTAGCAGTCAGGTCACCCTTCAGAGCAGCTAAGACTAAGGGCCCCAAAAGCGGTTTCTGGGGGCTAGTCATGTTCTATTCCTTGATCTGGCTATAGTTACCTAGGTGTATTCAACTTAAGTTCACGAATTCTATACATATGTGTATCTTTGTCTATCCATCTCATGCTTCAATAACTTTTTAAAAAAATAGTAGCAAGGTAACACAATGCTCCTGAGTGATCAGATTGCTGATCAATGACCTAGGTGAGGAGAATCCAGGAACACAGCCTGCAATTCATGAAAGGCTGCCTAACAGGGGATTACCCCTTGGACTTGAGGTTCTCCAACCCCAGACCCCACCTCCTGAAGACCAAGACTGTTAGAACCTACAGCCTGTGACATGGATATAGTATTCCTTCCTCCCGGCAAAGGGCTACATTTGAGAAGGCAGTTATATTTGTAGAATATAAATTTCCCCATTAAATGACCAATTAAACTTTTAATTCAACTGTTACGAGCAATATGTAAAAGCCAATTTAGACAATTAGCGAACAAAAAACCAGAGGCCCCAGCATTCTGAAACAAACCAGATCTGAGATAAAAGCGTTTCTATCTCTCAGGAAGGCAAGAGTAGGCAGGCACATATGCTTTAAAAGCTATTTCTGAATAACAACTACATTCCAATCAAGCTTTGGCAGCTCAGGACAATAATTACACATCCCGCCACGCTAATATTTTTAGAGGAATTCCCACGAGCCTGGCTCATTTCCCATCCTCACTGCTACCATGCACGGCTTGCCTCTGCTCATCTGTAGGCACCAACCTCTCTTCTAACCTCACCGATTCTGCCATTCTTTCAACCCCATCGCAACCCTAAGTGCTATTTCTTGCTCACACATATGGCCTCCATTCCAGCTGCCACTCCAGTAAATGTGGAGTTAGCGCCCGTGACCTGCACTGTGACTTGTTCCTCTAACTTTGTCGCGCCATCGATGTCACTGACTCCTCGAGGTCAGGCCCCACCAGGCTTCAGAGCAATCTGGGAGTACACTGGGAGGCAGGGTGGGTGCTACCCAGCAGGAGCCCGACAGAGGCGGCCCCAGCACAGGCAAACCGGCCCGGCAGGAAGAGGGCAGGAAAGGACTCCGGTGTCAAAGGACCTCAAACCCTAGCTGCACCAGTGGCCAATCACACCCCCTCCAGCTGGGATGATGTGGCTTCTAGTTCAATGGAAGATGGCAAGCCTCCCCTTTGGGCTGTTCATTCCTCCTGTTCTAACCTCTCCAGACTCCTCCCATCCCCTTTTCCACCTTCTACAACCCTCTAAGCCTCTTAGGAAGGCAGGCATCTGGTCGAGCCACCAACCTTTACCGAACTTATTCAAAATGAAAAGATGATTAGCCGAGGTAAATCCCAAGGAACGGTTTTCTAATTGTGCAGTTTCTTGAACTGTGCCAATAGTTGAAGAAAGGATATATATTTTTTGAGCCTGGGCACCAATGTCAGGTATCCTGCAGCCCATGGCTAATCATGGGGCAGGATCTTGAATAACATGGAACAGAACACCAAGCTATAGTAGTTGCTTTTTTTCATTTTCAAGAAAGGAAAAGCTGTTTCCACTAGAGGTAGCATTTAGCATCAGAAAGGATGGTCTACACAGATACTATGTCATTTCTGAATTATGCTTCCGCTCTGGGGATGGCTGGGCCACCCGAGTAAACTGAACAGGCCAATGTGCTCACTGGTGAAATTTTAGGTTGACGTGGCCGTTTTCGTGTAGACCATTCCATGTCACAGTATGTCTAGTATGGCAGCTGCAACTATGGAGGGGTCAATTCACCTAGCCAGATGCTTGGGGTCCATGAGGACAAGGATCTTCTGGACCCCTGGGCCAGCTCCTTTGAATGTTCTCTTAGCAAAATCTCACAGGAGTCTAGGAGAAACAATTTCTGCATGGGTACCAGAATCGGATCCGCAGACTTTGGGGGGTTGGGAGGGACCTTAAGACCTTTAAGGTTTGGGACCTTAGTTCCAAATCCCCAAGTTCTAGATGATAAAACCAACACCTAGCAAGTGGCATACTATCCAAGCTCATGCCTCAAGCCACAACCCTGGCTCCCTTCTCTCCTGACCTTATAAGGACAAAGGCAGTGAGAATTGGATTAAGAGAAGCCCAAGAAGTTTTCCCCTTTCTTTTTCTTCTAAAAAAAACCTCCTTTACCAATCCAAACCGAAGGATGACCAAGAAGACATACTTAACAGTCAAGTCACAGTCAGTTAATGAGCTCTAGAGCTGGTATCTTCGGTACACACTGGGGGTGCTCCATCCCCAAACCCGAGCTTCACCTCCGCGGTGAGAGGCAAGGCCATCCTTCAACTTCTCAGAGACCTAAAAGCTGTTGTTCAACTTCTACTGGGCACCCACCTAAGCAAGTGCTCATGGGAAATAGCCTTCCACTGCACCCATGTGATTCGGGACTAGGTAACGAGCCAACTGGTCATTAGGAAGAAAAGCCGGGTGACTCTCTGTGGGGTGACCGGCGGAAAGACGGCAACCTTGAGTGGGGGTCTGTGTGCTTCTGACGAGGCTGGCTTCTGTCAGGGAGGAAGGTGCGGATATTTATTCCTGCCGAGCCAAGCTTTGGGATTTTAAAGAACATCATCAGCAGAGGTTTAAGATTTTTAGGGGCACACATTCCAATGGTGCTGATAATCCTCTGCGAAGGTCTGTTCCCTGATCGTCCATGTTCCTCTGGCTGGGGCCCCTCCTGTTTTTGTGCCCGTGAAGCTGTGGCAGCTGGCATTTGGGATTGGGCACATCCTTTGGGATTGGGGACATCTTCATGGTTAAAAGAAAAAAAGATTGTAGCCACAAGGGCAGACGTCTTAAACATTGAGGGAATTAAATATTCATTCGTTCTGCTCTATGATAGGATTCTTAACCATTCCTTAAAACAGGAAATCTATTCGGTATATTGGATGGTGAGCTACAGGGAAAGGACCAGTACCATTTTCCTATTTGTAAATTAAAAACAAGGCTCGTCCCCGGTGAACCCTGCCACTTGGTGGCTTGAAAAACGAAGCCATTTCAGCCAGTTGAGGGGCAATGGGTTCCTTTCTGGTCCTCGGGCATTGCTGCTGGTTCCCAAGGAGCTCACAGAGACGAGGCCTTCATCTTCCCCACCTAATATCACCCTGCACCCCTCCTCTAATGTTCCCGCGCAGGCCTATCTTTCAGGCCATCACAAGAGCTCATTTGCCGCCAGGAATTGCAAAGAGGGTTTGACACCGTGGGGAGAATATGAAAAGAGGAGATCTTAGCAGTGAGAGACAGGTCAGGACTCAGAGCAGGAGGAGGCACAAAAGAAGGTCCCCAGGAATTTCTATAGAACTGTTTCCTTCCTGTTCTTCTTCCCTTGGTCCATCTAAATATAGTCTGTTTCCTCACGATCAGAAAATGGCCAAGTCTGGCTGAAGTCAACTAATGATATAGCAAGCACCAACGATGTTGCTCCCTTCCGTGGCCGTGGTCTTTCATCTTGCCTCCCCCGAGGTGCATGCAAACAGACCCAGGTGTTTCTTCTAGGTTAGTCTGGATTTGAACAGCACGCTGGGGTGAGAGAGAGGAGGATCGAGACTGCAAAGAGCAGGGACTCTGGGATCTGGGTTTGAATTCCCCCGGCCACTTACTTGCTGGCCAGGTTGCCTTGGGAAAGCGACTTAACCTGCTATCGCCCAGGGTCCTGAGTATACAATGGGGGTGACAAGGTGACACGCACAGGGTGGTTGGGTGAACTGGAGGAGTGACACGCACCAAACACTTGGAACAGGCTTTGTACAAACCCAACAGTTAAAAATGCGAGCTTTATGCGTTTTGAATGCTATGCACTACCGCGGTAATTAAGGAGAGCTGCCACCAGGGTCCCAGGGGCACCTGCTCACCAGCTTTAATTTATTTCCAACCTGTCTTATGATTGTCTTCAAATAGGCAGCCTTTACTTTTTTAAGGCTCCTTTGCTGAAGCGGTAAGCACCTGGCCCCGCCTGAGGGCTGATTTCTCCCCAATATTCAAGTGGTTTTGAGGAAAAGTGTAAGGAAAATGATGCGTGTAGTATCGTGTCCTCTGGAGAGGACAGGAGAAGTCCCATTACTCCAGGGCTGGCCTTACCTCAGTGAATGTGACCATATCCTTAAATAAGCGTGTCTGCTCCATTGGCTTTCCCTTCTCCTCTCTGGGCGTCCACAGAGCTGATAGCCTGCCTTCCACAACAGACTCCTTTGGACGCTTGGAGGGGGTTCTGAGCTCCTTGCCTGAGGCTATTTCCTCACAAGGTTGGCTGCCCAGCTGCTGCTTGGTCTCCCCCCTTTGGGGTCCCCGCTTCGGGACTGGATTTGTGGCTTTATCACCCACCCATAAGTACTCCAGTTCTGCCGCTGCAGTCGCTTCCTCAGAAGGGTCCCCTTCCCCCCGCCCTCCCTCAAGCAGCCCGTGGCCTGGAACACAAAGATGAACTTGGTATAAACATGCAGTGCTGCATTTGAAAAGTCGGATGCTCCATTTCAAATAATCAAACAGCTATAAACAGAATAGAAATCCTAGGATAGATGAAATGGATTTTTTAAGGTGATTTCCCCACAACTTCCCATTCCTTCTTCCCCCACCTTCTCTCCAGACCCAGCGCTATCTAGCAACAATGGCAGACCCTCTACCAGCAATTCCCTAGAGCAAATGAGCTCAAAACCACTCCAAGGCAGCAGACCGTGTAGTAAACACAGGATGTCTGCCCCCCAAACCCTGTGCCAAGAGATGCCTCGCAGCCAACCTCTTCTACGTTTCTGCCCCTAAGCTTTTCATGTATGGAAGCTGGTGACCGCCTTCCATTCTCCCCACCCCAGCTAAGAGGATTAGTGGAGAGAGAGGCTGTTGGTTTTTCTGGATAATTATCTCCGTCAGAAAAGAACTCCTCCTCACTGACTTCAATCAGGAGTCAGCCTTCAGGCGACACAAGTCTTAGGAGAGCAGAGCTTAAATCCTGCACCCTTCTTTCCCTCACCCCTCCATAGGTGATGTAGGGATCACTAAGACCTCGGTTCCGTGACCTACCTTGATGGTCTTTACTAGGTTGGCAGTGCTGTTGGCGACCTCCTTGGCTGACTGGACAAAGTGCCTCTTGGCCACAGGGTTGGCTGTCTTGGACGAGGCGATGCGGCAGGCGTTGCACAGGGCCGAGGTGTGCTTGGCGACAATCGTGGCTGCCGACAGAACCTACAAGGCACGGAGCTGGGTTGGGGCACGCATGCTCAGTGCAGCAGGGTCCAGGTCAGAGGACTGCACCCCGGTCCCGAGCCCCGGATTCCTCTCCAGCTCACCTATCCAGGGCCTGCGTAATCATGACACGTGTGTCTATAGCTCTGCCACCCCAAAGCCACGCCAGGAAGGCAGGGGGCAGGAATGGCTCAGTAAGAGAGAATCAACAGAAGGAGAGGAGGTGCTGCTGGAGTCATGAGGACAGGGCTGGGCTCCAGAGAGCCTGAAGGGAGAGGCAGTGGGCTCTGCTGCAGGACCTCCGCCAGGAGGCACTCACTCCAGGGTCTAGGCCAGCACCGCCCGACCCAAGGGCGGTGTGAATGACATGTGAAATCCTAGATTTGCTAGCAGCCATACTGAAGTAAGTAGAGACACAAGAGAAATTAATTTCAATAAATTATTATTACCTAACTGGACATATCGAAAATATTTCATTTCACCAGGTAATTAACTTCAGAATACGGAGATTTTACTATCTTTTCTGAGCACACAAGTCTTCAAACCCCAGTGTGTACTGGGGTCCAGTCACAGCTTGGACTGGCTGCATTTAAGTGCTCAGTGGCCCCACGCCGCTCGTGGCCACCACCCTGGAGTCTACGTCTACGTGAGGAAAAGAGACAAGGGGCGACAGCTCCTTGCTCATCCACAGGGGGACTGTGGGCACCTGAGCCGGGGGTGAGGGCCAGACATCTCCCGGGACCCCCCTCCACCCCAAACCACTCTCTCGGATCCCCCCAATCCACTTTGCTGAGGCTGGTAACACCCCTTGCCCTTAACTGCACAGTTAACTGCACAGTTGGGAACGTCAGGTGCCCTGACATCTTACACGCCTGTTTTCAGGCTCACAGGTAGGTCTGATGGTCCCTGTGTTGCCTCCTTAACTCGGGTCCCCCTCCTGCTGGAAGAGTGCTGGGCTTGGGCTCATGGTGGGTGCGGCACTCACCGGCTGCCCCAGGTAGCCTGCCGGTTCCCGTTCCCTTTAGCACACGCTGTTTGAGTAAGTCACTGGGACGTCATGCCACCCGGATAAGGAGTGTCGCACAAACTGTCTAGTCCTGAAGTGCCTCTGTGGGTCCTTTCAGCACTTTGGATTCTGCCCAGACTCTGAGGCCTGGCTCAGTGCCTCCATCTCTGTGCAGGGAACCTTGATAGCCCCAGACAGAGCTCATCATGTGTTCCTCTGTGCACCTCGGGCACTGTCATTAGGGCCCAATCACCCCATCTTCCAAGTTTATCCAAGGGAAGAAGAGCCAGAGTATAGAGGGGATCAGGTCTAATTTCTGTTGACCCTTAGTGCCGAGCATAGAACAAGCCCTCCACCTACGTCCTCTGACTTGAATGAAATCATGAGACTCCTGATGAATCTCCCAGTGCTGACTTCATCCTACTGCCCACCAGCACCTCGTTTCAAAGCACTGACACATTGCTATGCTCACCACATTTTGCAATATCCCCCCCAGGTTGTTATCCACAGGGCTGCATTTAGCTGGCTCTGCAAGATCGAAAAGAATGGTATTCTTCCCTAATTTCTCACAGTCTCCTGCAACCGCGCCGTGGGAGTTGACGCACAACCAGACCTCACACCCCTGCCCCATGGTTACCTGTGACGGGCTGCTGCCGGGGTCCACCAGGTTCTGGCACGCCATCTGGATGGCCTGGTTAGCCCTGGCAAACTGGATGGGGTCCACGAGGCCCTGGTGGCCCGCCTGGCTATTTGGATCAGAGATGCCCACTAGGTATGCAGCCTGGAAAGGGAGGAGGAAAGTGCAGTTCAGACTCTCTGTGCTCCCAGATGAGCCTGTCAGGGATGACGGCCCAGCAGTGTGCAGGCCGCATTCTCAGGGGCTCCCTGGGGCAGGTGGGTCAGGGTCGTCTCACTGGTGAGGATTTAAAGAAAGACGGGCTGATGGCAGCAGGGTCTCCTGCAGGCTTCTGGGAACAAAGTCTCCCTGTTCTGAAGAAAGCCTCAAGAAGCTTTCCTGTGGGGCCTGAACAAGGATGGATGCAGCCCTGTGTGCTCTGGCAGCCTTCTTAGGACCATGAGGGTATCCAGTCTCAGTGTGAGGCTGACTCTTTGGCTGGCATATGGGAGAGGCAGAAAAAAGGGGGTGGTGACCAAGGGCATGGAGCTGGTGGGTGGGTCAACCCTTGAGGCTTCTATGCACAGAAGTTTCTCATCTCATAGCCAACCACATCCTTATTGTTCAGGCCAGTATATCCAGGAGTAAGGAGGAGTAAGATGTCTCAGGAAAAAATAAATAAATAAATAAATAAAGGGCACTATCTGGTCTCTAAGAGGACAAGAGACTCTAAGAGAAGGTCTTCTCTTTAAACCCTTTGGATAGTCAAATCACAGGGAGAAAATGAAACTGTGAAGGGGGATTTTAATCTTAAGTCATTTCCCATGAGATTTGAGGGACAGGATAAGGGTAATTTCATTCCCCAAAATGGGGACGTTTTCCTTCGGCTCAGTAAAAATTTTCCAGCCTCAAGGTAACTGTCAAATGATAAATCCTTCAAGGAAAATGCTGATAAATTTTGAATTATCAGGTACACAAGCCCAGTAATTATTACAGATGCACAGGACAGTCGAACCAAAGCCAGGAACATGCCCAATCATGTCTCCACAGGATGGTGTCTAATTTTCTCTCCCTCTGAGCCTAAAAAGAGCATGACTAAGATTTTTGCAGTTTTAAAGCCTCAGAAAGAATGTGAATTATGTAATACTCATTTTTTTCCCCCTCAAAACAACTCCCCTCTAAAAGTGGCCTTAAAAAACAAAACACAACACCAAATCTGGCCTCTGAACATTTCATGCTGGGCCTGCAGTATTCAGAGTCTCACCGTCCTCACCAGGCTGCTCTGCTCCTGGGGGGTTATTGGCTGTGCTGTGTCAAAACACCCCAGCCAACGGGGGAACCCCATCTTTACCATGTTTCCTATGATGGTGGTTGGGGAAGGAGCTGCCGGTGGAGCTCGGGGTCTCCTCACTCAAGCACAGGACAGAGGCACAGGACACAGGCCTGCATCAGGGGGGCTGGGGGCCGGTCCCTTACCTGGGCTGCAGCCTCTGTCAGCCCGCAGAGGGCCTTGGACGCAATCCCCACACACTCCCCAAAGGCAGGGAGGTCCCCGGTCTTGGCGTTCTGTGAGATCCCCGCCATCGACTCGCCCAGGACCTGCAAAACCACCGACCAGTGACACCTGTGAACGAGCATTTCTTCCAACCACGGGGAAAAGGGCGCTACATTTCCCACTTCAACATTCAAGGCCACTTACCTTACACTATTTGCCATTATTTTTCTTTATTTGCATTAAAAGGAGATTTAAGAGAATTTTATCATTTCTATTCCATAGAGAGAAATGAATAATGAAACTATGAACCTTTCATCTCAAAATTATTTATATCTTGAGGTGCCTGGGTGGCTCAGTTGGGTAAGCATCCGACTCTTGAATCCGGCTCAGGTCATGATCTCAGGGTGGTGGGATTGAGCCCTGTGTCGGGCACCTCCCCCCTTCAGCTCGGAGTCTGCTTGGGATTTTCTCCCTCTCTCTCTGCCCCTCCCACTTTAGCCCCTCTTCTCTGCACCATCCTGCTTGCTCTCTTTTTCTTCAAAAAAGAAAAGAGTTGTCCAAATCTCAAAGAGGTACAGTTCATATATACAGACCAATAAAGTAAAAACTATACAGGGCATCCCACAGGCGGATGGTCTCAAGTGAGACCTGTCAATTCCCAGAATATAAAAATCAGATACATACACTGAACTGTAGACAGTCACACCCCAGAAGACACAGCCTCACTGATATTATTCATTTACTTATTGACAGTATAATGTAATTATGTCTTTGTTAAGAAGTTTGTGTATATAGACAGGTGATCTGAACAGTAAAGCTGTTTCCTGAATTTTGTAAGCATTTCCCCTTATTTTGTTTTTTTTTTTTTAGTTTTTTTTTATTTCCCCTTATTTTGAAAATCACTGATGTCTTTTTTTTCTCCAGATGTCTTTAAAATAACAGCTAAAAGGGACTTTAATATTTAGAATCCAACCCAGAGAGTTCAAGCATCCTACAGAAGGTCACACAGAAAGTCACATGGGCAGGGGCAGGACACCTGCCTCATCGCTGGTGTTCTGTCTTCTATGGGCCTCACCATGCCCCAAGAGGGCAGGTCCTTGTCCTACTTCCCAGAGAATGGAATGGAAGATGTTGAATACAACCCTTCAGAAAGACTATGGCATTGTCAATACAGAATTCTTCATCAATACGCCA
This sequence comes from Procyon lotor, assembly GCA_028646535.1. Classification (NCBI taxonomy): domain Eukaryota; kingdom Metazoa; phylum Chordata; class Mammalia; order Carnivora; family Procyonidae; genus Procyon; species Procyon lotor. The sequence continues at coordinate 32,808,883 of CM053609.1, forward strand.
TCTAGGATGGGGGAAAAAATTCCCTAAAATTGCTTAGATATATAGCACAGTCCAGTGCACATAAAGACTTGCAAAGCAGAGGAGTTAGAAGGTATCTGCACACACAGTACTATCCTATCACCCTGCCCCCCTCTTTAAGACAGAGTTTCTTTGGATCTAAGTGTTTAAGATACATGCACCCTTCCCTTAGGCAGTCCAGAATTTCATCAAGGGTGCTGGCAAGAGCAAGTTCTAGTCTTAGCCTGATGCAAGGCACGCCCCTCCCAACATCACCAACACAGCTGTGTCCCCAAAGCTAACGTCAGAGTGACGCAGACTAACACGGACTTGTGCTCCAAGGACAGACTTGGTAATTGGAGATTGCTCCATATCCTCTCATCTCCCTTGTATTTCATTCTAACCCAGTTCTGAAGCAATCTCAACAACTTTGGTATTGCCGTCATAGGTTAATGCTTCTCCACTTTTCAAAAAACCATTATTGCTCCACTAAGAGATCTTTTTAGCCTCCCTACCTCCAACTGCTACCCACATCAAAGTAGATAAGAAGAAATGAGATTTTGCTGAGTTAGGTTAAGATATGGAAGGGGTAGAGACGGAAACCACTGCAATATTTAGATTTTCTTTCTCCTCCAACCTTCCAAAAGAACACCCTGTTTTTCAGTTCCCTTGAGAATGATGCTATTAATGGATGGCCGGAAGAACACACAAGGGTGTCGCATAAAAGCCAAGGTCACTGACGGGCTTACCCTCACATTTCAGCCCTAAGTAAAAGAAATCCATGATTTGATTCACAGTAAGACCCATCTGTGATGTGGAATAAGCACAGTATCTCTAAGTGTTCCTTCTGGACTGCATCAGCAGGAACCTGGGCACTTGTCAGAAGTGCACAAACTCAGCCCCACCTCTGACCTACTGAAATCAGAAACTCAGGAGTAAGGTCCAGCCATCTGTGTTTGACAAGACCCCCAAGTGATCCTGATGCATGGTCAGGTTTGAGGAGCACCTGTGCAAAGGGCTCCACCGTCAGGATTTGTAGTATATGCAGCCCCAAAGAGAGGCCACAGGCAGGCAGACATAGAGCACGTCTAGATTGTTCCCCACAATGAGAAGAAACGTCACCAGCACAGACAGGCTTACCTTGGAGTTTTCCATCACACTCTCAATGCAGTCAAAGTAAGAGAGGTCACTCACGGGTTCATTAGGATTGTCCAACATCCCCTTGACTGTCTACAGAAGGAAAACGCAACTTAAAAAGCAAGCAAGTGTTACAGAACAAGAGAAAACTCAATATAAAATACTGACTATCGACTTCCCCTCTGCATATAGGATTCTGGGCAGGATCACTCATTTACCCACATTCCTGAGAGGAATTTAGATGGTTTTACTTGTGACTTCAGATTTCTTGATAGCAACACAACACTGATGGTTAGTACGGATGGAGAAGAGAGTCTCCTGTTTACAGATTTGAAGGAGAAACATGGTATCCACAAAAGGGAAAGATTTTTTTTTTCTTAAGAAAAATCGAGAAACAGGGGCGCCTGGGTGGCTCAGTCGTTAAGCGTCTGCCTTCGGCCCAGGTCAAATCCCAGGGACCTGGGATCGAGCCCCGCATCGGGCTCTCTGCTCTGCAGGAGGCCTGCTTCTCCCGCTACCATTCCCCCTCTGCTTGTGTTCCCTCTCTCGCTGTGTTTCTCTCTGTCTAATAAATAAAATCTTTAAAAAAAAAGAAAAATCGAGAAACAAATTCAAAGCCATGGTCAATTAACACAATTTCTCAGTAACTCAGAGGAGCTTCCATTTCAAGGATGCATTAACTCATTTCTACTTGATGAGAAGAACCTTCAGTTTTCAATTCTGGAGATTTTTACTGCATAGGCATAAAAGAAGGTCACTTCGCCAAACTGCCCACCTGGATGGTTCATTTGTTTTTAATTCAAAAAGCATAGAAAATATTCACGCCTATGTAGGAATCCATCAGGGAGCAAGGCATGGGGCTTGCTCCCTTTGTCTCCAGTCCACTGAAAATTATGGCTAGATCGAATGTTGTAATAATCTCTGACAGTCATGCATGAGGGAATTTTCCAGGGGAGCCAAGTTTGGGATAGGGCCATCCAACTCCCTTCCCAGTGGTTGAGAGTGTACATTCGGACCCAGCAGGCTTCAGGGGCATAGCCAATAAAAAAGACACCATCCTGCACCATCCTGTAGGTGTGTAGTTTCCAAGGATTGGGGAGGTCATGGTGCAAAGTGCTGAGTTACTGAGATCCCAGGAAAGAGGGCAGCGTAAAGGATTTCATTTCATTGAACAACCTCCTCCCACTCTTCACACAGTCAAAATTGTTTTAGGAACACAAGTCCCAAAAGAGTCTTAACTTCGGCAACCAAGCATACCGTTAAAGGGCAGAGTGTTTGTACCTGGGCCCATCTGACTTAGACGAATGGCCCACATACCGTGTTTGCAAACGTGAACAGAGTGGGATAGGACGGTAATTAACCCAACGTAGGAAACAGGCTCCATTGTTTTCAGAACGCTTTAGTCCTCAGGTAACAAGCCTCTTCTCACCTCCAGCTGTGCTCACTGGCCAATTGCCACCAGCAGACTGGGCCTTAATCAAACCCCTCGGAAGCTGCAATCAGACTCCCTCTGGCAGGGAGGGTATTCCTGTGCTCATCATCCAGAAATAAAGGTACACTGGGTACAACCCACCCATATCCACTGAGAGATCTACTTGGCCGTTTCAATATAAGGTGCACTGGTTAGGACTGCTCTACGTACAAGTGCTCACACTGGTTTTCTGTTTACCCACATACATCTGAGGGGCATAGATGAATTTTCCATTATTGTGAAGGATCTACACTGTGTTCTGGGCCACTAGGGGTCTCACAGTCGCCTTGATTGTGTTGTGTTATTCCTGGGGTTCCCACTCATGTGCTCTCTACAGTGACTAAAATAAAATGTATGGGAAAGTCTTTTTTTACTCAAAAAGAACATCTACCCCGGCTTCTCCCAACTGTGCCAACATAATGACTCCAAAACTTTTTAGGTAGAAATTGCTCATCTTCAACCTATGCCCAGGCCTCTTCCTATTTGAAGTCAAGTCCTTTAAACAAAGTAACTCTCATTCTAGTGGAAAAAATGGGAAGCAGAGATGAAATGCCACCAAATCTAATTTTTCTTCAATTCCTTCCCACTTGGATTGAAACTTCAGTCTCTAGAGTTTCAGGAAGGACATAAGGCAAGAACAGGGGAGAAGGAACTGACCCTTTCTGGGAAGAACAGAGAGTCACACCCTCGTAAATCCCCAGCAGCCTCTCTAGGGGCTTACCTCGAGCTCCCGCAGGGCATTATCACATTCTTTCTGGCCTGGAGCTTGCTGGGTGCACAGAGTGATGAGCTGATTGATGCTTTCAGTCACAGCTCTGTAACAGAAAACAGATGAAGGGGTTTTGTTTTGTTGTAGTTTATAAAGACCAACAGCGATTTCCTCAACAATGTTTTGCAGGCTCACCAGAAATACAAGGAATTCACTATAAAGGCTGGGGTCCCCGTGACAGCTCTGCGCCAAGGCTCTGAACAACCAAAAATAAACCACAGGCAGCAAAGACAGAAGGCATGTCACCACTCTGCCTGTGATTACTCATTTGATTTCCTTTAAAGGGTACTAATGGTTCTTTCAGGAAAGTTGAACTATCTTTTCATATACTCATAGGAAAGAATTCACAACAAAAGTTGCAAATAGCAAAGAGATCGTATTAACACTGTTTTTAAATATCCTTCATTAGCAGCCCATAAGAGATGATCTGAGGCTATTTTGGATAGCCTCTGTGTAGTTGGGAATGTTTTACAGATTTCAAAACATGGCAGGCATACAACCAGTAAACTGTGTTCATGATTTTAAAATCTCGTCTTTCCAGGAAATCCTACACGATTGGCTAGTTCCTAGAAGTTATCTACAAATTATTCTTTAAAACAGCTCTTTTCTTTAACATTAATAGGAGTTAGAGACTCCCGATTTTACACGTATTTCTATTCTTCTTAGAACTTGAGAAGCAGCTCAGAGTTTTTTTTCTTCATTGGCAAGGATTCCACTTCCCCCGAGCAGCCTCTGCTTCATTTCTGCTTAGGTTAGGGCCATGGTTCATTTAGAAAGTCACGGCCCATTTTGAGTTAATTTTTTTTATAAGGTGTGAAATATGGGTCCAGGTTCTTTTCCTGTGGGGGTTGGGGGGTGGCTTTTTAAAGTCCAATTATTCTAGCACCCTCCATTTAAAAGGCCACTCTTTTGACACTGCATTGCTTTTGTAACTTTGTCGACAATCCCTGGGCCATATTTATGTGGGTCTACTTCTGGACTCTGTTCCATTGACCTATGTGTCTAATCCTTTGCCAATACTACACTTATATTAAGTCTTAACATTGAATACCCTCGTGTTTTAGCAATGAAAGAAGCGGAGATAGGAGAGCATTCCCTAAGGGGATGGTACAAGTAAGGAGCAAAAACAACACTCAAACCCATGACTACCTTACTCCAAAGCCAGACCCAAAGCCATTTTTCTGGATGGTCACAACTGGTCTATACTCTGGCAGCGTCCTAAATTCTATTCATAGTTACTAACCACTGCGGCTAACCCACAACTTAAAATAAAACAAACAAAAACAAAACAGAGCACACTTGCTGTTAATCATGAGCCCTGCCTAATATAAGAGACATCTCGCTTATTAAATTGGCTTTGCAGCTTTCCACAGAATATCAAATTAGATGGAAAACGATGTTGCCACTGTACAAAGGCAATCAGCTTAATTATTTGATGAGGAGATACTGCTTTGAATTTTAAATTTCGCTGGGGCAGATGGGAAGAAGAAAAAACATTCCTGAACTCAAGAAAGAAGGCCAAAATAGTTTTTGTAAGATTGACTCTAGCGATTCATTTATTTGGGGTTAAAGTGCTTAACGAAGGTTTCACACAGAAGCACTGGGTTCTCAGTGGTGGAAAGCCAAACGGTAATGACCGAGAGAGTAGGACAGTCCCTAACTCGGGGCACCCTGGAGCGTGTGGTCCAAGGTGTGTTCTCCAGAGGGGTCCCCCGGAGTCCAAAGCCACGTTCCAGGTGGTTGGTTTCAAGACACACTTCTGAGTGGACAGGCTGGCAGGCGTGAACGGAATGAAGGGTGCAGAACGCCCTCAACAGTGATGACACGATCACCGGGAGGGTATTTCCACGTATAACACAAGCGTTCCCTTTAGCTTATTTCTTTCACTGTTTCCTGTTTATCTGCATTTTTTTTTTTAAAGATTTTATTTATTTGACAGAAACACAGCGAGAGAGGGAACTCGAGCAGAGGGGACGGTAGCGGGGAGAAGCAGGCTCCCAGCTGCGCAGAGAGCCTGATGTGGGGCTCGATCCCAGGACCCTGGGATCATGACCTGAGCCGAAGGCAGACGCTCAACGACTGAGCCACCCAGGCGCCTCTGCATTTTTTTTTTAAAACCTTGTTTTTATATAAAGATTTGTCCATCAAAAACTGTTCACAACTGGGGAATTCAAAGAACATAGAGCTGCTTGCTGTCTTCATCTTTTATCTGTTTTTCAGATGTGAAAATTTTTCAAATAAAAATTTGGGGAGAAAACCCCAACAGACTAGTGGTTTGTGGTAGGATAATCCCTAAAAGTGTCAGTGCAGCAATGAGGTCTGAATGAGTCACTGGGGTAATACTGATCCATTATTAGGGAGGATTTAAGTATAATTTATCCTCATAACTCATTTCGGAGTCTGGAGTAGATAGCCCAATAACAAAGTAAGTGGCCCGGAAGCAAGGGGTTATGTAGATTTGACAATGAAAAATAGTATTTTTATGCTTCAAACTATAGTAGTTGTAAGATCAAAGGATTAGAAGCAACCCAAATATGCATCGACAGAGGACTGACTAAATAAATGTATAGCCTACAATGGAATTAAAAGTCATAATGGATAATATATCCCTAACACAGAATAATATTCATGCTTCACAATTAACATAATCTACAAAAGAGGATAAACAGTAGGAGCCCACAGCTGTAAAATTCAACATATATGTACTCAGAAAAAAATGAAAGAATGACACACCAAAAAGTTAGATTTATAATATTTTTAAAGTGATTTTATTTTTAAACAAAAAAATTCAATAAATCCAATAAAAAATTATGATTTAGCCAACTTACACTGTCACAAAGAGAGGGCCAAAAATAGCAGCATCCTCCCTCTGTTCTGTATGAATCCAAATAGGACTGAACTCCAGTTTTAAAATATTTTTCCACTCTTTTTAAAAAATGACTAAAGCTACACAAGTCTATTTTTTAAAAAAAATACAAAAAAGTTAAACAACCATAATTTCCCTGTCTAGAAGTAGTGTTTTCTTGTGTTGCATTCTTTATCTAGGCATATCCAGCCACTCTCAGTTTTTCTAAAAAGGACCTGGAACCTATAACCTTAGATCTTTAAAAAAAAAAAAAAAAGGCTTTTCTAACCTACACGTTGTTTAGTGACTGAATTGATTCAACTAGTTTGGGAGCTCTGGAGGGATAGTCTCAATAGATAAGGAGATGGGCCGAGGGTGAAAGAGGAAAATCAACCAATTTGTGCTTCTGATGACCTGTGAAGCATAAATCATCTGATAAGGAGCTTGGCGGGGGAAACCCCAACATCAGATATTTCCCTTCCTCAAGGAGGAGTGTCCTTAGGCAGGCAAAAAATTCACCCTGAATTCCACCAGTACATCTCCCTGGGTCCTGCTGTGTACAAGGTACGGCAACATAGTTTGTCTCTCTAGGAAAGCAAGGTGATTGCAGTGTGGTTAGAGAAGCAAGATAGCAAACAGGCAAGACATAGAGAGGGTAAGCCAAAGGAAGTAGTGAAGGCGGGAGCACATCAGACAGGCACCCGAACCTCGGAGAGGCTCACAGGGAGCACAGATGGAGGGAATGGGTTCTGGGGGAAGGGAGAGCTCAATGTGGACTGCGACAATCAGAGAAGTCAGTGAGATCCTGATTTGGATAAAGGGAAGAGAACATTCTAGAAGAGACCAACAGACAGCCTCGTTTATATTTTTCTATGTCAGGGTGTAGAAGTGCTGCTTGCCGGGGCACCCTTTTTCACTTTCTGGAGACAGGAGGACACCCACCTCGCAGGAACCTCAGAACAAAGGGCAGCCCAGGAAGAGGAATCTGCAAAGTTTCCTAGAACCTGCAAAGTTCTAGGAAAGCCTCAGGGGACAGGAAGGCGGCAGCAGAGAAACTGGTTGGGTCCCCAGGATGGCCGTGAGAGCCAGGGGCGTGAAGTCTCAGCCAGGGAGTCGTTCTGGTCAGTGTGACCATGGTATGAGTGGTGGTGCCGGGGGGGGGGGGGGGGGGTGTGAATGCTCAGAGGTAGGACGCTCCCTCCTCTTTCCAATGCAACCTGGTTTTCCATTTCTTTGACTAAGTTCAGGGAGCACTGGACCAGTCCCCGCCCAGGGAAAAGGCTGGTGAATGGTTGACAAAGAGTCTGCAGTTCTACCCAACTCCTCAGAAGAGAGTCAGAGCTCACCACTTACACAGGAAGAAGACCAATAAGTCAGGCACTGGACAGAAAATGACTTTGTCCCCACTAAGCATCAGCAACCAAAGGGCTGGGCTCCTCATGTCTACTGGGCTCCGATGTGGAATGAAGAGCACAGGAAAGGGCACACCTAGCTCCTTTTCCAGAGATCAATCTTTTTTCCCAAAGCAGGAAGAATCAAGAATGAAGGATTCAACTTTGTAGATGTAGGAGCAGGGCAGGGTCGCACCAGTCCAAGTCTAGGTCCCCACGATGGCATCCGTGGGGCGTTTGGGGACATCCACATGAAACACAGGCAGGGTTGGGCTGTCCCAGGAATAGGGAGGACAGTGGGACTGAAGATGAGGACAATGGCAGTCAGATCCCAGCTGCTCAAGGCCAAGGGCACTCACGTGCAGGGCTGCTGCAGCGTCCAGATGAACGAGGGGAGCGTGCTGTGTGTGTGTGCACGTCCCTTGCCGTAACTCCACCAGGTGAGCCCTGTCTTACCACAGTGTGCACCTGCCCAGCACCCAGCGCTGGGCCCAGCCCATTCCAGGCACGTGGCAAAAATCTGGTGAATGAATGAATGCACCCCAGCTATGCAGAGCTTCGCCTCCGAAGAGCAGCTGGCCTGACTCAAACTTGACCTGGCCCAAGCTTCCACTGGGAAACCACCTCAAGGAGCAGAGCTTCCCAACCTGTGCCAGGAAGCCAAGGAGAACGTGCTGGCAGCTTCTGACAACAATTCCATCCTGGGACAGTCATTTCCTGGGATGATTTTTAAGCACGTGCTTGGCTATGAAACCATCAGGCTGGAACTCCCTGTCAGCTGAAAGCCAGGACAGAGGCAAAGAAAGCGTCATCACCTCGTCTCCAAGCCCCTTCCTCCATGTCACCGCCAGGGGGCCTCCAGACACCCACAGAGCCAAGACACCAGCCATAAACCTTCACGGCCTGCGTTTCCTTCCTTACCTGACTTGCAAAAGGCCAATTTTCACTCTCCTCTTTGTCCATGATTGAAGAGAGTGAACAGTGCGTTCTAAGTTGGAAACTGCAATTTTGAAATGATGCAAAAAAACTGAAGCTAATGAGAAACATCTGAATTCAGATACCTGGAAACATCAGTTGTCCTATCCAAAGGCTCTTTGTAGGAAAAAGAGGAATCAAGAGAAGGTTTTATATGAGAAACAGCTGCTCAACAGAGAAGGCATCACGCTTCCCTCCTCAGCCCCCAACCCTCGGAGGGCACGCACTCACTGGCACAGTCACAAAGCAGAAGACGGAGGCAGGGAGATGGAAGGGGATTTTTCCAACATCCTAGTGGCTCTTGCTACTGTTTGAAGCTAAAGTATATACACCAGGGAATAACTACAGAAACACAAGAGTTTTCAAAGGACCTGCTCTAAAATGATCTAATTCCATCCCCTACCACCCATGAGCAATAAACAAACAAACAAACAAACAAAGCACAATTGGCCAAGAGGAGACCAGAGACCAGTTTTAACCATAAGCATGAAGATACCTTGTATACTGAGAACTAACAAGAACTTAGAACTTAAGGATGATGTAGTACCCACCCCCATTTTGCTGATGAGAAAGTTGAGACAGGTTGAACAATCCAACCAACGTAACGAAGAGTGTCACACATTAAAGCCTGGGATAGAATTCAGCTCTCTCGACTTTGATCTCAACTTAAAAAGATAGCCATTGAGCACCCAGGAGAGAGAAAGACCTGAAAAAATAAATACGCAAGCAACCAAGCAAAATCAACTTTAAAAAACTGCTACATAGAATTCAAGCTGTGGGGGCTCATTGTGTTAAAGCCTCTGCCTTCGGCTAGGTCATGATCTCAGGGTCCTGGGATCGAGCCTCACATTGGGCTCTCTCCTCAGCAGGGAGCCTGCTTCCCCCTCTCTCTCTGCCTGCCTCTCTTCCTACTTGTGATCTCTCTGTCTCTGTCAAATAAATAAATAAAATCTTTAAAAAAAAAAAAGAATTCAAGCTGTGCATTTTAAAAATTACTAATTTGCATGTTTTGGAAAGGTTTCCAATTATGCTATGTATCCTAATTGCCCGCACTGTCAAGCAATGCTAAGAAAACAGGCCCACAGCAATAGAGAAACATCAAATACCCTATATGTCCTCTTGGTTCAGGAAAGTGAATGTGGACTTGCTAATACACAATCTTCCCAGACTCTCACTGCAGTTTCTCCACAGACCAGCATTCAACCACTGGTCATTGAACTAAATTGCCACAGTGGTCCTGCAGAAGTTGTCTTGTAGTCACTGCTTCCTCAGGTGAAAACGGCAGGAAAGGACACCGGCACGACCCCAAACTCAGATTCCCATTTTAATATATTTCCCCAAACAACTGACTCCCACGATCACCCCCATTCATCGTAAATGGGGGCCCTTCTGCACGTGACAAATGGAATATGTTTAAATTCATCTCATTAGCCTTGACACCAAGCACCCAGTAAGTGCTCAAGAAATGTCAAATGGTTCGTTAGGTGTGGTTTTTTGTTTTTTTTTTTAATACTTTTTAGTATTTTCTGATTTTTTTCAAGGAGCACATATTACTTTCATCATTGTAAAGATAGACACTCCTTTAAGAACATCTCTGTAAGCCATCATGTCTATAAATCAACAGGAGCTTTAAAAGTCTAAGCAAGCTGAAAGGTGGTGAGAGAAGACAGAAAACATCTTTCGCAGGGAAAGCATGTGAAGATGAGCCAGTTTAATCAAATGCCAGAGTCGCCCCTCTGCCTCTTGACAACGTAAAGACGGCCCCACATCTCTGCTCCGCCAGAGCGGCAGGATGTCAGGCCTGCCTCTCAAACATGGACATCATTTAACCAAACATGAAAGCACGTTTTGTTCTGCTCTTACCTTGCAGCAGCTGCCAGGAGATTTTTGGCATTGGGGGCTCCGGGGTCTACCGAGAGAGACTTGGCAGCTAGCAATAGCTTGCTGGATGCCATAGAGATATTCTTGAGGTTGCCTATCACTTGGATCTGGTCTTCTTTCGTCTGCAAAGTTGAAAGGAGGCCGAGTAATCAGGGACTATCCATTTCTCCCGGGCAGCATTGAGAGACCTGGGAGAAGCATCTCAATGCAGGAGCAAATTATCTACAGGGACTGCATTAAGCCGCGTTAGTCTGCGGACGCCCAGCGGGTCGGGTCACTGCCCTGGGTCCACTCTTTCCCAAACAGATACCCACACCAAGATGCCCACAACGGGACAGACACCCATCCCCAAGTGGGGCAGCCAAGAGCTGTGCCATCGCGCAAGTGCATGCACTAGGGGTGGGGGAGGGAAGGAGGGAGGGGGAGAGAGCACCCGCGCATCCGCGCACAGACCGGCCCAGAACTCCGGCATCTCGCTCAACAATGCTGGACTTGTCAAGGAGCTCATACATCTCAGCCTGGCACGAACGCCCAGCACTGTCTGGGTGCTCGGAGCTGACTGCACCCCAGAAGCTCCTGACTCGGGGAAAGTCACATTTCTCACCTGGCCAACTCCCTATCTGAGAAACAGCCATGTGTAGATCACACAGCAAGACACACCCTGGGTGTCTCCCTTAGGGAGTTCACAGGGGCTCCAGAAAAAACAGCTCTGTAGGCTCATACCAGACCAGTCATGTTCCCTTGTTCTGAAAAAGGGCTTTATCTGTTCATCTCAAGGAGGTGTTTATTTTTTTTAAGGATTTTATTTATTTATTTGCCAGAGAGTGAGAGAGAACACAAGCAGGGGAGCAGCAGAGGGAGAAGCAGGCTCCCCATAGAGAAGGGAGCCTGATGCGGGGCTCAATCCCAGGACCCCCAGGATCACGACCTAAGCTGAAAGCAGACGCTTAACTGACTGGGCCACCCAAAGAGGTAGTTTTTAATCATCTGACACTTGGTATTAGACCCAGTCCCTTCCAATGGGCCCAGTGAAACTCAAACACATGGTTTTTTACTATATTATACCACGTATAAAGTATAGGACACAGAGCTGCCCTCCCTCCAAAAAGCTTAAGTAAACCATGAATCCTGCTGGATGATCGTGGGAGGTCATCCCTCCTCGCTAAGAAGCATTTCACACCGAAGCTAACAGCGTCTGCAGGAATGCCAGGCCTGTGAGGTCACGGAGCTTCCGAAGCAGTGCAGAGAACGCAACGGTGTGACCCGCTGACAGGTTCCCTGTGTCTGCTGCCCAGCGGGCCTCCAGGGAGGACCAGCTACCTGGAGAGACAGGCAAGGGTCCGCCCCAGGCAGCCACCCCCACCACACTCACCTGAGCCTGGCCTGCCATCTCAATGCCAGCGTCAAGGAATTCATCGAAATCATCGCTGAACTTGCCAGAGGCTGCGGCCAGCTCTCCGCTCTGGCCCCGGGTGGCATGGACCACCTCCCCCGCCGACTGGTTCAGGTCGGCCGCGGCTTGGTTCAGCTCACTCTGAGCTTCCTGGAAAGGCTTTGTGCTGGGAGGTAACTGCAGTGGGGAGAAAAGGCACCCCCCTAAGAAGTTTTACTTCGCATGGGGGGAATGAAGGAAGGCTCTGTGGAGGGACAGACTCTCCAAGGCTGCCTTTCTGAGTGACCGAGGCTAAAAGGCTCTGTGTGGTCTGAGCCCACCTATGTTAAGGCTGACCTTTAACACACAGACATTACTTCATTCACTGAAATTTACTAAGCTCTTCAGTGCCAGGCACAGGGGATCCACAAGTGGGCCGTCCGGAGGGGCTACGATCCCCTCAGTGGCATAGCCAGGATTCACACCTGGGCAGTCTGGCTCCACAATCCGTGCTCTGAACCACCTCTCCGTTTTGGATGGAGCCTCTCAAAGGGTTAGCTTTCTGGAACTAATAGGCAGATGCTATTAAACTTCAATACTATTCTTCCAAACTAATAGCCACCGATTTTATTAGTAGCCTTTGCTCACAGCTTTTGTGAGGATCAGAAGTGTCATTGGTGGAACTATTTGTTCCAGAGAGTTACGCTAGGCTCTGTCAGTCATAGCACATATACTGCTCACGGACCTGGTGTGTGACAGTCACCGGGCAGAGGAGCAATGAAGGAGCCCAAGCCACCCTCCCCTTGCCCCCAAAAGGGGTGCACAGAATGGGGAACAGGCTCCAAGAGCGAGCAGACTCCTTACACTACTCTCTCAAATGCCTTGGACACACACATACCCTCCACCACCTGACCGCACCGGCTGAGATGTCCTGATAAGAAGTCAGAGGATCACATACCCACCTCCACTGTTTCCACTGGGCTGACTGGAGAGCACACAGCAATGTGGACTCAAAGAAAAAGTAAACTTTTCAAGCCCCACCTGGGGACTTTGCTGATGGCAAGGCAGAACAAGAAAAGGCAAACTGGGAGGCGAAATGGGACTCCTGAGACAGAGGTGAGCTGCTTAGAGATCCCACGGAGGGGAAGAGGCTCCGCTCACACCGAAGGTGAGCCCAGCCCCCCGGGGGCCCCTTCTCACTGCAAAGCCTCTCACCGAGTCCACAAGCAGCTTCTTGCTGGACTCGCCAATGCTCTTCAAGGCCACGTCCACATCCTTCTGCCCCGGGAGACAATTCACGCAGTTATTTAAGGAGTGCGAGACGGCTTTGGCCACCTGCATACACAGAGGGAGAAAAGCTGGGTGAGAGCGCACTCTCCGCGCAAGCACTGCTGCAAATGTGTGGGGAGCCAGCAGTGACAGTTTCAGCTTCACGCGGAGCTGAAAAGCAGTGGGAAGTTATCTGCAAGCATCCAGCTGACACCAGTTACCATTAAATCACCTCTCTGAGGCCTCTCACTTAACATCCTGCCCCGGCAAAGGGGCTGACACGCTGATATGGTGCGCCTTATATGCACCCGGCACCAGGCTAAGTCATGATTCTGTGACTCGAACACAGTCCCCTGTGTTACGTCAGGTTCTATGACAAAGAGCGCCGCCACCAAGAGAAACACAAAGAGCTCCCTTCCTGAGAGCCCTGCGGAGGCCACTGAAGTGGAAGGGGCCTTGAGTCCTTTGGGTCGGTTAGGTGTGATCCTCTCAGCGACACTCTGGTGCCATCACCCCCAGACCACACCCCGCCCAAGGGCAGGCAGGACGCTCTGAGTGCTTCCAGACCAACTTGGAGTTGCCCACATGCTGCCCCAGTGGAATGGCTGAGGGCTCGCTGTTTGCACTCAGGTGAAGGGTAAGGTCTTTGGAAGTGGGCTGTGTCATTCCCTTTAACTAGACCCTCTCCTTCCCAGCTTCCTGTCTAGAACTTTGCCCAGATGGTCTCCAGCCCACTCATATCATCAGGTTGGCAAAGACTCATCCAAAGGGGCAGCAGAGTGAGTATATAACTTTGAGTGGCCAGACTGAGGCTGTTTACCTCCCCTCCAGACTAGGAAGAGGAATATACTGAAGCATACACGGGGCCCCAACAGATATGCTGCGCCCTGGCTCCCAAAATCCCAAGGACAGATTTTGACAGCGCCCCTGCCCCATATTCTCTGCTGACTCAATCAAGCAGAGCTCCTATTATGGGGGGATACTGGGCAATACCTACCAAAGTGGGTATCGTGTACGGCCTCCACTGGTATGGTATTTTGGGAGGTTTTGAAAACACCCACCGATCGAACAATGTGCACACCAGGGAAAGAGGGCCCCGGAGAGAGCCCGCCAACACCACCACCTTAGCGATGACCATAACTGCCAGCTCTAGGCCTCACCTGGGCTAGTCTCTGCTGACTCTCAGCATCCCCAGGTGCAATCAGGGCCTGCTTGGCTTCTTGGATGAGCATGGCAGAGCCTTCCATGACGTCCCGAGCAGAATCTAACATGGCGTGCGCAGCCGCGGGGTCGCTCGTGGATGCGGCCACTCCACGGGCAGCCTGGGCCAGTGTCTTCAGAGCCTGGGCTGTCTCTCTGGCAGCCACCCCTGGAGGTGAAAGCCCACCACACCTTCTATTAGATTCTACCTTAAAGTCATACTGTACTTGAAAATCGGCCTCTAGACCACAGCTTCCTAGAAAGGAGAGCACCCTTGGACAGTGGGTGGGGCTTCTCCAAGTAGCAGCCCATACCCCTGGCTCTGGGCCAACCTAAGAGACAGGGGATAGTGAGCACCATGCTCAAAGGGATTCTGCTCGGGCTCCCCTCGCACACTCTGCCCTGCATGGCCACAGGCCTAAAACACCGAAGCGCAGGGCATCAAGGACCCAGATGAATCTTTCAGATGCACTTCCCTTCCCAACTGTTGTCACTGGGGCATGACTTCTAGACCAGAAAGTGAGCAGTCCACATGGGCAGCTTGCTGCATTTTTCCACATCTGCGAGCACGTCCCCACCAACCAGATGGTGACAGAGCAGTCCCATCGCCTGCGTCCTTCCTCCGTCAAGAACGTCTCACGCCAGAAGCAAGCACTGTTGCAGCTTCGATCACTGCAGACTAGTTTTACCCGTTCTTCAACTCCTTGTGGACGGAACCGCAAGTGTGTATGCCTCTGTGTCTGGTTTCTTTTGCTACCAGAAAGCTAGGAGGTTCACCCATGATGTTCCATCAGGCCTCTCTCTCGCTAGCACGTATCTCATGATACGAAGTCACCGTCTGTTTACCCACTCCTCTGCTGATGGACATGCGGACTGTTTTCTCTTTTGGGGTTATGAATAAAGCTACTGAGAGAGTTCTTTCCATGCATTTAGGTGGTCAGATGGAATCATTTCTCTTGGATACAAACGTAGGAGCTGAATTGCTGTGTCACAGAATAAGTTTAACTTTAGCTTTAGAGGACACGGCAAAGCCTTTTCAGAATGGTTTTACCATTATACACGCCCCCAGTGATGTCGGAGAGTATTCTAGTGGCTCTACATCCTAGCCCAAACTAGCTGCTGTCAGATTTCTTATCGTAGCCGTTCTGGTGGGTGTGCCACTGTAGCTCATCAAGGTTTAGCTTTGCCATCCCTAAGGAATAATGATGTGGAGCCCTTTTTCATACACTTAGTGGCCCTCTGGAGCGCCTCCTCTGTGAAGTGGCTGTTCATCCTTAACTTGACGTCTAAGGGTGATGGGATTTGGTGATACACTATGAACAGAAACTCCTTCTTAGAAACCAGAGCACCACCTCCCATAGAATGAACACGCACCGGTACGTGGCACCTAGTGCCGGGCATGCCCAAGAAGGGGATGGAGGCTAGAAACACCACAGCCTGTAACAAGAGGATCTCAACACCCTGAAAAACGCCGGGGAGCCCACCTTCAAGGCCATCTCACCGGACTGCTTCACAGATGAGGTCCAGCACTGACAGGTGTCTTGTCCATGACACACTTTCAGAGGCCTAGATCTGGGGATTCTTAACCTCTGGGTCAGACTCTCTGCACAGTGCTCTTTGGGGTAGAGAACTGTGAGGGATTCTGGTTAGAATGTATACCCTCTGCGTGAAAATGACCCATCGATCTCTCGCTCACTCAGCTTTGAGGGGATTCTTGTCTCAAGGCTTCAGCCGGATGGTGTCTGGGTGCCCCTGAGGCCACCTCTGGCCAGCAGCTGCTCCTGCCATGTCAGCACAGACGCAGCAGATGGTCCCCTCCTTTCTAAGGATGGGGCGCCATCATACAATAACGCGGAAGGCCCTGCATCCACGAAACAAGACAACTTTGCAGCCCTGTAGACTTGCTCGTCTGTCAATATTCAGGAAGTCACATGGCTGGGACATAACTCTACAATCTAATCAGGGCAAATTACAAAGCTGCCAATCTCCCACTCACCCCACAGCACTTTTGGACGGAGCATGCGGTATGGAAGAATTTTAAACAAAGTGATTTTTACGGCAAAGGGGAAGCTCAGAAGAGAAAACACAGATAAATAAAGTGGAGGTGAAGGAGAGAAACAAGCTGAGTAGAGCAGTCAATTCCTTTTTATGTTGAAGCTTCTGGCACAGGGATGAAAGACGCCCTTGCTCACAAAGGCACCAGCTGCGGTTAAGACCTCGTCTAACTCTGGCTCTGCTGCTGATTAGCTGCGTGGCCCAGACTGCTGCCTTTTCCCTCCGGGTCCCACAGGTTTTAGGGGAGGCTGAGATCACTGCTCTGACTGTTGAAAATTCTAGGCTGTCATTTCGAGACATCTCCTCTTACCTTTCCATTTATTAGACAGTCTTCTGAGTCCATTTCTGTTTGAGTTGTGTATGACTTTGAAGGAATACAAGGTTTATCATACACAATTAGGAGAGTCATGTTTATGCAAAAATCATTTACTGAAAAACCTTTCACAGACCCGGACAAAAAGGCAGAAACCAGAGGAGCCGAGTGCCAAAAGCTTGGGCTGATCTATCCCACACGTTTTCCGCCAAGGATCTCAAGGCATCTCAAGGATCCCCTTTGGAGGCATCGGGTTTCCAAAAAAAGAGGAAGCTACACCATCAAAGGAATAAAACAAGATGGCGAGAGGCCAAGGAGCCCAATGAACATCTACAGCTGTCCAAGGCTCAGTTCAGAGCGACTTCCCGATGGTAGCGATGACAGTCATTGGGGTCAGGTCTCCGGGCGAACACCACCCTCCAAATGAAAATGTTCCTACAGTCCCGGGTACGCTACAAAGCCAGAACTGCCCGTGGGGAACTCAAAAGCACATCACTGTGGCAATAATCACAGTCCTTTGAAGACACAGATCACTTTCACAGTATTCTTGCTATCTGGATCTTAAATGAGGTTCAGGAACAGAGCCTTAAGAAGATCCACCAGTGACATGTGATGTAGTGAAAGGCTTTGTAGTGGTAGTTACTGCTGCTTGGCATTCATGTAGGTTGTGCGTGGACAGCACTAGCCCACACAGCCAACTCCCAAGGTAAAAACCTGGTATGACGTAGGTTTTTAATCTGTCGCACGGGATCTGAAAAGGGGTCTATGTACAACCGTATTCAGCCCAGCAGAAATGTACTTTGAATACTGCCCCGGCCCAACAAAAACACACCTGTGTCAGAATCCAGCCAGTGGGCAGCGCAGGTGGAATTCCTGCATATCCCGCACACCGCATTTGAGGATGAGGGAGCTGAGACCCGGGAAAAGCTGTCCAGATGTGTGCTCTCTCTTGGTTCCCATCCATTCTCCAACATGCCTGTACTTGCATTCAACAAGGCGGAGAGTGACCCTGTTTCTCCCAAAGCCAATGGATGCTTCCTAAGTCCCTTTCTTAGGTGACTTTCTGGGTAGCAACCACCTCTCTGACTCTAGAGATACTCCTCTCTCCTGGTTTCCTTGCTCTTTAAGGCTGTATGTTCTCACTTCTTGCAAAGACTTCCAATGCCGCTTAGCCTTCTTCTCATTGAGTATTAGGGTTCTGCAGGGTTATATCCTATAACCTTTTTCTTACTCTATCATTCCCCCTTGGCAAACTTACCCATACTTCCACAGTTTCAGTTATTATCACATTAAACATTTAAAAATTGTTATCTCCCTCCCACACTTCTCTACTGAGTTCCAGAGAAAAATCTCTAGCTGCGTAATGGGCACCTGGACTTGGGACATCCTCCAGATGTTTCCAACTGACTGCATTTACAGCTGTACTTGGCATCACTAAACTCCAGCCCCTACCACACCTGCCCATGGCCCTGTGTTTCCACCATGGTGATTCACACACCTCTTCATTCATTGCAGGCCAAACACTTAGCGTTGTCCATGTTGCTTTCCTTACTCCCATCCTGGCCAGTTCCTGACCAGTCTAAGCTAAAGCCTGACAGCTTTGAAGTCTCTCTTTAATCTATCCCTTCATTTCTGCCACAGACCACACCCACTCTCATATGGATGAAGGCAGCAGCCTTCATGCTGGCCTGCCTGCCTCCAACTTTATTTCCCTCCAATTTATCTGCATACGAGAGGAAGGGCAACCTAGCTAAAAGACAAACTAAACCATGTCCGTGGATAAAAACTCTTCAATATTTTCACATGCTCTTAGGTGAAGTTTTCAATGATTTAAGTTTAAGTTAGGAGGCTCTTTAGGATCTGACCTAGCCTCCCTTTCTAGCCTCAACTTCTTACTCCTCACCTGCTTGCCTGTAACCCTAACCCTCCTCTGGTCACTTGGTCAGCCTTCTTTCCTCTTACCTTTGGGAGTTGATACACAACATTCCACTTCCCCAAACACCCATTCGGCGCCTGCCAAAACTAAATGGTGCTATTCCGAGGCTGTTTTTCACACACAGACTAGACAGTCTGTCATCCTGGATGTTATCAGTATCAGATGATGCAACTTGTAAAGCAGTCTTCCTTCTGTTCAACAGTCCATTTCATCAGCTACACCAAATCTGGCAAGGTTCCAGAAATGTGTAGAACTTTCTGAAACACGTATCTCTCATGTACTCTCTGCTTTGTAAGAATTTATAAGTGTTTCCTTGTCCTTGAATGCTAAATGAATGCTGAACAATCCTTAAAACCCGGATCGGGTGGCTAGTTTACTCTGACAGTTTCCCTTACTCTCCCATTAGGATAAAATTCTCATTACGGCAGGTACTATATTATACTATAAAGAACTGTTTGTGTGCTCCTATTCTTTTTATTCTCAAGATAATAAACAGACACAGTTAAAAAAATCAAAGAGAACTTTGATTATAGTAATGGCAGAATAGCTTATTGCAGATCAATTCCCTCAGAGACACAACTAAAACCACTGGAAAAAATCATACAAAATATCTGCTTGACAGCAAAGAAGAGAAACCAAGGCACTAAGAGGGATACGATTTTAAAAGAAAGAAAGCACAGTGGGAGAGTGGTACAGGGCTGCTTTTCCCCTCAAGACACTCCTTCATTTGTAAATCATTGCCCAGAAGCTGAGAAAAATTTCCTGCAATTTCATGGGGCTGGGAGGATTGAAAAGCAACAGTTCTCAGCCCATGGAAGAGAATGGCCTTGGTAAGCATCACAGATGTTCTGATGGGATGCACAAATGCCTATGCCCTAAAAAGCTAACTGGAAATAGACCACAAATTTCCAGCAGCCCAATCCCTGTTCATCAGCACAGTCCCTGCTCATATTATGGGTAACTGCCTAGATGTTCACTATATGCCAGAAACAAAGAATAATCCTCCATACGGAAAGAAACACAATTCAGAGCCTCCAACTATCTCTTCAGTTTAAAATGCCAAAGTCTAGAATTAAATTAAAAAACATCAGAAACACCAGGAGGTAAGACCAACAGCTGAAAACCAAGGGGCGAAAAATGACAGACTGGGAACATAGGCCTATAGGTGATCCAGATAGTAGAACTACTGAACCAAGACTTTCAATAACTTGTAATGACTAAGTTGAAGAAATTAGACCACAAGATAGAAAATCTCAGCAAAGAAAGGAAAGTACAAGCAAACTATCAAATGGCTATTCTCAAACTGAAAAATAGGACATTTCAAATTGAAAACTTACAAGAGGTTGAAAGCAGAATAGACACTGCTAAAGAGAAGAAGAGTGAACTGCAGACTTAACAAACGAGAATATTCAGAATAAATCATGGAGAAGAAAAATCAGAGCAAGTACAGGAAAGAGTAAGGGACACATCAAACAGTGGAAATGCCTGACATACATGGTAACTGGAATCTAGGGAGAACAGGGGGAAAAAAATGGGGTGGAGACAGTATTTGAAAATATGGTGCTTGAGAATTTTCTAAAGCTGACCTAAGACAACAAATACCATTTTCAAGCTGTCTTGAAAGACCATTTTCAATACAACCCATAGCAGGATAAACACCCAATAAAACTCCTCTAGGCACGTTGCTTGAAAAAAGACTGAAAAATTCAAAAAGTTAGTAGAGGGGAAAAATAAAACCACATTGAGGTTCTTGACTCTGGGAAACAAACTGAGGGTTGCAGAAAAGGAGGTGGGTGGAGGGAAAAGGTAACTGGGTGATGGGCAATGAGGGCACATGATATGAGGAGCACTGGGTGTTCTATGCAACTAATGACTCATTGAACATTACAGAAAAAAAACCAATGATGTACTATACTATATGTTGGCTAATTGATTTTAAATTAAAAAATTAAAAAACTTTTAAAAATTCAAAAAATTTAAAAAAACTTCACCTTACCCTCGCAAAAGGAGACTGACAGCTGACTTCACAACAGAAATAAAGGAAGCTGAAAGACAATGGAATAACACCTACAACGTTCTGGCAGACAATTGCCGGCTTAAAATTTTATAAGGGAACTTATCTACCAAAGATAAAGGCTAAACAAAGTCAGTTTTAGACAAACAAAAATGGACAGAATTTGTTACTGGTAAAGTCACACTGGAGGGAATGAAGGGGGTTCTTCAGGCACAAAGGAAATAATCCCCAGTGGAAGCACATGGAGAGGGAGGGGGGAATAAAGAACAATGGAAAGGGTAAATGTGGAGGTGAATCTGAACGGATACTGACTGTATGAAACAACATGGAGATCGTATGGAGGGGATTAAAATATCTGTATAATTAGAATGCACAGATGACAACAAAGAATGAGCAGGAAGAAAGGTAAAAGGAGTTAAAAGTGTCCCAAGACACTCGCACCATCCAGAAAGTGGTGAACATACTAACTTATATTAGACTTTTAAAACTCCTAGAATAGTCAATGAATATAAAACTAACAAGCTAATCAAGGAGAAAGAAACAGAAGTTAACAGATACATATGAATCTGAAGAAAGGAGAGAGAGAGAAAGGAACCCAGAGCAGGTAAGTCATTCAGAAAACAAAGAGTAAAAGGACAGATTCAAACCCCAATGTATCAGTAATTACATTACAGGCAAATGGAACAGATACTTCAACTGAAACAGATTGATGGGGCGCTTGGGTGGCTCAGGCAGTTAAGTGCCAGCCATTGGCTTAGGTCATGATTCCCGGATCCTAGGACAGAGCACCATGTTGGGCTCCCTGCTCAGTGGGGAGTATGCTTCTCCCTCTGCCCCTCCTCCTCACTTGTGGTCTCGCGCTCTCTCAATAAAATCTTTAAAAAATTAAAAAAGATGTTGCATCAACAACCCCTCCCTTCACAAAACAACTACAAGATTCTGACAAGATACAAGTTAAATAAAAGCATACAGAAAAGCTGAAAATGGGATAAGATACACCATGCGCCTTACAGTGAAAATAAAGGCACCAAACTATATGCACAAAACCATAAAACAGTATTAAAAGGAAAATATAAGTGGAGGGACATGCCCTATTTGCAGATAAGAGGCCTCAAGAATGTGAAAATGTCACTCATCCCCAAACTTACACAAACAGTGTAAGTCCAATTAAGAAAAGAAAAAATGAACAGGTTTTTTGGGAGGTAGAACTGCCAGGCTGATTGTAATTTAGGTGGAAATGTAAAGGGCTAAGAAGAGTCAGCACTACTTGAGAAATAATGAAGTCCGAGGACTTATATAACCAGATATTAACACTTAGTATAAAACTCAGTAATTAGGCAAGTGTCCTACTAAGGTAGGGACAGGCAATCAAATCACTGGGAAATAAGTAGAAGATTAGAAGCTGATTCACATATAGCTTCCACTTAAGGACCAAGTGGCGCCAAAGACCACTGGGGAAATGATGATGGCTTCAGTGAGTGATGCCTGGGTCAAATAGATATCCAAGAGAAAAAAAGAGTAAGGACTCTCTTTGCTCACATAGAAAACTCAATTGCAGATGGACTGCAGTTCTAAATATAGAAAGTAAAACAACAAAGCTTCTAGACTGTAACAGAAGAGACTGTCTAAATGATTTTGGAGAAGCAAAACTTGTTTATTTATTTATTTATTTAAAGATTTTATTTATTTATTTGACAGAGAGAGAGAGAGATCACAAGTAGGCAGAGAGGCAGGCAGAGAGAGGGGGGGAAGCAGGTTCCCCTCCAAGCAGAGAGCCCGATGTGGGGCTTGATCCCAGGACCTCGAGATCATGACCTGAGCTGAAGGCAGAGGCCTTAACCCACTGAGCCACCCAGGCGCCCTGAGACAATATTTTTAAAAAAGGACACCAAGTTAGTAACCGTAAAGGAAAAACACTGTAAATTTAACTATATTAAAATTCTAAAAAAAATCTGTTCATCAAGAGACAGCTTTGAGAATGAAACGTAAGCCCCAAGATAAAAGAAATGCATGTAAGTGAAAATTCCTACAAGACAAAGATAACTCAAGTTTGTTTTTGTTTTTGTTTTTCAAGAGTGAAAGGCATGAACAGGCACCTCACAAGATGTCCCAATAGCCAATTAATATATGAAAAAATGCTCGATTGCATTGCTCAACAGGGGATTACAAATTGGAACCGTAATATGATACTACTATACACACAGCAGAATGGCTGATGATGTTGGCTGACAGCAGAAAGTGCAGACAGGAATGTGAACAAATGGAGCATTCACACGCTGCTGGAAGGACAGAGCTGGACCCAGCCTGGGACCTAGCAAGTCCATGTCTAGATATCTATTTAGAAAGTGCTTATTTACGTTCACTAAACAGCATGTACGAGAACTATTGATAGCCTTACCCATCAATGGTACAAAGAGTCTCCAACAGGTATATCCACATCATGAAACATTACAGGAAGCAACAGAAAGGAAAGAACGGCTTCTGACATCCTGTGCATCTCACGCCATAATGCCAGAAAAAGCAGCGAAAACACACTGACACACCTTGAATGATTCCATTCATAGTTAAAAACGGGCAAATCAACTTGTGCTGTTACAAGTCATGGGTCTTTACCTCTGGGGGACAGGAGGAAATACAATGGTTGGCAGGGAGCACATAGTGGGTGCTGGAAATGTTCCACTGCTTGATCGTGATGGCGGTGTTTGGGGTGCATTCAATTTATAATAACTCATGAAGGTACACATTTAGGACTTAAAGCTCTCTTCTGGATGGTTATTACACTTCAATAATAATGTGTACTTTTTTTTTTTTTTAAAGAAGTCAGGCAGTACTACTGTGTAACAAAAGCAACAATCCATAACTACCCCTCCCATCCCATTCCCTTCCTAGAGCCACTCAGCAATTTCAGCTTTCTTCTGACACATTTCCTATTTCCGAGTAATGGGCTTATAATGAAACTTCTCATTGTTTCCATTTTAGGTAGCTATAGTCTTCCCATTATGTCTACTTATCAGTAGGAAGACATTTTCTTATATAAACCTCGTGCTTTTCCTAGAGTTGATAATTAAACAATCTGTTTCTGTATAGCCTCCTGTTTAAAGGTGTCTCCAATACTCAAACCCTCTCAGGATTTTGCAGCACAAGTAAGCTTGTTTCTTGCCAGCTGCCCTAGCCTTAGAGACCTTTAGTTTTTGTTCACTGGCTCTGCTACCGGTCACCTGTCTCCTTCCATCTTTGAACATTTCACTGGCATCTTGTCATCTTTTTCTCCTTGACCTTTTTTTTTAATTCCTTTAATTTGATGAGATTCCAAAAGTAATACAGAGATAGTCCTAAAAGTCTAGAATTACTGTTTCTATTAGTCTAGAAGGGTGATCCGCAAGTAATTTGGAGCATTCATATTGTATTCATCTTTGTGTATGCTTAGTTTCAAGCCCAGAAACAAGCACAGGGAAAGAGCTTGAAAAATCTGTAAACAGCTGTTGAAAAACAAAGTTAGGTTCCTGGTCAAATCAATGAACCCCACCACCCAGCCCAGTGGTCTGCACCTGGCCACAGGGCATCACGAAGGATGTGCGTCTCACCTGTGTAGTGCTCATTGCCTTGAGCAGCACAGGTCAGGAGCTGCGCCATGGATGAGCCCACTGCCTTGGATGTACTTCCTAGATCTTGAGCGCATTTTTCCAGCTGTAAGAATATCCAAGGAGGAAGAAAGCTTAGAAGAAAAGCAACATACACCAAAATCTTAGCATACAAACAATGCACATCAAATCATGGTCCTTGGCTCTTTCCCACCTGATACCAGTGGTGCTAAGAGTAAGTAGGGTGATAGAAGGAGAAAGAGCCCATGCTTCAGGATAAAAAAATCTGGGTTCAGGGGGCACCTGGGTGGCTCAGTGGGTTAAAACCTCTGACTTTGGCTCAGGTCATGATCTCAGGGTCCTGGGATCGAGCCCTGCATCGGGCTCTCTGCTCAGTGGGGAGCCTGCTCCCCCCCCCCCCCCCCCCCCCC
>CM053609.1:32834019-32853753 GCA_028646535.1 Procyon lotor
TGGAAGAGATTATGCGGAGTGAAATAAGTCAAGCAGAGAGAACCAATTACCTTATGGTCTCACTTACGTGCTGAGCATAAAGAAAAACATGGAGGGCATCATGAGAAGGGAGGGAGGGGTGAATGGGGGGAACCAGAGGGGGCGATGAACCATGAGAGACTGTGGACTACGAGCAACAAACTGACGGTTTTGGAGGGGATGGGGGTGGGGGTTGGGCGAGCCTGGTGGTGGGTATTGAGGAGAGCACATATTGCATGGAGCACTGGGTGTGGTGCAAAACAATCAATCTTGTAACACTGAAAAAAATAAATAAATAAAAGAAAAAAAAAGAAAATGTGCTCCATTTATTACTACATGTAAACTTAGAATCATTCAACCTTTCAGAAGGGCCTTTTATGACTCCTATGAATGAAGTTTAAAATGTTCTCAACTCTTTGGTCTTGTCAATTCCATTTCTATTTCTAACTTCACCTTATTCTTGTAACCATCTGATGTGCCTGTGATCACAAAATTAAAAGAATGAAAGGAAAAAGAAAAACAAGCACGGGGACAGAGTGGATCCTGAAACACGTCTACATGACTCTATCATAATGCCCTAGAAGCCTGCTCGAGGTGGGGACAACCCAACTGCCTCCAGGCCCTCAAACCACCCCAATGAAAAGAGAAACACCTGTCCAAGCCATAATGCTCAATGTCCCCAAGATAAAAATAAGCCACTTGCAATTCTCTTTCTAGGAATTTATCCTAATAATTCAAGAGGAGTACAAATCTTTGAGCACACATGAAGACTTCTATCCTACCACAGGTTGCTAACGATGGCAAATAATTGAAAACAACCTGTAGGTGTAGCGGCAAGGGAAGAGCCCAACAGAGCATGGCTGATTATTATAAGATAGGTTATTCTTAGTAATAGATAGATAGATGATTCAAAACCATAAGTGCTCATAATACAAATCTTAACATGAAGAACAGAGTCTACACACAATAAATCCCAATTTAAAAAAATGTATACAGGGACCCCTGGGTGGCCCAATCGGGTAAGCGTCTGCCTTCGGCTCATGCTGGAGTTACAGCGCTTGGAAAATTAGCCCAACAGACCTATCGGTGAATCCTGTAAGCACAGGTTCAACTAGAAAAGGACAAGGAATAGGATCATGGACTGTTGATCTCATGGACTGTTCGGGAGATACAAGTAGACAGGAAGTGCTGAGGGATCTGAATACAAGGAGTATGTAAAAAGGGAGTTTCCCCACCACTTCATAGTCTCATTTTAGTTTCCTTAAAATGAACCCACCCCTTAGCTGGCAAAGATGGACAACACTTACTAAATGTACGACTGCCACAAAAAAAAAGATCACACCTTTGGAGAAAATGCACTTACCACTTCTTTTTCCCCGTCTGTGAATAATAGCATTAGACTCTCTGGAAACTGGCAAACCGAGAGCTCTACCTAGCACCAGGCTGTTGAACAGAACTTGCAACTTATCCCAAGTTTTCCCTCACAGAGGAGAAATAAAGATGAGACTCGCAAGAAGAATGGATTATGGGCCATTTCCCAGGGCAATTTCCCTGCAGAGTAGCATTCTGCTTTGCCAAGCTAAATCCACCTCTCCTGAAATTGGAAATACAACGGGAAGGCCTTCAAGTGTCTGCCTACTGCAAAGGCTTGGCTGTGGCGTGGAACCGGGTAATTCTTCTCCTTAAGGATAAAGGGCAGCCCTACCCCACGGGGGCGGCTGGGGGGAGCTACAGGCACAACCCTGTGACTGCTTCGGTTACCTGGAGGAAGTTCTGGCTGGAGATGATGAGAGCCAGCTGTGCGCTAAGGTCTTCTGCTTGGGCTTGGCTCCCTCTCACCCCCTGGACCAGCTGAGGGATGTGGTCGGCCACCGCCTACAGGAAGCAAGGAGAATTAAAACAGAGAACAGCCAGCAGGTGAATGACCAAAACAGGGTGGAAAAGGACCCCAGGAATGGATGTTTTTCGGATGGGCTATTCCACCGGGGCCATGCTTGTCCCAAAACTTGCATTTACCCAGCACTAGGAAGCCAGCTGGGTCCTTCCAACACTGAATCCTAAGACAGTACCTCTGGGTAGCCTTACCCTGTGCTCCTGAAGGTCCCATTGCATTTAAGCACAGTACGAGTCTCCGTAAGGACGTCTGAAAAGCGCTTGCTCACTTGCAACGAATATTAACCCGGCCAATTATGGTTCGGAGCTTCAAAGCAAACAAAGACTCTATACACTTTATTCACCAGCGAATTAACTCAAGTCACACGGAGCAACAAAGAGAAAAAAGTGAGAGAAGTCCTCATTTGCCAGCCTGTCACTGGTGCGATTTCTCACTTGGCAGGTACGCGTTCTGGCCATGTCACTATGGGTCTTTTTTCTCGGAGTAGGCCTCCTCATTCCTCAAACTGGAAATCCCAGCGCACAGGTTGGATGAAGGAGGAGCAGCATTTGGTTCTGTAGGAGACCAGCCTTCTACCTGTGCCATGTTCTCCCCTCTGTGACCACTCCTCACCTGACTGGCCTGGTCATCAACGGTCACAGTTCCCACTGCTGATGAAAGTCCCAAGTGTATCCCAGCCTGCTGGCCTATTTTTTTTGGAACCCATTCCAGCAAGGGTTAAAAAAAACATATTCTCCTGAGATTTTCTTCAGGTTCTCTTCAGGACTGGCTCCAGTAATCTGGTCCATTTTCCTCTCTCCACTGCAACCTGATACATAGTAAAGCTCTCATCTCCTGACATGATGCCCAGACACTGAGTATCTTCAGTCTCTGTAAAATCAGGAGGGGGGTAGTCCCCCCTGTAGGACTGTCCTGGACATGAGTAGAGTGCTGAGAAGGGCTTTCTTACCTGTGCTGCCAGGTGACCTGAGGCTCTAAGAGATAACACACACCCCCTACAGGGGCCCTGGCTCACAGGAAAACCCCTTCATCCTCCATATAGTCCCAAGGACAGTGCCTTACTGCATCGCTGAGACTTTTCTCTTCCTTGGCCGGGGGTAGAGGAGGCTGGCCTCAGAGAACCCAGAACAGGACTTGGAGGGCTCTGGGTGGTTCTCCTCAGAAGTAAAGCCATCTCCGAGGCTGAAGTAACACCACTCCATGTGAACCATATCACAGAGGAGATGAGAAAAAGGAGGGATAGTGCAGTCAACTCTTGAACTTTGGCACAGATAGAGCTTTCCACTCAGCCCCCGATGCTCACTGCAAACACCTTTGGGAGACTCCAGTCAGACATCCCGCCCGCACGTGGGCAATGGTGACGCAATTACATATTGTGTCTGGCACCATTCAGGAGTGTCCTGGGAAAGTGAACTCCCTGGGCCTTCAGAAGCAGCAACAAAGGTGTTTGCTGTGCCCTTTGGAGCACGTTGGCTTCCACATGCCATCGAGGCCCGGGTCTCAGAAAAACAAACACACAACAACAAAGAGCCTCAAAGCATATGGTCACTGAGGCCTGACGGGATGAAATAAATCTGCAATCTGTGCGGAGCAGGGAATCAGCCCTCCTACTAGCACACACTCAAGGCCAAGGCTCACCTCTCAGAGGGAGAAAGGCACTCTGGAAATTCAATGCTTCATTACCATTTCCGAGCCCTAAAATGGCCTTGTTATTGATCCTCCCTGATTTGGTCTCTTGAAGAGAAAGTCAAGAATCTAGACAAAGGAAAGACAATGCTGGAAAAAGCACCATACTTTCCCTTCAGACACAGGCCATCCACTTATGAGACAAAAACCAGATGTGTGTGTGTGTGTGCATACACCTGCAACACAGGAGACTGAACAAACTACATTAGGGGCCTGGGTGATCAGTCGTAACCGAATTATCCCTGCACTTGGCCCTCTAATAGCGTCAGCCACAGCAGACCCCGCTCTCGGGCGGCCGGAAGCTCACCTTGCAGCTCTGAACCAGCTGCTGCTGGGCGGCGGGGTTCTTGTTGGACACGGCCGCGTTCTGGGAGGCGGCAATGGTCTGTGTAGCAGCGGCCGCTGCCTGCTTGGCTGCCACCTGGACGGGAGAGCGACAGGAGGTGAGCCAGGCACACACATGCACGCGCCACACACACGTGTCCCTCCCACTGAGGGGTTGGCACGGACCAGCTGCCCGTGTAAGAAAGGGCGCTCCAGGCCCAGGCCCTGCCTTCTGAATGTCACTGAAGAGCCTCATCTAACAATGTCCTTATCTCCGTGTGCTTTACAATCCCTGGGACAAGCGATAAAGACAGGCACGCTTGAGAGCTCAGGTTCCAGCATTCATTTGTCTCTCTCCAAAAGGTAAGGGACAATTAATTCCAAGACCACGATGGCACTGATAAGTGGCATCAAGTCTAAATGGTTTAGGGGAATTGCTTTTTTTTTTTCCCCCACAAGCAGGACAAATGCTGGTGTGCTCACGGCTCTCCTCTTGCCACCAGTGGGAAGCCTCATTTCAGAAAGGCCAGACTTAATTGTGTCTGTCACATCCTTCCCAGGACAAGGAGGCCGGTTTTGTCCCAGAATCCAGCAGAAACAAAAGATTCATCAGACAGGTAGGTTCTCAGCCTCCAACCTCCCAAATTTTAGTTTAAGAGTCTCCTGCGTACCTTTGTGAGAGAGATTTATTTTCTTACAGACTTTGTGCCTACTGCTATTTCCTTTTTTTTCACCCCAGAATAAATACATGTTCTGAAAAATGACAAAAATATTTTCTTATGACTCCATCCCATACCTCTCCACCAAAGCCTGATCCCATTCTCCAGTCTTTCCAAGTCTGTTGTTTTCTACCGGGAGTCCCGAAAGAGTCACTGCCTCTGACAGAATAGATAAATTGTCAGCTAAAGGTCTTTTCTGAACGTGGGTATCCCTTAATGCCAAGAGGAAAAAAATTCCTATTTCCTCTTGAAAAAAAAAAAAAAAAATGGAATTCTACTCAAGAACGCTAAACTCAGAAGACTTTCCTTACTGAAACCACGAGCAGAAGCTATCTTTCAAAGTGTCAATGTGCCATCGAACCCAAATGTACAAGGTACCTAAAGCAACATTTCAAATTGTGTATGACTACCTTAACCATTCAACTCTATCGTTCATCTGGAGGTAGCTTCCTTTACATGGGCATTGCCTGATTCATTTGGTTACTCTTCCCAGTAACTCTTTGTCATCTAAAATAGACACCCTAGAAAACCAGGCTCTCTACCCACCTCCAGTCGGTTGACAATTTTTTTCTTGATGGCGTTCTGGGCGGCAGCATTGGTTGCCACCCGGAGACCCTCGGCAGCTTCTCTCAGTCTCTGCTGCTGGTCTTCATTCTCAGGATTGGCTGCAGCCCCCTGAAGAGGAGAAGAGAGAGATTCTGAGAGGTCCGTGGGGCAGTGTGCCACAGATGCTGAACTCGTGCCTTCATTGACTTCCTCCTGGTAATAAAAAATATCTGGAAGACAGAGCAAATGCTTCAAGCAGTATCTTCTACAATACAGATGTTTCATCTCGTAACAATATAATAAATCTACCAGGGAATGTTTCAAAGCTGCAGCAGTAAACAGGAGAAATCCAATGGTAAGAATTAAACACCTGAGGTCTTAGTCTTGGTCATCCATGTAAATGAAGTTGTGGTCTGATATCCATGGTTTCAAAGATGTTAAGATAAATCCCTCCCTTCCCCCCATCCCAATCTCTCAGGGGGAATTTTCTTTTAATCGGCGTGACAGACATAGGTCACTGCTAAGAGTCCCCTGTCTTGCAGCACTATTTGTGGATGGGCTAAGAACACAGGATAAACAGGGGCAGGGAATGCCATCCAAAATACTGTATAAGGAAATGTTGTTCAAGAAAGCCCATGCCTAAAAACTGCTTTCTTGGAAAATCTGAGTTGTAAAGGATAGCCAAGCAGAGCTGGTACTCCACTGCACTGAAATAATAAGAGCTAACCCATGTCCCTTACCTTGGCAGGGAAAGAGAAAGGCACCATGCATGGTCCCATGGCCACACTGTGTTACTGTAGGTCCAAGGGTCTTAAGAATGCAAATGGATTTTATTTAGATGGGTGGAATTCTGAAGTAGGGGAAAGGCTAACCGTCATGTGGGAAGAAGATATGATTTTGTTGCACAGTAATTAACAAAGACTTAAGGCACAGTCAGCCTTCCACTCCCACCTACAATAGAAGCAGTGATCGAATCCTCACCGAGTCTGGATGTTCTGAGACCAGTTCCTAATGTATATAGGTGAATGAGTTTCTTTTCATGAACACCTCAGGATGATTATATTTGCTCCCAAGGCAGAGGCAAAAGCAGAAGCACACATACCCATTACTGAAATTGATTTTCCAATGTCTCCGTTTTCCAAACGGGGCCAATCTGCCAAACTGACCATTTACAAGAGCCCACTTCTTTGGACTATTTATAAAACTTCTAGGAATTCATCCTGGCTGGAATAGCGTTAACATGTGTGACGGCAGTGTTCGGGCAATCCTTTAGAAGGGAACCTTCCATTCTTTCAAACTGCAAACACTAAGTAGTCTTGATTTTGTTTTTCGAGCAACTAAAAATAATTCTGTTTTGGTATTTCATGTGAAGATTGTTTGGGCTACTTTTGTATTCTTTTACAGATTTATGAAAATCATTTTATTTTATTTCCTTGGTCATCAGGTATTCAAACCACTCCTACACTTGCCTTCCTTTGGTATTTTGAGCAGCAGGAAACAATCACTTCTGCACGTTGAGTCTCAAGTGGGCATCTGGATCCTTCCTTAGCAACGTCTCTTTCAGGATGAATGTCCGTTAGATATGTGGTACTATTCTTGGCCCAGAATCTTCGTTACTGATTATGAAATGTATTTTTTTCCTGTACATTAAATGTATCTTTTTGGGGCTCTAACCATCATAGACTCTTTAGCTTCCAACAAAATTCAGCCAATTAAAATACTGTCATGTGTTAGGCTGGTGGGCCCAGGGACGCCAAGAGCAGACAAGATGGCCACTGAATTTCACAAGATGGTGGCTTGGGCTTTCTGCCACGCGGCTTCCTGTCTCAGAGACTTTCCAGATCACCCCACAATGATAATGAACAATCTAACTGACTGGTCGACCCTGCATTCCTTTTTCTGTATAATGAGCTGACAACTGATTGGTGTATTTTGTATCCCTCATATATATAAACCACAGCCAATCAGATACCCAGCAAACCTTCCACATCCTAAGACCCCTAATCAAAAACCTCTCAGCCCTACCCCTGGGCGCGACTTCCTTGGCCCTGTCCTAACTGGGACCAAGGAACCTCGCCAAGAGAACTTCCATTAAAGCTTGCCTCGATTCTACTCGCCTGGCTCCTCTTTTTCTTTTTTTTTAAGAAAAAAAAATTTTTTTTTTAAGATTTTATTTATTTGACAGAGAGAAACACAGTGAGAGAGGGAACACAAGTAGAGGGAATGGTAGTGGGAGAAGCAGGCTTCCTGCCGAGCAGGGAGCCCGATGTGGGGCTTGATCCCAGGACCCTGGGATCATGACCTGAGCCGAAAGCAGACACTTAACGACTGAGCCACCCAGGCGCCCCCCTTTTTCACCGCCGATTCAAACCCGACATCATGAAAACCAAGTGACAACTTTTAACTAAAAGAATGTATAGAAACACCCTTGAACCATCAGATAGAGATAATCAGAAATAAATACTTAAACAAGTTTCTGTAAGGTCTGGTGAGCCCTACATGTCTAGAAACAAATATACACAATGGTCCCGGCTCAATCTTGATTATGTGATAGGCTTAATCATTTTGAGTTTTTATTTTCCTATTTGTCAAATAGGGATTGATTAGATTTGACGCTAAGCTTCTTTCCAGTCTGACAATTAATTTTTGTGAACATCAAGGTTTGCTTAAAATAGCTATGCTTAGACTTAGAAGCCAAGGGCAGAATTCATAAAACCATAAAGAAATTAACTACTGCACAAACCCCTAATATATATTTTTGGCTAAAAGGGATGGTCAAGGGCAGAGCTTCTCATTTGAAACAGGGCTAAGGGGACAGAGGAAGGAAGTTCAGATCCTGCCCTTTCTTGGGTTTTTCTTCAGCCTATTCACAAGGTACCTCCGAGCAATCACATTCCCCCGGGGACTACAATGATGAGTCAGTCGAGGAAGGTCTACGTGATTCATCGCGTGTCATAACACATTTTAAGTCAAAGAAGTCACAGGCTAGGTTAACAAAAAGAGGAACATAAAAAAATATAGCCTTATGCACTGAATACAGTTCTCACCTCAAGGCGGGCATCAGAACCTCGTATGGGACTGGCTTGCAAGCACACACACGGTCCCACCAGTGACCTTGCGAATCAGGGTCTTTGGGGGCAGAACTGAGGCATGTGCATTTTAATGTTTTATGAGGTGGGGTGGGGGGCTCGGAAACAGAGCCCTGAGATAAGAATCCCTGGCTTTTAGGAGCCGCATGCTGAAGCATAGCTGTCCAAAGAGCAGGGAGCTGACTCTTCATTCCGGCTGTTACATAATATTCAAATCTGCTACTGGGATTTGAAGAACAGTGAGGCAGGAAGCACTCTACTATGTAAAATCTTGATAGGAGTTTATAGTCGAGAAGTCAAACAGAGGACAAAGTAATACTCAGGTTGCAGGCAAAAGAAGAGGCCTATCTGAATCTGCTTTTGAGATCTCCAGTTTAAATGAATCACCATCCGCAGCAAGCCGACAGCGATAACTGCCCTCCCCCGCCCCGGTCAGAGCGCGCCCACGGAGTGAGGACTTGATCGTCGGCAGCTGAGTCAGCACCAGTCCCCTCAAAGAGTGTTATTCTCATGTTCCATGCCCTTCTCCTTTCCCAGTGCAACAAGGTCAAACGTCACCCACCCCTACAGGTTTTAAAGCACAAAAATGCACCCTCAGCTGACCGTTCTTTATCTTTGGGATACCTTCCAAATCCTAACTCTTAATAATGTTCCCTTTCCCGTTGAACAAATCCAACGCAATACCTTTGCAGCTTCCACCATGCGAGCCGTGGAGTCAGCCAGGAGTTTTGCAGCTGCCAGGAGCTTCTTTGAGTTCTCCATGTCGATTTCAGCTTCTGCATCAGACCTCATGGCGTTGACGAGGTCTGAGGTGGCCTGGGCCAGGACCCGGGCCTGGCGCACCATTTCACCTACGGGACAGGATTGAGAATGCCATCTGTCTATTTGCTTTCTAAAGCTCAAAACCAGCACCGTCTAGTCTCCACACCTCTGGCAAGAGGGACAGAGAGAAGGGAGCCCCCAAGCTCGAGTCCTGAGCAAGGCAGCCCACTTAGACCCAGGACCGAAAATACTCCCCGTGGCTAGCAGGACTCCGCACCCCAAACACACCCAACTTCCACCTTGAATCCTGAGGGATAAACAGGATGCAACGAAGAAAAGAGGAATTCTTTGGAAAGGAAAGGGAAGAACAAAGTTATGTGGATTTATTATGCGATGTAGTAAAATATTTATTTAGAAAACATTATTTACCTCACTTCAAGAACCACTTACACCGAAGGCCTTATAATAAACTCTGCATAATGGCCTAAAAATTTTTTTTTAAGTTTGAAAGAATTTGTATGTTACCTAACTCCAGAGGAATAACATCACAGGATCCACTGTATTTGTGTCATTTGGCTCTCAGTAACAGGAAGCACAGACCCCAGTTTCATGCTCATCTGCTAAGATTTGCCTTGGCTCAGGTTTTCCTATCAGTTTTCTGTTTGCTCACCCTTTTCTTCCCAGTGCTGGATTTGATCTTATGATTAGTAATTGTTTGGTTTTACGGTTCCTGTGATTTTTATTGATATCTATTTCAATTTTCTTCTAGAAGTAGGAGGAATATAAGAGTAAACATTTAAAATAAAACGACTCAGATGTAAGGGAATTTTTTTCCTCTCCCAAAGGTCATTTGAGAAGGATGCCAAAACACTGTGACATTAAGGAGGGGAAAGAAGCTTTCATAAAAATCAAAATGTGATGTGCTAAATTCAGGGTACTGTGGATTGGATCCTGGGATGGTAAAGGGCTTGAGGCGGGGAGCGGTAAAATCTGAATGATGTCAGCAGTGACCAGTCATGCCCCACAGTTAATCTCCTTGTTCTGACAAACGTGCTGTGGGTTAGGGAAGATGCAAAACATGAGAGGAAATGGGAAGGGTAAATAAGAACTCTCTGCATAGCCTCTGTAACCTTTCTGTAAATGTGAAAGCATTCCAAAATGAAAGGTTTATTAAAAAATAAAACAACAAAAAAATCCCAAAGGGCAGAGTATTCCAACCTTCTTAAATCATGTAAGGAAGATACAGAAAAGCACACTATTTTTATGTTTGTTGGTTTTAAATACTTGTTATAAAGAATAGCTCTGTGCCAACCAGGAAATAAGAAAACAAACTTATAAACTACTGGTAGGGTTGCAAACCATAGAGCCTTTCTGGAAAGAAAGTTCATATACAAAAACAAAAAAAAGTTTTATGTAGTTATTGGTCCAGAAATTCCACTTATTACACAAAGCTCCAAAAGTAAACCAAGATAAAATAGTTACTGTAGTATTATTTTTGCCAAAGCAAAACAAACTAAGAAGCAGACCAAAAAACTTGGAAACAACCTACCTAAAGATAACAGGTTAAGTAAATTATGATAGAATTATCATAATTCTATAATTATAATAATTATAATTCTATAATTTATTCTATCATAAATTATGATAGAATTCCATAGAGTAGAATATTATGCTGCCATTAAAAAGATTAGCATATAGGTAAACATGAAAAAGGTCTTTAAGATATATTAAGAGAAAAAGGTTGCAGAAGAGTATAAATAATGCAATTTCATTTGTATAGAAATATGGTGTGGGGCGCCTGGGTGGCTCAGTCATTAAGCCTCTGCCTTCAGCTCAGGTCATGATCCCAGGGTCCTGGGATCGAGCCCCGCATCGGGCTCCCTGCTTGGCAGGAAGCCTGCTTCTCCCGCTACCATTCCCTCTGCTTGTGTTCCCTCTCACTGTGTTTCTGTCAAATAAATAAAAAATCTTTAAAAAAAAAAAAAAGAAATATGGTATTACACACACACACACACACACACACACACACACACACACGAGACTGTAGGAAGATCAAAAATTTCCAGACACGTAAAAGTGAAATTGGTGAGTTGCCAAATCTGGAGATTTAGATGGGATAGAGATGGCCTGGGTCTGGGGAGACTTACCTTTCAACTGATAGACTGAAGGGTGCATTGTATCTATTTTAAATTTTCTGTATATTATGATGTTTGACATCTTTAAAATAACCTTTCTGGCTAGAGAGAGACTGCTCTTCGGAAGGCCAGCCCAACTTCCAGAGATAGCAGAAGTCCAGCCAGGAACACACCTTTGATACACAAACTAACCAGCTAGGAGCCACGCCTCCTCTATGGGGCCAATACAGCCCTGAAGGCAATATCCTTAGGCCTCAATCATCCCAGGGCCTGATACCAGGCAACTAGGTAGAGCCGGGTACAAATAGTCACACTAAGCAGTCCCAAGGGGTTCACCGCCCCCCCCCCCGCCTTTCAAATGGAAATCCCAATAAAGGCCACAACCTAAGCTCTCCCCTCACTCCTGTCATCTGTAACCTGACCAAATCAGATGCTTCCCCCACCGATGCGCATGTGGCGAGGTGACCCTCTCTCTGGGACCTGTGATTAGAATACAGTTTTCCTTCCACGCTTCATTCCTGTCTCCCCCATGGCTGCATCTTTACCTTGCCACACCCAGCACGTTCCTTCAAACAAGCGGGATTTGCCAGGAAGTTATTTAAAAAGGCTAGCTAACGAGTTCTTGAAGTGTTGCTAAGGAAGGGCCCATTAGGAGTCTCCCATCTTTCTCCTGCCCCTGGAGAGGAAGTCTCTGACAGAGGCCGAGGACAACCCGCCCTGGCCAGGCAGCCGTCACCTTTCCTGCCATCGTCCCCACAAGGGAATCCCGAGGGAACCCGTCCACCCACGGCGTCACCCCTCACCAGCGTCGCCCATGGAGCTGAAGATGCTCTCGGTGACACACATGATGGTGTCGGTGGCCTGGTCGTAGCGGCCGATGGGCTCGCCGCGGCTGGCGAACTGTCGCACGTGCTGCAGGAGATCGTGCAGGGCCTGGCTGACCACGCTGGCCGCCGCGCTGACCTGCTTCAGGAGCTCGCTGTCGTCGGTGGCCGCTTGGCAGGCCCGGACACAGTTCTCCACCGAGCGGTCCACGAGCTTCCCTGCTTCGATCAGCTGCTCCTGGCACACGGGGGAGCTGATGGTGGGGCTCACCACCTGAAGTGAGACAGGAGGGCAGACCCTTGGGCACTGAGGGTCAACTCTCGGTCCCCGCTGTGCCCTCGCATTTCCGCCTAGCCCCTTCCTGCTGTGCTGTGCCTCGGTTCCTTACTTAGAGGACTGAGAGTTACACTAAACCATCACTATTGTTTCTCATACTTCATGATTTCACACTATCTGGGTGACTTTTGATGCTCATGAGTTTTTATCTTCATCAGTCATATGTAACTATGCTACTGACTCCTTCCATAGAGAAATTTCTGGTATTGATGTCATGCCTTCTTTCAGGAACCTCTAACTTGAGTCCTCTGAACTAGGACAACAAGACTATCTAAGGGAACTATATTTCTTTTCCAGAGACATCTGGAACTCTGTACCTCTTGGTACGTTAAAGAATGGGGGGGTGGGCGCCTTCATGGGTCAGTCGGTTAAGGGTCTGCCTTCGGCTCGGGTCATGATCCCAGGGTCCTGGGATCAAGCCCCGCATTGGGCTCCCTGCTCAGCAGGAAGCCTGCTTTTCTCTCTCCCACTCCCCTTGCTGGTATTCCCTCTCTCACTGTGTCCTTCTCTGTCAAATAAATAAATAAAATCTTTAAAAAAATGAAGAACAGGGGGATTCTGTCAGTTATCTGTGGGTACTTGGAAAGTGCACAAGGAAAGCAGGAGTGATTTCACCAGGATTCCTTCTTCTGACACTACAAATCCCACCATAGGATAGGACATGTCGGGCTAAGCTGGTCATGGGTCTACAGAAGATTATGTCATCAAGCTGAGTAAATGTACACCTCCCATCTTCGGACGCATGAACATGTGGTGGTGAAAGAGTACGTGAAATCCGACAGGCCTGAGATTACCTCAGTTCCACCATGGAGGATTTCTGGGGCCTCAAGCTATTGTGAACATTTAGGGGCCTCAGTTCCCTGTTTGGCAAACTGGGGATGCCGTGCTCCACAAAGTGGAGTTCGACACCCAGCGTGTGCGTGTCATAATGGGCAACAACGAACTTAAACCTGATTGTTCTCACCCGGACACTGTACAGCACAGGAGGGGTGCTCCCAAATGGGCACATTATCTATGAACCCATGCATGATGCTCTATCACATTTCCGTGCAACACAAGAACTCTTTGTGTGCAGGTGTAAAGAAGACAGGCTGAGAAGTCCCAAGGGGAGACAGCGATTTGTGAGCAGAAACAGCCATTAGACACAGACAGGGATCCTTGCCTGAGGACTTGGGCAAAAAATAAATGATAAAAGCACAAGGGGGCAGTTAATGCCCAAATCCTATCATGTTATCTTGACCACACCTGAAGCAAGCTCTAAATCTCAGACAATTTTAACAAATTCCACCTCTGTTCACCCCCAGTGGCTGGAGGCAGAGTGGAGCGTGGGACCCGTGGAGGAAGGGGTCCACAGTGCCAGCTGGCTTACCTTGGCACACGCCACAAGCTGGGAGGTAGAGAGGGCACACTGGGTGGCGGCAGCAATCACCCTATTCTGTAGGACCGTGTCTTCAGCTACTTGGGCAACATTCTTCGCCTTTAATACCAACATGGCGGCAGCATTGGCAACAGCTTTCGCCAAACTCATTAAAACATCCTAAGATGGGGAATAAAACATCGGTCATTTACCCTTTTTTCATGCCCCTTACAGCCTAGAAATAAAATGTGGTATCTGCTTGAAACATTTTATTAAAATTCTGTTTGAACTTTTTCTTACTGGTCCTTCCTAAGACACTTATTTTTCTGAAATGTCAACTCCACCCTTAAACGTAATTCAAGAAAGAGACTTGTTCCTAATGACATAGTCTTCTATACGTTCAGTAGCATAAGATTCAAATCTAAAATACGGTGATTCCAGGGGAGGGTTTTTATTTTAACCACTGATTCACATTCATGTACCTCTCCGACACTGAGAGTCTTGATTAAGTTCTCTTGAATATGTGGTCGGTGCAGTAGCTCAAGAAAAGCTGAAACTATAGCCAGATGCCATAAATACAACACGCTGCAGGAAGGATAGAATTCACGGTCTCCAAGTCATCGTGTTCTGCTGTCACTTGAAAATTTATCATGTGGATTTCCATTTTGCACAACGATCCAAGGCACCATCAGAAATTCAGCTATATATCTGCCTCCAGAGGGCAATGTTGGACACACACAGACAATACCTACAGCTCAAGAGTCAAGGAGTGCTCTGAACGTAAGTTATTCTCAGTGTTCTGTAGTCTTCAGGATAGGGATTAAATTATTACGAGAAGTGGAAAGGGAGCCTGCATAAATAAACCAGCTAAGAACCACGACCTTACTGAAGATGCAAGGAGCTTTGGAGATCAGTTTATACTTCGACTCAACAAAAAGGCGTTCTGTCTGCAGGATGGAGAATCCTTTGATTTAGCCCACCAGATTTGTCACCCATCTGTGCGACCTGAAGAATAACCACTGTTAACATTTCATTTGCTTTTTTGCTTTTACTACCAAAGGTAGTTTATTTGGTTTGGAAGTGCCTTCCTAAACACATCCCGAATATATGAGCCATTTTTATTTTGAACAAACATGTCAAGGCCTTCTCCCAGAGGAAATGTGGTCAGAAGTCTTTATTAATTCATCAGATAATGAAAAGCACTTTTGATTCTGAATGCAAAGGGCATCCACAGAGTCTTTACAAGGAGATATTTTATAAGATATATTGGAGAGAGGGTTCGGCCTGCACAATGTTACACAGAGCAGAAACTATATGCTATCCAGGCAAGTCAGAAACCCATAAACCTACCACGTAAACCGATTTTAAAATGGACAAGCAGTCTTAAAGAAACAGTTTAGTCCAGTCCTTTTTTTAGGTCTCTGATGTTTATTAGATGTCCAAGGAAAAAGCAAAGCCTGAGATTCCAAAAGTTGAAGATGCTTTTAGGATCTGATTGGCGCTTGTCTTCCACATAACTTTTAGAAACTGCTCCCAACATGGCCTGTGAAGTTACGGTTCTTGAACACCTATCTTCATGCTCAGCTAACACTCAATGTGAATGTCACAAATTATTTACAAGATTTTTAAAAATATCTTTCCAAAGTGGGTCACAATACTCTTTCACTTGATATGAATTCGTCTTTTCACAGAGGGACCAAGATCTGGTCATGTAGACTCACGATTATTCTAAAGGGCTTTGTTAGGCTCATTTAAAGAAATCCTGTTCCTCCTATTAATTTTGTCCAAAAAAAATACACTCAGAAAAAGAATGTGATACGACAGCCACAGTTGCTGACAAGGCCTTTGTCAAACCTTTCAACAAGACCACGATTATGTAGCCCGTGTAAAATAAATCTTTGTTAACTCTGGGAACATGCAGTACTTTGAGAACCCAAGAAAAGCTCTGAGATAAGATCTCAAGAATCAGAAAAATAGTGCGTAAGAAATCCAATGTCAGTAAGCCAGGGGCTCCTCATAACTGGAGGAGGGTGCAGGATCACCTTACTGCACTGACATTTGCCCAGACATCTTACAGAAACAGAAAGCATTCACGTCAGGCCTTTTCCTCGTACGCAAGCCTCTTCAGGACCATACCGTGAATGTGAACCTGCTTTCCTAGCATGTCTGAATAAAAACAACAGGAAGCAGAGTTTGCATTCATATGTGACCATGACCGTCTGTCAAAGAGAGAAAGAAAAGAAAAAGTCTTCAGCAAGCCAGGATGTGCGCAATGTCTTTAGGAAGAACTGTGATTTTCTTCTCAACTCTTCTGGGGAAAGTGGTCATAGTTTTGAGGAAAGTAAGTTGACCATTTCACGTTAGTGAAGCCGAGGAAACCAACATCTGAATGTCATATTCACCCAATTCCTAAGCAGGTGCCTGCCTACAAAGACTTTCCTGCTCTAACACAAAAAGCAATAGCCAATACAAGGGCAGTTTGGGGATCCGGCTCATGGGATGTCAGGACAGGGTCACAGTTTGCTGGAATTTCGAGGGATATATTTGTGTGGTCTGCTGTCAATTCTCTTTGAAGTGAAATTACTAGTGGGCATCCCAGTGCAGAAATGGTTTCCAGCAATACTGATTACCGCCACCTCCCATCCCACCTTACAGGGCTCACCCTCCATCATGACATCAATGTTCAAGCACGGAT
Source organism: Procyon lotor (assembly GCA_028646535.1). Taxonomy (NCBI): domain Eukaryota; kingdom Metazoa; phylum Chordata; class Mammalia; order Carnivora; family Procyonidae; genus Procyon; species Procyon lotor. The sequence goes on from CM053609.1 coordinate 32,850,406, forward strand.
GGTCTGATCACATTACAGGACGTGAATGAGTCCCCTGGCCCCAGCACACAGGTGTGCGGAAAGTTGAAACAAACTCATCTATGGATGTGAGTTCCATGTATCACTACAGGTACGGCCACGTCTTAGCATAACTCACACATCTTGTGTAGATGGAGCTGGGTAGTTCCAAAGAACGCAGCAGACACAACTGCCACTCACAAAACTTGAATTCTACACTACAGTTGAATGGTCCTTTTATTCTGAATGCTACGGAATTCCCCACTAGGGAACATGACATAGGATTTGGAAAAAGAGCATCTTCCAGAGAACCTGGGCTCCAATGGTTGACTTAGAATGTAGTTACATACTACTTAAAACTCGGTCTTAGGAAGAGGAGAGAGTCGCGAAGGGCTTCTGCCCACAGGGGTGTGAGAGGACAAGCTCCACGTGGCCTGGAGCTCCCCTCGTCTGTAGCAGCTGGGAACAGAGGCAGACAAGCTGAGGTCCTCTCTGAGCTGAAGGCACACATGCAGACCGTAAGCAGGGCTACATCTGTGAAGCAGAGGATGAATAGCACATATTCTTGGTGTGCAACAAGAAGGGTGACAGAAAGAAGTCCCCACTATGCTGCTTTTGGATATGACACAGACAACAGACCCACCTCTGACCACAAGAGAGAGCCCATGCTGTGTCCGAGCGTAGTGTACAGGAGTGCACGTTGCCTCTCTTTCATGCAGACTCCAGAATAATGCGGTTAAAAACTGCCCTCAGAAGACGAAACAAGACTGGCCACGAGTCGATTATTATAGAGACTGGAGGGCAGACACAAGGGAGTTCACGGCATCAACCCCTCTACTTTTGTGTTTAATGAATGTCCAGCATATTGACCAGTGAGAATAGCCAAATAAGTGCTTTGCAACAATGATGCATGATATGATGGGAAGTGAATTTTTTAATTGAAAATTTAAAAAAAATTAACAAAGGCCCCACCTCCAAGAAAATCCACCTCAATCTTATTCTTGACAGCCCAAAAAAGATTAGCTTTTTCATACATTCTCCCTCTTTGGGTCTAGACCATCACTGAGACACCTTTCCAACATTATGGGGTGCAAATATCTTACTTGGAATCGCTCATCAGTCTCGTTTTCTCCAATCTGTCTCAGAAGATCCCCGCTGGCCTGTCCAATGCTTCCAGCAGCAGTCAAAACTGTCTGTCGAGGCTAGAAAAACACACATTGGTTGGAAAGAAAATCCATTTCCTCCACAATGCCATAAGACAGCAGGGCAGCAAGAGGAATCCTGAGGGACTGGCCTCCTCCTGCACCTAGATGAGAGTCTATCTGTCAGATGGGAGACCTAAATATCCCGGTCGAATCTGTGCAAGGAGGGTGCCTGAGTAGCTCAGTCGGTTAAGGGGATGCCTTCGGCTCAGGTCGTCATCCTAGGGTCCTGGGATCAAGCTCTGCATCAGGCTCCCTGCTCAGTGGGGAGCCTGCTTCCCCCTCTCCCTCCTGCTGCTGCTCTGCCTACTTGTGCTCTATCTCTCTGTCAAATAAATAAAATCGTAAAAAAAAAAAAAAAAATCTGTGCAAGGAAATGCCTGGTGTCTCACAAACCAGTCATAGGTAGATTGATTCGAAATGTTCAATCAACGAGTCCTGCTCAGCTGGTAGGAAGGGGATACGCACTTAATGGAAATTAGGGCACCAACTTATATCCCTTTCAAATGTGTATTGATTGACTGTGTGTTTCTGAGGTTGAATCTAACCAAGTACCCTGGGGCGAGGGAACAGGGATGTTTCCTACTAGCAGCTCAACCAGTCCCCAAAGTTGAACCATAGATTCTATACCTAGTTCACCAACTCCAAAGCCCATGGTCCGGTAACATGCCCCACCAGGAGGGAAAGAACCACTTTGGAGAAGGAGCCCTATAGCACTCAAGGCTGCACTGGTCTCATCAGAACCTGGGTGACCGCGTGACCCAAGAGCTCACCTCTCCAGAAGTAGGCTGCACAGCTTTGAGCAGGTCTGACACTGCCCCCGCGAGGGTCCTGGCAGCTCTGAGCAAGTCCTCCCCACTGCCCACCTCATCGTCCATCAGAGCCGCCAAGAGCTTCACGCCCTTGGACATCTCGGTCAGGTTGGAAGAAATGGTGGTGATGGCACATCCCACTGCCGTGTAGTCGGTGTCTGCAGGGTCACCTGGGACAGAGAAGGGCCGTTCCCATCACAGGAGGGCGGGAAGGGTGAGTAGAGCCCAGATGGGTGCGGGTATTAGCCACCCCTTTGTGGAGTTGGACACAGAGCTGCACGCACCCAGCGAGACACTCAGCTCCCTGTCTCCAAGACGCTGCTCCTCCCAAGCCCTTTTGCCCAGAGGTCTCCTATGCTGGAATACTGAGCACGAGCCCCTAGACAGTTCCACAGGAAGTCTCAGCATCCCGTGGCCCTTTCTCTTAGGTGCCCGTCAGCAGCTGAGGCACTGACATGCTGCACGGAGAAGCTGACACGTTTGTGGGCTCTCACCTGACCGTGGAAGGTGTCACCAGACTACTGCGGGACAAGAAGGAGGGGGGCCCGCGTGATGGATCTATCTCTCCCAAACCCATCTGAGACTGTAAGCTCCCAGAAGGGAGAAAGCAGCTCCCCTACCCTCCGCAGTCCGTCCTGCAGACCCGGTGAACAGTGAGGGCAGCTACGTAAATGCTTGTTGAAGGATGCGTGATATCGACGGAAAGGAATGAGATATTCCCCACCTTTCTCTGGGGGTCAGTGTGAAGACGTGCCTGGTGCACTCAGAGCGCCTAAAAATAGACTAGCCTCTCATTCTGTGAAAATCTGTTGTTTCAATCAAAGAACAGTGACTGTTTCTAAAGCAAAACCACAACACAGCACAATGCCCTCAGAGACTCACCAGCAGTGAGGTTAACTACTGAAGCTGTTCCAGCTGTGATCGCATCGACCTGAGAGTGGATTTCGTGTTTGGACTCGTCGACTTTATTCTGAACCCACACCCGCGACGCCTGCAAAACCAGACAAGGAAATGACACAGTCACTGTGTGGGACTGCCCGGGACACCAGAGACGTCGTGCCCTAAAGTGAGACCAGCGTTTTGGCGATACTCTTGTTCCTGGGCCAGCACCAGCGAGGCCCGCCAGTCGTCTTAAGCAAGGTCATTAAGGCCCCTGGCTCATTCGCTGATGCTCAACAGCATGGAAGTCCTCCAGCTGCCTCCACTGTTTTTTCTTGAGCTTTCAGGATCTTAGGCAAGTTCTACATGGCTTTATTTAGGTAAACTTAATAAAAAATGAGAATTAATATCTCATAATAGTACTGCACACCAGCACCAACAACTGTTGCTAATTTCCA
>CM053609.1:32854253-32874016 GCA_028646535.1 Procyon lotor
GGCCCTACCCCAGACTACTGAGTCAGAAAAGAGGGGAGGGAGCCCAGTAATCCGTTTTAACAAGTTTTCCAGGTGACTGATGCATACTAACGTTTGAGAAGCACTGATAATAACAGCTAATGCTCACTGAGCTCTCACTACGTATTAGGTAGTGTGCTAAGAACTCTGCACACGACTAGATTACCACGTCTTCCTAAGGACACTATGCACGCATGACAAAATAGAAGCTTAGAGTAAGTTGCCCGGATTCACACAGACACTAGCAGTGGAACTGGGATTTGAACCCAGATCACGTGACTATAGAGTCCCAGTTCTTGGCCCTTGAGAGGTATTGCCAATGCCCAGTAGCACTCCATTATTCTCTTCCTGGGTTTACCACCTCACTATAAAGACTCCATATATTGGGGAAAAAAAAAAACAAAACAAACCCATGTGTTTCCATTTCACCTGGCTGGATAAAGATTTTCCTGGCTGAATGCAGACAGTATGCAAAGCCGTGCTTTGTGCCAGGCAGAGACACGAATGACATACATGAATGGTATTTACCATATCCTGGCCGAGGGGTGGCAGTGAATCCAACTCACTGAGGTCGTCCTGGGCCTGCTGGACAGCGTGCATGCTTGTGTTGATGGTCCCCATGAGGGCCTGCTGGGCTGAGGTCTGCAAAGGCAGATGACCACAAGGCGCTCATAACCTCTCTCCTGGGAGTGACACCACCCTCTATACAAAACAAGGCCAAACTGAACTCTGGGCTTAGGACAGAATGGCCCACGGTGTGTCTCAACAAACCCAAGCACCTCCCATTTCAAGCAGGGGGCTGGAAACAGAGATGATATGTACAGAATGCTCAATATGGGCATATGCCATAGAGAGGTTATGATCAGGAGATCATGGAGAGCTTAATTAGCTGACCAGAAGACTCGGAGAGTCCTTGCAGGGGAGCTACTCCACTCTTTGAGTAGTGAGGACAAAAGATCTCATGCACAGGAAACGTGCTGCACCCCAGAACTGTGCTTACTAAGCAAGGAAGGACTGTGCCCAAACCTACAGTCAACATGTTTCTTCAGAGTCAAATTACTTCTGAACTTTCAGGCTTTTCAGCTTTTATAAAGTTCTTGCCCAGCAGAGCCTGATTGATGAGCAGGCAGACCGGCAGTGGCAAGAGGCAATGATCCACTCAGTGGAAAGCGTGGATGGGTACAGACCCGGTCTATTTCTAAGACACACCAAGGGCTACCCTGGGCTAATCAGTAGCCTGATGCTGTTAAGGCAGGGAAGTAGGGTTCTGTAGTCTGTATCACCAGTCCCGTGGAGAGGTCATGGTTGCCCTCCAGCCCCCGATGACATGCATGATCCTACACAGGGAGTTACTGAGACACCCCATTTAAAGAGAGCACCAGGGAGCCAGGCACTGGGACCATGCAGCAAAGAGCCACGGCTCAGAGGGGAATGGGTGAGAACGTGATGAGGCACATAAGCTCTCCCCAGGGCTGCTGTCTCTCCCTGAGCATCAGAGGCAGCCTACCGACGCCGAGGGCCGGTGTGGGGGATGCCTCACCAGCGGGGGCATGTGCCCTCGGTGCATCTGCCCAACCACGACCTGCTGCTGCGGTGACGGCATGCTGCCCATGTTGAAGGTCTCGGGCCCGCTGGAGCCCGAGCGCATCACGGCGGGCAGTGCCACGGAGCCGTGCTCCACCTTCCCGGCCCGATTGAACTGCTGCTGCAAGATGGTGGACCTGCAGGGGACAGGGGTTTGGTCACTGGGGGGTGGCCACTCACATACAGCATAATGGTAAGACTCCATGGGTGTCACAGCTATTCGCTGCGTTATGCTGTGGAGGCCAACTGAGAAGAGGTAGATACAGACAGAACTGTGAATGAAGCAGCACCGGAGTACTCACAAGGGCCCTGAGATGAATCTCTTTATTGTTACTAATACAAATAACCATTCCCGGTTGGTTCATGGTATTACGCAATTAGCTTTGCTTAAAGACTCCCCCACCTACCACTGTTGTTGGGTTTCGGTGACAATGACAGTCCAGGTGTACGTAAAAGTTTTTGGATGCACTGATTCATTAGTAAATTCCACCTGAAATAGCATTCATTCAGCAAGTATTTCCTGTGGGCCAGGTTTTGGTCTAGGCACTTGGGGACATAGGTCATTTAGCCTTGGACCGAAAGGAGACGTACAGAGAGGAACTAAAAGAGAATCTCCCACAGCTTAGCTCTCTTGCCCAGGTCCAAGGCCACTGACCACAGAGGGCACTTAAACACCTCTGGAGCCTTGATGATAGGACAGACTTTGGCACCTTTTCCAGATGATTTCAAAAATAGTCTAGAAAGATTCCTAGGACATCTAGTAAAAAAAAATAACCATTTTTTTTACTTCTGATATTTTCTTAGGATGAGTGGTAAGGACTGAGCATATGAAGGTGGACTATCTGTGTGGCAGCCCAGAAGACAGACCCCCTCCAGGGAGAGTCTGGGGGAGTGTGAGAGAGAGAGAGAGAGAGAGAGAGAGAGAGAGAGAGAGAGAGTGTGTGTGTGTGTGTGTGTGTGTGTGTGTAGAGGCAGATTCAGTGAGCAGCTGCATCAAGGGACCAGGCCTCTGTCCCAGGGTTCTCCAACCATCAGATCATTCCCTATTGCCCAGGGCTAAGCTCATGAGCCATGCCAGGATACTAGAGAGAAGGCATCCATGGACAGGAATGTGTGTGGTGGGGTTGGCACTAGGAAGGGTACATATGGGGCCCCAGGAGGAAGTCAGCTGCATCCTGTGATCTCAGCCAATGTCTAATGCAGGGAGGAGTGGCAAGTCTTATGATGGGAACCAACCTGGACCATTCTTCCTGCTTGCCATGGTGGGATCAGACCTCACCATGATGCCCCAGGCAGTGGGAACAGGCTTCCATGGTAAAAGGCAGTAAAGAGTTTCAGTGCTCTGGGCTCAGACACTTACTCAGCTGCTCTTAGAAGGACAAGTGCAGCAGAGTCCTCCAAGGGGAACAACTCAACCTGCCAGAAAGCACTAGCTTACTAATTTCCAGCTAATGGTCATTAATAATTCCAGGGACTTAAGGTGCTCTTCAAGAGGGTACCACACATGTGAAATGCATCACATCATCAGGTTTGGTTCCAAACTGTGTACTAAAATAGGGGACAAATGGAAAAGCACCTTCAAGGTGATTATGAAGCAAATCAAGACAAAGTGATGGAGTATGGAAATGTTTGAGAAACAATTAGTATGACTTAGCAAGTTCAATATGCTTGAATTCGCTAGAACTTTCTGGCAGTTTACTGTAAGAAACATCACAAGATCTGAACTGACTCATGGCCCTTCCTAATGGGTGCATCTGAAGTAACTTTCAGAGCTTTGGTTCCCTCAGTCATAAACAGGCAGAAACATCTGGTCTACCTCCTACATAGGCAGTTGTTATTGGGGTGAAATGAGACAGCATGCTAGACATACAGAGTAAAGTGTATGCAAGAAGCTTATTATCACAATGCTCTACGTAACATAAGGGGAGCAGCTGCTCAGATCGCCCCAAAGTACCACTTGTTAAATGGTACTTAATTTTAATAAATCTCAGTTTCCTTACCTATGAAATGGGGTTGAGACAGTTCTAAATTGAAAATTATGATGAAGATGTTAACAACAGGAAATATTTATGATGTGCCAGGCATTGTTTTATGTGCTTTAATAATTTAATCATCAAAATAAAGCGTATAACATGGTACTACCATTATTCTCATTTTATAGCTGAGATGAAGGGGCAGAGGAAATGTGTAACATCTCCAAGGCCACACATTTAAAAAGAGACCCAAGGGGCACCTGGGTGGCTTAGTCAGTTTAGCATCTGACTCGATTTCAGCTCAGGTCATGATCACAACCCTGAGGCCATTTGGTTCCATGTCTCCCCTAAATCCACAGCCTCCTCCCCCCATAAGATACACTCAACCCTGATAATGATGGTCTGGAGACCATCCTTTGAGAAGCAAGATTCATTTATATCATCCACTGCGGTCTCCCCTTCTGACGGACTTCAGGGCAACAGACCCCAGAGCTGGCGCAAGGAAACCTGCCCAGGGAGAAGGCGGGCTCTCCGGTCCTCTTAAAAATACTTACTTTTTCGGAGAAACGGACTCTTCCAGCATAGTCGACTCCTCATCCCCCTCTAATCCAAATCTATCTTTACTTTGTTTCTGAGGTAAAACGAAACAAAAAGGAAACTCAGCAGGTCTTGATGAAAGAACCTTTCGAGATACCTTTTAAAAAGGAGCTATACAAGCAAAAATGTTGAGGTTTACCCAAAATTCTTTATATTGGAGTAGGTGATGGCTAAAGAAAAACAAATATAACAATAAAAAATAAATACATGTGTTTAACGCAATATAGACATACATACCTTCTAAGTTTTTTACTGCATTGACTAAATTTCACACAGTTAAAACCAAGACACAGAGAGTGATGTTCTAGTTGAATGTGGTTATTTCAGTGGGCTCTATCTTGAAGTCTTTGCCAGTCTGTCTGTATACCACTATGGTACACAACCCCACTAAATTTTGTAAGAATTTGGTAAAGATTCATGAAATTTGGTAATATGGTAAAAATTCATGAGGAACACCTGGGTGGCTCAGTCGATTGGGCACCTGACTCTCGATCTCAGCTCGGGTCTTGGTCTCAGGGTCATGAGTTCAGGCCCCAGGGTGGGCTCCACGGGGGGCATAGAGCCTACTTTAAAAAAAATTTCATGAAAAATATGAAGAACATTTTCAGATCCTCAACCCATGTTTCTAAAGAGGCTGGAAAGCATAACAGAACTGCCTAGAGAGGAAGATGCTGAGGGGTTAACTAGTCTCATTCATTAGCTGAGTGAAGCAGCACTGCTCATTACCCAGCAGTAATAATATAAATATGAACTGCAGCTAAAATGGAAATTCTTGTAGGATCTGGAGGTTAAAGACTGTACACTCAAGCAATCTTAACATTAAGATTAAATTAGTAGGTCAAGTCCTTCAAATTAGGGTTGTTTTGTGTTATTGTTCTTTTCTAGGTAGCAGCATCATCTAAGTCAGTATTTTTAAAACAGCAGCTTTTCCAATTTGCATCAGTATCAAATACCTTTTTGAGGATGATGTCAATGTAGCCTGCAATCAGCTGGGATATCTGTTCTCCTTCAGTGGTTTGTACTGAGTAGTAGCTTTCCTGATACTCCCCAAAATCCTGAAAACACACCATTAGAAGAAATATAACTACATCATGCCATCATGTAGCTATAGTTTTAAAGGGGAAGGGGTCTAGTCCTGGGATGAAATGGCACAGACTCACTTTTCCCTTCTCTTTCCCTCTAAACACAATGGAATACCCCACAATTTAGTAAAAGGGCTCTGAAAGCTGGAAAGGGAGATTGCCCGGGGAGCACAGTACTTGAGAAAACATATTCTGGTGAATTTTTAGGTTTTCTTTTATATCCGATTATTCCCAGGTGAGTACCTGAAACCCAGACTCTCCAAAAGGCAGGATTTCAAAAGCCTTTCCTTTTTGGCCAAAGGACCAGGAGAGGAGAAGCCCACCGGGGATCTATCTGGGAGCCCCAGATCAACTCCACAAGTTGGGCTGGTGCTCATCAGTAGCTGCAGAGCAGTGAAAGCCCAGGCCGTCCCAGCACCCGCTCTACCACCTAGACAGGCAGGTGTCTTACTCTTTTGCAAAAGTGCCTTACTCTTACACAAGAAGCCTGTGTCCTCCTGAACTCCACCCAATGGCATAACAGAGACAGGCCAGGAGTTTCTGCCCATCCCAAAACAGGTCACCCAGCAATAGAAAGTGGCCCAAGAAAGTGTCTTCACAAGCAGCGCCATCAAGTTTTGAGTGAGAACTGGGCAGTGCAAAACAATCCAGGACAGCACTGTAAAGTTGACAAAAGGAGACCAGAACACCACACTAAATCTAAACAAGATGACTGATAAAACAGAAGATTTAAGTAAGAGCAAGAGCCTCCTCACTTAAAAACCATAATGTCTAGATACAATTTAAAAAAATCACTACTCATATCAAGAGCCAAACAACTATGATATGAATAAGAAAAGATAATCAATTGATGCCAATACTGAGAAGAATCAGATATTGGAATTATTGGAATTATCTGATAAAGATTTTAAAGCAGCCATCATAAAATATGTTTCATCAATTACAAATTCTCCCAAAACAAATAGGAGGTTTCAACAGAGAAATAAGTCAGAAGAAGGAACCATATAAAAATTATAATATGGAAAAATTCAATAACCAAAGTTTAAAAAACTTACATGATAAAGTAGTGTGGAGATGACAGAGCAGAGAATCAGTAGACTTGAAAACGGATGAATAGAATTTAGTTAATCTCAACAGTTGAAAGAACATAGACTCAACAAGACAAAAAACAAACAAACAAAAAAACATAAACCAGACCTCCAGGGATCTGTGGGACGACAAAAGACGTAACATTCTTATCGTCAGAATCCTCCAGTGGGAGAATGTGGGATAAAATCAAGTATTCAACGAGTGCCTAGGTGGCTCTGTAAGTGTCCAACTCTTCATTTCGGCTCAGGTCATGATCTTGGGGTTGTGAAATCTAGCCCCATACTGGGCTCTGCACTGAGTGGGGAGTCTGAGATTCTCTCCCTCCCCGGCTCCCTCTGCCCCTCCCCCATCAGCTCACATGCTCACAAATTCTCTCTCTCTCAAATACATCTTAAAAAAAAATATTCAAAGAAAGAATGGCTGAAAATATCCCCACATTAAAGACATACACCCACAAACTCAAGAAGCTGAGTATATTCCAAATACAATAAACCCTGAGAAATCCACATCAGGAGCTTTAGAGAGTGACATACTTCCTACTATCTATAAGTGAATACCAACTTGAATGACAATTTCTAATCTGAAACCATGCAGGCAAGAAAGAAGTGGTACATTTCTCAAGTGCTAAAAGAAAGAACTGTGTCTAATCCTATACCTGACAAAATGATCCTTTATGAATGAAGGGGAAATAAGGACATTCTGAGAAGAAGGAAAGTGGAGAGAATCATTTTTAGCAGATCTAACTTCCTTTAAAGAATGGCTAAAGGAAGCTCTTCAAACACAAAGAAAATGATAAGAGGCTGAGAAAGTTAAAAAGAAAACAATAGCGGGATAGATTTAAAAAAAGAAGGAAATGTAGTAACTTATCCTTTACTTCGTGAGTTTTACTTAATCATATTCTCCGGTCGCAGCGAAAGTTGTAACACCATCTCACGTGGTGTTCAATGTACATAGAAGAATTTCTTTGAATAATTATTTTCAAAAAGTGGAGAGTGTAAAGAGACCTAAACAGAAGTGAAGTTTCTATGCTTCTCTTGTAGTAAACATCCACACCTGTGGGTTATAATTAATTTCTTACATATATGGTAATATCTAGATCACTAAGAATGCTAAGCAAAGAGATATGCTCAAAAACGTTTTAAATAAATCAAAATGGAACTCTAAAAGGGAGGCAACAAAAACAGAGGAAAAAAAAATGGAGGGAGTAAACAGAAAAATATTATAAAATGGTAGACTTAAGCCCTAATATATCAATAGTTAGATTGAAATATAAATGGTCTAAATATGCCATATAAAAGAGAATGACCCAAGTAGATTTTTAAAAAAGCACAACCCAATTGTATGTACTCTGTAAGAAACTTGTCTCAAATAAAATATAGATAGGTTGAAAGTAAAAGGATGGAAAACTGTATTATACAAACATTAATTTGAAAAATCTTGAGTAGCTGTATTAAAATTAAGCAGATTTCAGAGCAAACAAATATACGAGAACAAAAGAACTAAACAGTAAAACAATCTCTCCCTGAAGATGGCAGAGGGATCTTAAACATAAGCACCAAACAGAGCTTCAAAACACATGCAACGAAAGTTGAAAGGAAAAATACAAAATCCGCAACTGTTGTCGGGCAGGGAAGACTGGACCACCACCACCAATTAACAGGGTCTAACTGATAAGTTACTTCACCCTCTTGTCAAGTACTCATCAAACATTGTCCTAGAATGACCATGTCCTGTGATATAAATAAACCAGATCTTAAAATTCTAAGACCTGAAATTATGCAGCATACGTCCTTCAACCATAACAGAATTGAACTAAAAATCAATAATAGGAAGACAACAGGAGAATCTCCCAACACTTGGAAATTAAGGCTCAGAGTAGAAAGAAATAAGACATGTTACAAACTTTAATCCAACTTTAATCAACATTGATATTCGTTCTCTCTTCTGCTTGAGGTAATTACTGTGACTCATGACTATTTCTTATTTATCTTTAAAATAACTTTTTGTTTTCAACAAAATGGGACTTGGACCTAGTTTTCAAAGGCCAGCGGCACTCAAAGGTATATAACAAAACAGAGCGGACCCTGCTCTAGCTTTACTTTCCATCCTTTATATCCCCAAAGGCAACTACTTTGAACCCTTTCACAGTTTCTTCTAGTATTTCTAAATAACATGTTTATATTGATTTGACTTGTTTCTTTTATAAGTTATCCACAACTTCCCACCATGGAAGGTGAGGACGCAGTTCTCTAAGTATGAACATCCCTTCTTAAGAGCCATGCAGGTACTTACTGACTACAGGAAGGGAGAAGGTCTATTTCCTGACGATTCCTTCCAAGTGGCAAGAGTTTATCCACCAATAATCAAACTAGATAACTAAAGACTCTCTCCAAAACCCCTTCCTTGCACCTTTTTTTCTGATGCCTTATTTTGAGACCTTACCGAGATATAAGCTGACACGTCAAGGACTCCCCAGGCCTGAAGAACAGTACACTTCAGGAATGCTACTAGGAGACGGACAACTTTAAACACTGATTTCTCTTATTGCTTAACTTGCCCTACAAATAACAACCCTATCAATTTTCACATGTCAATGTGGCTGTGGTTAAGATAGTAACACAATTATAATCGGCCAAGAGCAACTATTAGGGTTGGGAGGAGGAATTCAGAGGTCTGAAGGCCTGAGATGACTACACTCTCCCTGCTTTCCACGTACTTCACACTGAGAATTTTATCACCATCACCTTGTTTGACCTTAGCACCTCTGTGAAATAGGTATTATGATCCCCATGTTAAAGCTAATGACGTTAAGGCTCAGAGAGGAGAGAGAACTCTTTCAGAAATGGGAGATTATGAGCTGGTTTTGAATAATACCCCAAGTCTATGCCATGTCCTCTGTACAGTATGCTGTTTCTAGGCAGGCTGGGAAAACACACTGCAGCAAGATGTCACAATGCTTAGGAACTTCTAAAACAAGTAGAGATGAGGAGGGAGCCTTTGATCAGCCTTTGAGCATTAGCTAGTTACCTTTTAGGGCATGCTAGGGACAGCATCAGGAACATAGAAGACTGGAACAATCCTCACCCTCTGCGGGTTCCCACTATCTGTCCCTCTGCACATGGCTCTCTAAGGCCAGGGAAACCCATTGGGCTTGTATTCTCTCTCCGGCCCCGCAGTGTTGCCCCAAGCCGTGTTGGTACTCCTCACTGCCAGTACGTACCAGGGTGAAGCTTTTAGGTGAGGCTGCCCAGCGCTTAACTGTGGTGAGTGGCCACTCCTGCAGCACTTCCTTGGTCTTCTCATCCACACGCATCACTGAGTCCTTGGTGATGCCCAGCAGGCGAGGCACTAGCTTGTTCTTGCCTTTCATCTTCTCCTAAAACAGGAAATATCAAGGGTTAGTGTTCTTCATCTGGATCTATCTGATTTTGCCAAGTCAACAAAGATCTCATGATGTCTTACCTGAGGTCACAAACATTTACTATGTTTCAAAATAGGCAGGACTACTGGAAAACCAGGGTTTTGGGACCAGGTAAATGACTCGCTAACCTAAAGACATGGAAGCTGAAACAGGGACATAAGAAGACTGGAAAGATCCATAAAGGCACGCTTTCTGAAAAGAGATGCTATTTAGGAGGGCAGTTGCTCCAAAAATGGATTGTGATGGATAGAAGGGACAGAACTGAGAATATATCCAGAGAAATAGAAGTTAAAGTCAATTCCAAATATTATCACTTCTAGTAGCCAACTCAGAGAATAACAAAAAGGTTTAATGTGCAATTTACATATGGCATATATCATTAACTAAAACTCTTTCAAAGTAGAATCTTCTCATTAAAAGAGATAGAGACCTTTTTTTAAATCTCTCAAATATATTTTCATTTGAAGTCTTTGTTTTGGTATATGTATGTATATCAGCTGACTCTGAAAAAGCCTTTTATGATTTGCTTTAATAATTTAATAGTAATCATGCCTATTAAAGTAATGGGTCCCTACCTCACATTCATACCAAAACAAATTTAAGAGAGATTAGTATTCATAATTGTTAGATCTTCTTGTTGGATTGTCCTCTATATTACAATTATAAATATTTATGCACCCAACACAGGAGCACCCCAATACATAAAGCAGTTAATAACAAACATAAAAGAACTAATTGATAATAATACATTAATAGCAGGGGACTTTAATACCCCACGTGCATCAATGGACAGATCACCTAAACAGAAAATCAACAAGGAAACAATGGCTTTGAATGACACACTGGACCAGATGGATTTAAGGGATAAATTCATAATATTCCACCCTAAAACAGCATAATACACATTGTTTTCAAAGGCACATGGAATATTCTCCAGAATAGGTCACATATATGGCCACAAAACAAGTCTCAACAAGTTCAAGAAAATTGAAGTCATACCATGCATCTTTTCTGACCACAATGCTGTGAAACTTAAAGTCAACCACAAGGAAAACTCTGGAAAGACCACAAATACATGGAAGTTAAAGAACATCCTAGTAAACAATGAATAGATCAGCCAGGAAATGAAAGAAGAAATAAAAATGCACACGGAAGCAAATTAAAATGAAAACACAATGTTCAATATCTTTGGTATGCAGGAAAAGTGGTTCTAAGATGGAAGCATATAGCAACATAGGCATACCTTAAAAAGCAAGAAAAGTCTCAAAAAACCTAACCCTTAAACTTGAAGGAGCTAGAAAAAGGAAAACAAACAAAATCTAAAACCAGCAGAAGGAAGGAAATAATAAAAATTAAAGCAGAAATAAATGATATAGAAACAAAAAAACCAGAACAAATCAATGAAACCAGGAGCTGGTTCTTTGAAAAAAAATCAATAAAATTGATAAACTGCTAGCCAGATTTATCAAGAAAAATGGAGAAAGGACTCAAATAAATAAAATCACAAATGAGAAAGGAGAAATAACCACCAATGCCACAGAAATGTGAACAACTGTAGGAGAATATTATGAGGGGTGCCTGGGTGGCTCAGTCAGTTAAGCATCTGACTTGGTCTCAGGTCATGACCTCAGGGTCCTGACATGGAGCCCCAACTCAGGCTCTGCACTCAGTGGGGAGTCTGCTTTTCCCTCTGCCTGTCTCTCTCTCAAATAATAAAACCTTAAAAAAGGGAAAGAATATTAGGAAAAACTATATGTCAACAAATTGGACAATCTAGAAGGAATGGATAAATTCCTAGAAACACAAGAACTACCAAAACTGAAACAGGAAGAAACAGAAAATTTGAACACACTGACAACCAGCAAAGAAATTGAATCCATAATAAAAAAAAACTCCCAACAAACCAAAGTCCAGGACCAGATGGCTTCACAACCGAATGCTACCAACCATTTAAAGAAAAGTAACTCTTATTCTTCTCACACTATCCCCCCAAAAACCAAAAAACAGAAAAGGAAGCAAAGCTTCAAAATTCATTCTTTGAGGCCAGCATTACCCTGAAATCAGAATCAGATAAGACACCACAAAAAAGGATAACTACAGGTCAGTATCTCTGATGAACACTGATGCAAAAATCCTCAATAAATTATCAGCAAACCAAAGGCAACAATGCATTACAAAAATTCCTGAAGTCAAATGGGATTTATTCCTGGGCTGCAAAGGTGGTTCAGGAATTGCAAATCAATCAACATGATACATCATGTCAATAATGAAAGGGTAAGAATCACATGATCATTTCAATAGATGCAGAAAAAGTATGTGATAGAATATAACATCCATGCATGATAAAAAAACCCTCAACAAAACAGGTTTAGAGGGAACATACCTCAACATAGTAAAGGCCACATATGAAAAACCCACAGCTAATGCCATCCTCAACAGGGAAAAAATGAAAGACTTTCCCCTAGGGTCAGAAACAAGACAAGGATGTCCACCCTCATCATGTTTATTCAACATGTACTAGAATCAGATAACAAAAAGAAATAAGAATCAGATAACAAAAAGAAATAAAAAGCACCTAAACTGGTAAGGAAGAAGTAGAACTTTCACTATTTGCAGATGACATGATATTCTACATAGAAAATCTGAAAGACTACCAAAAAACTGCTAGACTAATAAATTCACTAAAGTCACAGGATACAAAGTCAATGTACAGAAATCCACTGCATTTCTCTATACCAATAATGAAGTAGTACAATGAGAAGTTAAGAAAACAATCTCATTTACAGTTGCACCAAAAATGATAAAATACCTAGGAATAAATCTAACCAAAGAATTTTTAAAGACCTGTATTCCGAAAACTAGGAAACATTCCTGATAGAAATCGAAGACACAAAGAAAGGGAAAGACATCCATGCTATCAACTGAAAGAAGAGATATTGTTAAAATGTCTCTGCTACCTAAATGCATTTAATGCAACCCCTATCAAAATACCAACAGCATTTTTTAGAGCTATAACAAACAATCCTAAAATTTGTATGGAACCACAAAAGACCCCAAATACCCAAAGCAAAGCAAAGCAAAGCTGAAGAATCACAATTCTGAACTTCAAGTTTTATTACAAAGTTGTAGTCACTAAAACAGTATGGTAATGGCATAAAAACAAACACATAGATCAGTGGAATAAAATAGAAAATCCAGAAATAAGCTCACAATTGTATGGTCAACTAATCTTCAACAAAGCAGGAAAGAATAGCCAATGGGAAAAAAACAGTCTTTTCAATAAATGGTGTTGGGAAAACCAGGCAGCAACATGCCAAAGAATGAAACTAGACCACTTTCTTATACCATACACAAAAATCAATTCATAGTGGATTAAAGACCTAAATGTGAGACCTGAAACCACAAAAATTCTAGAAGACAGCACAGGGATTAATTTCTCTGGCATTGGCCGTAGTAACTTTTTTCTAGATGAGTCCCCTAAGGCAAGGGAAACAAAAGCAACAATAAACTACTGGGACTATAGTGAAAAAAAAAGCTTCTGCACAGCAAAGGAAACAATCAACAAAACATAAAACACAATCCACAGAATGGGAAAAGATATTTGCAAATATCATATCTGATAAAGGGTTAGTATCCAAAATATAAAAATAACTTATAAAATGCAACACCCAAAAAATAAATAATCCAGTTATAAATGGGACAGAAGACATGAACAGACAGTTCTCCAAAGAAGACATACAGATGGCCAACAGACACATGAAAAAATGCTCATCATCCCTGATCACCAGGAAAAACTACAATGAAGTATCACCTCACACCAAGTCAGAATGGTTAAAATAAAAGACACAAGAAACAACTGGTGCTGGCAAGAATGTAGAGAAAAAATAATCCTCTTGCCCTGTTGGTGGGAATGCAAATTGGTGCAGCCACGGGGGAAAATAGTATGGAGGTTCTTCAAAAATTTTAAAATAGAATTAACCTAAGATCCAGCAATTGCACTACTGAGTATTTGCCCAAAGAATACAAAAACACTAAATCAAAGGGATACACATACACCTATGTTTATAGCAGCATTATTTCCAAAGTCTAGATATGGCAACAGCCCAAGTGTCCATTGACTGATGAATGGATAAAGATGTCACGTATGTGTACACACACACACAAACACACACACACACACACACACACACACACACACACACACACACACACACACACACAATGGAGTATTATTCAGCCATAAAAAGCAACAAAATCTTACATCTGCAATGACAAGGATGGAGCTAGAGAGTATTATGCTAGGTGAAATAAGTCTGTCAGAGAGAGACAGATACCACATGATTTCACTCCTATGTGGAATTTAAGAAACAAAACAAATGAGCAAAGTGGGGAAAAAAGAGACAAACCAAGAAACAGACTCTTAACTATAGAGAACAAACTGATGGTTACCAGAGGGGAGCTGGGTGGGAGGACAGGTGAAAATAGGTGATGAGGATGAAGAAATGTATTTATTGTGATTAACACAAGGTAATTAAAATAAAAACTTAAGGAATGCCTGGGTGGTTCAGTGGGTTAAGCCTCTGCCTTTGGCTCAGGTCATGATCTCGGGGTCCTGGGATCGAGCCCTGAGTCAGGCTCTCTGCTCAGCAGGGAGCCTGCTTCCCCGCTCCCTCTGTCTGCCTCTCTGCCTACTTGTGATCACTCTCTCTTTGTCAAATAAATAAATAAAATCTTTTAAAATAAAATAAAAACTTAAGAAAAAAATTAAAACAAGAAGGGAAAAAAAATCAAGAAAGCAATTAGATTAAGTTTTCACTTAATAAAATGGAGGGGTTTTTGTTTTTAGGTAATACTCAGAAGTGAACAAGGTATGAAAGAGAATCACTATAGATGGGAATTTAATGTGGCAAAACCTTTATGGAAGAAAATGCATCAATACTGGTCTAAAGCTATAAAAGTGTCCCCCCTTTTGGGTGCCTCGGTGGCTCAGTTACGTATCTGCCTTCGGCTCAGGTCGTGATCCCGGGGCCTACAATGGAGTCCCACATCAGGCTCTCCGCTCAGCAAGGAGTCTGCTTCTCCCTCTCACTCTCCCTCCGTGCTCTCCTTCTCTTTCAAATAATTAAATAAAATCTTTAAAAAAAAAATAAAAATGTTCCCCCTTTTGACACAAAAAAATAAAAATTTTCCCCCCTTTGTTTTCTAGAAAGTTCTTCAAATGGGCATTTAAGGAGGGCACCTGAAGTGATGAGCACAGGGTGTTTATATACAACTGATGAATCACTGAACACTACCTCTGAAACTAATGATGTACTATACGTTGGCCAACTGAATCTTAATAAAAAAAATTTACTCGAAAGAAGTTCTAAATGTGTGAGAAGATTATGTCTAACTACAGTTTATCGTAGTGAAAAACTGAAAACAAGCCAATTTTTCAACCACAGGAGAGTTCTTAGTAAATCAGGGTATACCCAAATAACAGACAACTCTAGAACCATTAAAAACCGTATGAATGGAAAACAACTGGATTCAAGGCAACAAATATGCAACATAACATAAAATCAAAACCATTTGTATAGCTTAGCCCTACATGAAATAAAGTTTTTAAAATAAAATTCAAAACAAATCTTTTTAAAAATGAAAATTTCATTACATGATAAAATGCTGACATTGAGCATCTCAAGTGAATTGTATTATTTTCCTGTGCCTTTCCTTATTCCCCAGACTTTACTTAAAAGATATATTTCTGGGGCCCCTGGGTAGCTCAGTCAGTTAAAGCATTTAACTCTTCATTTCAACTCAGGTCATGATCTCAGGGTTGTGAGATGGAGCCCCATGTCAGTCTGTGTGCTGGGTGTGGAACCTGCTTAAGATTCTCTCTTTACCTCTCCCCCTGTTCCTCTCCCCTTTTTTCTCTTTCTCTCCCTCTCTTAAAAAAAAAAAAAAAAAAATCTATTTCTATTGTTGTCAGGAAGGAAAAAAAAAATTCCCAAATATTTGCTGAAACCTAGCAATGCCTAAATTACCATTCTCAGAGGAGTATACATACAAATTAGCACACACAAATTATGTATGTATACATATGGATAGGCAATTTCAAAATAATGCAAATGTGCTAGGTACTTAATATTATCTACTAGTTTCAGAGCATCCCTCAAATGTTGGTATCATCATCCCCATTTTGCAAATGAAGAGACCAGCAATTCATCCAAGGCAAGCAGTAGTCAGTGGTAAAGCCAGGACTGAAACACAAATTTGAGTAGCTCAAGAACATCTCTGACTTCCAAAGCAGACTGTCTATCACCCTGTACTCTTCTCTGGTGAAAGCAGTCAGAGAAGACAAAAATCACTGGTAGCTCCCATGAGCAGTTCTTAAGCCATCCAACAGTCAAGGTCAGGGCACGTCTCCAGCTTCCTCCCAGGAGGAGGAAAGAACAGGATTGGGAATCTACGTGGGTGTCTGACAAGGGGAATATGGCAGTGGAAGAACCTCCCAGTCCTTAAAAAAAAAAACCACTGGGAAGCAACAGATTCTTTGTAAAGAGAGGCTGGTTCCACAAGGGGTGAAATCAATGCACGGTGGACAAGGAGAGCTTGTCCACCTTGCCTTCAGAAGCCACACAGATTGAGGCAATGAGGTTCTAGGCAGTCAGCCACACAGGGCTGGATCGAGCCCAGCCGCTGGGAACCGGAAGGGGATCTGAAATAAACTACGGCTTGCAGCTGTTGTCTTCAGCCTTTTCCATCTGCACCTCTTGGTGGGGGCAAGGGGCTTTGGGGTGCGGGAACACAGAATTGTGACGGATTGCCCTGGCTGTTACTGAGTTCCTTCTGGACAGGAGAGGGAGTCACAGGGAACATGCTAACAATACAGTGGGGATTCCATCAGAGGATCAGGATTAGGGAGAGGAGGACAGAAGAAACGTAGAATATGCTGAAACTCAGCAACAGAGCCCACTGTCAAGGGATCAAATGACTTCAGGGCCTACCCACAAAAGGCAGAGCAGCTGGAGAAAGTTAGAAGAGTGAAAGGCTCAGCTCACGGTGAGCCACATCGGTTTTTCTCCAAGAAGACCTGCCTTAGACACAGTGCTAGAGCCTGCATGCTGGGAGAGGTTTCCTCTTCCTCCCCGTGTCCCACATAGCTCAGGCCACCCTACACCTGGCTTTGCCCACACCCTAGGGAGACCAGCATCCTTTTCTCTCCAGCGAAGCAAGCAGGCTAGGCAGGCCCCGCGACGTCCCGCCTCTCATGCACAGACACACACAGAGACTGTAGCTGCTGCCGTGCTGCAGAAATTTCTCTCCAGGTGGTCCTCATTAGGTTGGTTTTGTTCAGAAGATGTCTTGAGCTTGCCTAACTTAGAGGCAGGAGGAGGAATGCACTCCACCAAGAGGAGGCAGGCTTCATGAAGAAGGCCTGCCCCTCCTCTTTCAAGCCCCTCTCAGCCATCACTGTGGCTTTAAGCCAAGACTGACTCTTGACTCTGAGAAGCAAACTCGGGGCTGCAGAAGGGGAGGGGTGTGGGGGGATGAGGTGTGGGGGGATGGGGAGCCGGGTGATGAGCACTGGGAGGGGACATGATGTGATGAGCACTGGGTGTTGGAGGCAACTAATGAATCACTCAATACCACATCATGTACTATATGTTGGCTGATTGAATTTAAATAAATATAAAAAACGAAACAAAAAAACCCCAGAAAACCGGCGCTGGCTGTCGTGAAGCCTGCTAATCTTCCAGCTCTTCTCATGGGTGCGGAAACTGGCAGATTCTCAGATCACCTGTGCCTTACATGGGAGATTTAGAACTGAGCGAAGGGATGCAGGTGGGTTATGCTCTGGCTCGAGGCCCCTAACTTTGACGTGGCCTAAGCCTGTGATCCAGCTGTGCTCACTGGAATTCTACCTTGGCTGGGCGCCAAGTGCTCTTGAGTGCTCTGCTGGGCTATCAGTACGCTTGTTTCTCTTAGGGGCATGGCAGAGACGGATGGCTGTTCAAGAGCAAAAGGGTGTTAGGGGCACCTGGCTGGCTCAGTCGGAGGAGTACACGGCTCTCGATCTTGGAGTAGAGGGTTCGAGCCCCACGCTGGGTGGAGAAATCTCTTAAATAAATAAAACTTAAAAAAGAAAAAAAAGAGCAAAATGGTGTTAAAGATCTCGTTCCTGAGCCATTTTTCTCTAACAACTGGTCATCTGTTCCACTTAATTCACAATTCTGAGAGGTCCCAAATGCCCTCTGGGATGTTTTTATAGTTAAGGGGAGAGGAGGGTTATCTCCTCAGGTATCTCACACCTCGAAGCTCTGGCTGTGGCTACAGGGAAAGTTAAAAGACAAATTTATAAATAAGGAAGAAGGTTTACACAAGAATTTCCTAGCATGAAACAAGATCTTTTGCAGGTCATGGGAAATGGCTTATCATTGCTTATAGGGTTTTGGTTAGTTTATCAAGACAAGATGCAAAAGAAGTCACTCTAGGAGAAAGACTGTAGACATTTACAGCTTCCATTCATTAAGACTTCATATGCCACAGTCCACTTTTTTCTATTACTTCATTTAAACCTCACAAAAAAGCACAATTTTGTAGGTGAGCAAACATGCATAGACAGAAGGTAAAGTAACTTATCCAAAGTAAAACTAAGTGGCAAAGCCAAAAGCCAAATCTAGGTGTTTCTTTTCAAAGTTTATGTTCTTAGCCCTTGGGAATACTGCCACATAAAGCCGTTCCCTGTGGATTCATTAAATGGCTTATAGACATTCTCTATATCAGAGTCAGCAAACTACAGCCCGTGCTAACCCCAGCTTTTTGCCTGCTTTCTTGGCCTGACAGCTAAGAATGAATTTTCCATTTTTAAGCGGTTGGGGGGAAAAAAAAAACCCACAAGAGGAATAATACTATGTGACATGTGAAAATTATATGGAATTCAAATGTCAGAGCCCATACATAAAGCTTTATAGGAACCATGCTAACCATACTTATTCATTTACGTATCGCCTATGGTTGCTTTCAGGCCACATGGGCAGAGATGAACAGTATGGCCTGCAAAGCCCAAGATATCATTTGACCCTTTACTAGAGAAGTTTGCCAACTCTTGCACTACATCATGGGTGCTAAAAGGCAATTACAAGTTGGAAGACTCAGGAGCTAGGGATTAGGGAGATGTGGATAGGGTTAAGGGATAATCCAAAAGTTATCAAATATCCTTACTTTTCAGACATTACATTTTTTTTAAAGATTTTATTTATATATTTATTTGAGGGAGAGCACAAGCAGGGAAGAGAGCAAGAAGCAGGTTTGCTATGAGAGGGAGGCTGATGCAGGGCTCAATCCCAGGACCCTAAGATCATGACCTGAGCAGAAGGCAGACCCTTAATTGACTGAGCCACCCAGGTGCCCCCCACCAGGCACTACATTTCTTTACATACATTGTCTCACTTAATCTTCACTAGAGCTCTGGCAGGCATTATCACTCCCATTTTTTCAGATGAAGAAAGAGAAGAGGTTATGGATATCTCTCAAAGTCATTCTGCTATTTCCCACATAAGGATATGTCACCATCCTGAATGCCAGGCCAATCTTCCTGACTCCAATCCCCAAGCACTTTCTCTTATAACAACAAAGTACAATGCTCTGAATATTAGGTCAGTGTTTTCAGAGATACAGAAGAAAATATGATAGAAGCACCTTTAAATATATCTAAGTACTCTGAGAATATCTATGATTAATCCTAAGGCCATGTGGTATGATTAAGTGTGTTCAATATCAGTAACTCAATGTTTCAGAAATTATAATTTCATTGACTTACTTAAATTTCTAACAGCCTATAGAAGTAGTGAATGAGAAGGTAGAACCACTCACTTTTAACTTCCTAAATGATGCCAACAAAACTCCTTCACAATTTAATGGTATGATATGTTTAGGGTGGGTTTCTAGAGAAATCTGTTATTTATGCCTTTAAAAAACTATCCCTTAGCCATACAATTTTTGTGTGTGCCTGCT
>CM053609.1:32874116-32896881 GCA_028646535.1 Procyon lotor
TCTGTACACACAAACTGTTATTTCATGTTGTTGACATATAAATTGTACATTTACTTGACCAATGTACTCAATTTAAAAATAAATCTAAAAGTTAAAATGACTATATATTTTTAAAAAATGACTATATATTGTTATAGCATGTACACAGATCTGGAGGCTGAAAATTATGCTCAGCAAATGGACCATTTAATAATATTAATTTTTCTAATCCATGAACATGGGCATCTTCCCATTTACTTGTATTGTCTTTAATTTCTTTCACCAGTGCCTTAAAGTTTACAGAGTATAGACATTTCACTCGCTTGGTTAAATTTATTTCTAAGTAATTTACTGTTTTTGATACTATTGTACATGGAATTGCTTTCTGTCTTTCTTTTCCAGATAGTTCACTGTGTATGAAGTCATCTTATTTGACCTATTGATTTGATTTACAAGGTTCATTAGTCCATAGTATGAAATTACTCCTGAATTCTCAGTTGTACTACTTTGAAAATAATACAAACTGCAGTCATGCAAACTATTTATCAAAATCAATTTTCTTTTTTGAGAGAGCAAGCATGTGCATGCATGAGTGGGGGGGCAGATGGAGAGGGAGAGTGAGAACCCTAAGCAGGCTCTAGCCCAGCAGGGAGCTCAGTCACATAACCCTGAGATCACAACCTGAGCTGAGATCAAGAGTCAGATGCTCAACCAAATAAGCCAGCCATGCACCCTTATCAAAATAAATTCTAAAATAAAATGTGTATGAATAAGACCACTGAGCAAAAAAATTAAAGCAGGCAGTGTGTTCACTTTCATAAAGTGACAAAAAATAAAAGTAAAGAAAACCAAAATCTGAATACCTAACATACATATGAAAGGTGATCCTGGCCTTTCTTCTAAGGCATGTAAGTTAAAAAAATAAATAAATAAAGACAGGAAAAGAAGAAAAGGAGAAAGGAAGGGAGAGAGGGACAAAGGAAGGAAATTTCCATTACTTTCTTATTTTGCCTTAAATACTTTTGTGAAAGAAGTTTTCATTTAACCCAACCTACAAGACCTTGCAATAACCAGAAGATCTGTCTTCTACCTCTAATTATTCTAGTAGCCATAGACAGATTTCTCTCAGGCCCTAAATTATCCTTGGAGAACATTTTATTTTTTCTGGACCTTGCTGTTCAAGTGCTTTTTCTAATTACATGTAGCTTGCTGTGTGCTATGTATTTTCCTAAATTTACTGACTTACAGGCACATCACTGAAACGGACTGTATCGAGTGTGATGGGGTTGATGGAAAACAATATGAATACAAGAGATGAATTTCATGCATAAAAGACTGTAGAAAAACCCAAGAAAGCATGGAAACTGAGACCAAAGCATTGGACATGCTCAAAATTGGTTTCATCTTTGTCCCCAGGAGGTATTGGAACTCATCTGCCATCGACTGTTCTTAAGAATAAATGAAAAGCAGCTTTTTCTTGTAAAACAAGCAGATCTTGCCACCTGCTCGTGATGAGGACGGTGTAGTTAAGAGGATGAAAGCAGGCCACTACGGTTCAGGTGGGCTCACTCCAGCTAAGGCAACAGAGTCATTCCAGGGAAACAGAGCCACTTGTACCTACAATGCCTGAGCCCCACTCAAAAATTCAAGGACAGTTTAGAACTCACACTAAATATGAAAAATTCAACTTCTCCATGATTTTCTGAAAAACAAAGTGATTCACCTATTCTTTAATCATTCACAAGGGCCCCAGCACTTTGGGGTGTAAGACCAAGAGTGGTCTGGTTTAAGTAAGTCATCAGTATGAAGTGTTTTCCTCTTCTTCAGTGTAACATCTTTGTTGCTCCTCATCCCAAATGAAGCAGCTTTCTCCAAGGAGCAGAGTCAAGAAAAGCATCTGTACCCCCAAACATCCTAGAGGACAGTGTAACTTTCTTCTTCTCTAGTTCTCTTTAGCAATGAGGAAAGCACGCTTCTTAAAGCACCCTGACTTGGGCTTTGGGACGTCTGTCCTTGGGGGCAGCTGCCACACAGCTGGTAACACTCCCCTCTGTCTCAAGCAACACGAAAAACTTCCCATGGTAGAGTTTTCTTCCAGGGCCAACGGCAAGAGGCAGGGAGCCAAGAGTCACAGCAAAACAAGTGGCAATCAATGAAACCTATTAGTGAGATGACTAATAGAGTATTCGAGGTCAGGCACTACAAAGGAAAGAAACTAATGAGAGTGCTCATCAGTCCACCTAAGGACACACCCATCTCGGGCTTCAGTCTTGAATTCCTTCTAGTAGGAAGGCAAACAATTCCCATGAAATCAGATCCGAAGGCCAGAGAAAATCCCAAAGCCCACCGGGAAGTATACAACGTTAAGTACCATACTTACTACATTAATTCAATTAGGTATGCAGTGATCAAAAGCCTTCAATTAGTCCAGGGTACTCTTAGCCATCTTAAGTGAAACATTTTCAGAGGAAAGTTACAACAAGTAGACATAAACGCACTCCTTCAGTGACTTTGAGGGACAGTGTGCCAGGCCAAGACACGAGTGTCTGGAGGCCCATGGGGAGCCAGGCTCACTCACTAACCTTAGAGCTTACACATTTCGAGTCTGCCCCATAGGGTAGACTCAGGTGACCATCGGTCAGATGCTACCTCTGCAAATGCTAGGGGTCTCGGGACCACAAAACAGGCTTGCCAGCCAACAACCCTCTGCACCCTGCACCCTGCCCAACTTACCTTCACCAGGAAAAAGGACACACCATATGTCCGGAGGGATCGGGCGAGTTTGACATACTTGACCTTGGCTTCTATTTCGCTCATCTCTCCACAGTTCTTATGCTCCTACAAGTGACAGCAGCAAGGATCCCATTACTGCCAGCACGTGGACTTGGTAGAGGTGCTTACAACGTATGGCACACACAGACGCTATGAGCGATCAGTCACTGACGTTTGTGTTGGAGACCCCTCTGTGACACATGTACCAGCTGACCAAGGACCAGAGCACAGAGACGGCTCGAATGCAGGCCTTCTTAATGAAAACTGGAGCCCAAACCCCCCAGAAATTTTACACCTAGGGGCAACAATTCATGCCATGTAGCATGGCAGACCATGGTCCAAAGTGTAATTCACTTTTGGAAGAACTCCATATCCCCAAAGGTTCAGAAGCAACACTTTCATTTAGAGCTAAAATAACGTTCTCCAGGAGAGGTATCATTCTAACATTCACCCAAAATATATGGTCTTCCAAAGAGCAGGGTACATAAATGCCAGCACATCAGAGCACTTGGAATCAAGATTGTGTGCCTTTTATACACACGACATTTCTATTTCAACTTATATTTATATCTCAATACTGAAGAAGACTTTAATATTTTGGAATCACTGGAGTGATTGCTTTATGGCAAAGTTGATGATAGGGTTTTTCTTACTGTTTGTCTGGGAGAGAAAACTCTGACGTTTAGGGGGAAAAAAACCTGAATTTTAAAAAGACACCAGTTTCTAAATTCTAAGCTTCAAAAAACAAATTATCAGGACAAAGAAGCTACTTGTAGCTGCTTCTTCGGTGCATTTTAAGAGCAAATCACCTTGATTCGACACTATCAGGATAATGCCTTTGAAATTAAATGTATGCACATTTTTCTCAGAAGGACTAAGTAACCTTTGGCAAGAAGGTATGGATTAAGATAATAAATCTGCCAAAGTAGATTTGTCAGCTTCTTCACTCCTGAGCCACTAATCATTCATTATATAAGCAGAGTACATGTATGGGATACTCAACTAGCACGGGAAGAGGCCCCTCTCATACTAATAGATGAGGCTAGGGAGTGAGGAGAATAATAAAGTTCTGTACATTTCCAATACCTGAAATATTCTCTTTTCAGCTCCTCTCTGCTTGATGTATTCTTTGGGCAGGAATTCCTTTAGACTGAGAGAGAGAGAACAAAAATAAAAATAAGCCATTTAATCTATGATGAGAAGGAAAGAAAAGAGACTTTTTGTACAAGTCGGTGAAGTCACTAACTCTCCCAGTATTTTATGAGACGCTTAAGAACGGACTGCCACATCCCATAATACATCTAGTACTAATTAAAATGATTCTCTACAGGAAGAAGGGAAACACAAGGTGGAGGAACAAGGATGCAAACAAAACTTCTGGACATTCCTTGCATTACAGTTATCACTTTAGAATCGCTTGAAATTATGAAGAGGGGAGAAATCTAACATCTAAAAACCTAAAGCAAACTGAAACAAATGAGCTTAACAGTGTATCAAGTTGACAGCATAACCACAGGAAGAAAAATGATTTCAGATAACTATGAAAAACAGTCTTTTGACTATACATCTCTACTGAGAGATGTTTTAAAGATAAAATGAACCACGGAGGACATATTAAATATTGATAACTTATTTTAAAACTATACCTTCTCCCCCCTCAACACATATATACACACACGCTATAAAATTAGGTTATTACAGGATATAGAAGTAGGAAGTCATTTACAGTTAGGATAAAGAAAATGAGTAATTACGTCAGCTGTTAGAAAACAAACTTTTTAGCATGAAATCGATTAAAATAAAGAAAAAAAAAGTTAAAGTTAAATGAAAACCCTGTAGTCTTTCATTTGAATTGGAAATACTGATCTGAATGTCTGATTCATTCTTTTTCTGGAAAACATTTTTTAGTGTGTCCACTGAGGAAGCTAAGGGCAAGGACTATCTGGTGGCATTGCCAGGGTATCCATCAGGTAGCTTCCAAGTACTATTTCCCACTAACATGAATTAGGGATCCCTGGAGAAGTGACTAATTCTATCTCTGAGGCAGGAAATATATTAAATGTTCTTGGGGCTTCTTAAGCCTGAGATCAAAGAAGGTATCAAAATGACACTGGACTGACATCAAGGGGTAGCCACTGGCCAATAATAGGATGATTTTTAAAACCTTATACAAAGGAAAAGATTGAACAATATAACGAACCCACCATCCAGCTCCAACAATTTTAATTCATGGCCATTCCTGACTTATCTACTCCTTCATACCATCCCCTGCACTAGATTATTTCCAAGCAAATCCTACAGATCATATAGTTAATTTCATGTGATACAGCAATTAAGAGTGTCAGAAAGGATGATGACCATAATGTGTAAAAACACAGATATACAAAAATTCCATAAAGATCCTTTAAAATAATCATTGGTCAGGTGGCTAGGGCACCAACTCCTACTGAAAACTGATAAATGGAAAGTAAGAAAGCTAACAAATATGGAAGGAATAAAAGGAGTCCAAAAATCATCACTTTATACCTCCTCAAAACACACCAGAGTGGCTGCTGAAACCAACAAGTGTTAAGTTAATGGAGAACTTTATAGGAAATAGTTCAGTCTGATTCAAATCCACTTAATTGATTTTATTATTAATAAAAGTGGGAATACCAAACAGACACATGAAAAAGTGCTCATCACTCAGCATCAGAGAAATCCAAATCAAAACCACAGTGAGATACCACCTCACACCAGTCAGAATGGCTAAAATTAGCAAGTTAGGAAACAACAGATGTTGGTGAGGATGCGCAGAAAGGGGAACCCTCCTACACTGTTGGTGGGAACGCAAGCTGGTACAGCCACTCTGGAAAACAGTATGGAGGTTCCTCAAAACGTTGAAAATAGAGCTACCCTATGACCTAGCAATTGCACTACTGGGTATTTACCCTAAACATACAAACGTCATGATCCAAAGGGGCACGTGCACCATATATATACACACACACACACACACACACACACACACACACAATGGGATACTATGCAGCCATCAAGAGAAATGAAATCTGGTCATTTGCAACGACATAAACGGAACTGGAGGGTATTAGGCTAAGCGAAATAAGTCAGTCAGAGAAAGACAATTATCACATGATCTCTCTGATATGAAGAATTTGAGAGGCAGGGCGGGGGGTTGTGGGGGAGAGAAATGAAACAGGAAGGGATGGGGAAGGAGACAAACCGCAAGAGACTCCTAAACTCACGAAACGAACTAAGGGTGGCTGGGAGATGGTGGGGTAGGGATAGGGTGGCTGGGTTGTGGACATTGGGGAGGGTATGTGCTATGGTAAGTGCTGTGAAATGTGTAAACCTGATGACTAACAGACATGTGCCCCTGGGGCAAATAATACATTATATGTTAATAAAAAAGAAAAAAGAAAAAAAAGAAAAGTGGGAATACCAAACAACACATGCCTCCTAACTGATGCAACAGGAAGTATTCTTTTTTTTTTAATAAGAGAAATTTCCAAATGAATTTGTATATGTTAAAGGAGACTTTTTTTATTTTTAAGATTTTTATTTATTTATTTGACAGAGAGAGATCACAAGCAGGCAGAGAGGCAGGCAGAGAGAGGGGGGGAAGCAGGCTCCCCACTGAGCACAGAGCCCAATGTGGGGTTCGATCCCAGGACTCTGAGATCATGACCTGAGCCGAAGGCAGAGGCTTTAACCCACTGAGCCACTCAGGTGCTCCAACAGGAAGTATTCTTGGAAATAAAGAATAATATGCAGTGTAACCTGAATTCAATTAAGATGCTAGATCTAAATATTAGTTTACAAAAGCAGAGATGGAAAAACACAGTAAGGGACGCCACCATGATACAACCAGCCCAATGCCAACTAGGGTGATTCTATAAAATCACCCAGGTCCCTCAAAATAAATGGCGTAGTGCTATAGAGGTGAAAAAGAGGGCACAGTAACAGGTTAATAGAGTTTCCAAAAACATCTTTACAAAGCTACAGTAATTAAGACAGTGGAGAACAGATAGAATAGACAGGTCAATGGAATAGAATTGAGATTCTAGAAATTAACCTCACAGCAAAGGGAATGGGTTTTTAGTGGGAAAAGAATAGTCTTTTTTAACAAATGGTGCTGATACGATGGGATATCCATGAGCAAAGCAATGAAGATGGACCCTCTACTTCACACCAAATGCAGAAATACACTCAACACGAATCAGAGACCTACATTTAAGCTAAAATTGTAAAACTTTCAGAAAATAGGAATAAACCTTTATGACCTTGAGTCAGGGCAACACTTAAGATATGATACCAAAAGCACATGTGACAAAAGAAAAAATAAAAACAGATAAAAACTTTGGAACTCCAAGGGAGACGACCAAGAAAGTGAAGAAGCAGCTCACAGAATGGGAGAAAAAAGTGCAAATTAAGTATCTGATAAGGGACTTGTATTCTGAATACATAAGCACTTCCACAACTTAACAATGAAAAGACAATCCCATTAAAAAATGGGGAGACCTGTAAAAACATTTTCCTGAAGAAGATATACAACTGGCCAAAAGCACATGAAAATATGCCTAACTTCAGTAGCCATCAGGGAAATTAAAAAAAAAAAATTACAGTACGATACCACACACCCACTAAGGTGGCTACAATAAAAAAGATGAACAAGTGTTGGGAAGGATATGGAGAAATTGGAATCCTCATACATTGCTGGGGGGATTATAAAATGGTACAGCTGTTGTTGAAAACAACCTGTTCCTTACTCAAAATATTTAACAGCAGTTCTACTCCTAGGCATGTAACCAGGAAAAATGAAGACATGTCCAAACATTTGTACATGAATGTTCATAATAGTATTCCTTTTTTTAATGGTTTCTTTTTAAAATTTATTTATTTATTTGATAGAGACACAGCGAGAGACAGAACACAAGCAGGGGGAGTGGGAGAGGGAGAAGCAGGGAGCCCAATGCATGGCTCGATTCCAAGACTCTGGGACTGGGATCACGACCCCAGCCAAAGGTAGACATTCAACGACTGAGCCCCCCAGGTGCCTTCATGGTAGTATTCCTCAGAGCCAAAAGGTAGAGACAACTCAAGTGTCCCATCGACAGATGAATGGAGAATCAGATGTAGTTGATCCATACAACAGAACATTACTCAGCAAT
Organism: Procyon lotor; assembly: GCA_028646535.1. Classification (NCBI taxonomy): domain Eukaryota; kingdom Metazoa; phylum Chordata; class Mammalia; order Carnivora; family Procyonidae; genus Procyon; species Procyon lotor. Next base: position 32,882,039 of record CM053609.1, read on the forward strand.
AAAAAGGAATGACGTAGGATATAAATTCCAACATGGAAACACTGTGCTAAGTGAGAGAAGCCCATCAAAAAAGACCACAAATTGGGGCGCCTGGGTGGCTCAGTCGTTAAGCGTCTGCCTTCGACTCAGGTCATGATCCCAGGGTCCTGGGATCGAGCCCCACATCGGGCTCCCTGCTCGGCAGGAAGCCTGCTTCTCCCGCTTCCATTCCCTCTGCTTGTGTTCCCTCTCTCACTGTGTTTCTCTCTGTCAAATAAATAAAATCTTTAAAAAAAAATAAAATAAAAAATACCAAAAAAAAAAAAAAAAGACCACAAATTGTATGATTTCCATTCCAAAGGGAAGGTTCAGAAGAAGCAAATCTAGAGATAGTTAGGATCAGCACTTGCAGAGGCCAGGGATGGGCGTGGGGTTACTGAGGAGTGCACTTTTTATCAGGAAGGATAAAAAGTGCTCTGAAATTTAGATTGTTCAGTGTACACTGAATTGTACACTACAAATGGGTAAATTATACGGTGTGTACATTGCATCTCAATAAAAGTTTCCTTAAAACCCTATGAGCCAAATAAAATTTGTAGGCCTTGCTTAAATCCTGATATTAAGTAAAAACAGTATTTTTGAGACACTGGGGGGAAATTTAACAAAGACTGTGTATTAAATGGTATTATAGAATTATTAATTTTGTTAGGTGTTTGGATAGATTTGCGGGTGTACAGGTTCAGAAATTTTTAAAAAAAATTTTTATTGGTCAGAAAAACATGCCAAAGTACTTATAGATGAGATACTATGCTCCCTGGAACTTGCTTTAAAATACTCCAGCAAAAAGGTAGAGCGGGGGAGGGTGAGGCCAGATTCTGGCTACATTAACACTTGAATAACGAAGTCTGGTCAACCTGCAAACTACTTCCATGGACAAAAGTTGTAAGCACATTTTCTGGAATGTCAGAGATCTAGTAGCAGGACAATCTAGATTTAAGAGAGTCAGCAGGAACAGGGTCTAAGAAATTAAGGAGCTGCCCACTGCGTGTTATGACTATCATTAAGCAACTTCAGAGACAAAATTGTCATTGGTCACTGGAAGACACCAATGTCACAAAACAAGCTAAGTGACAGAGAAGTAAAGTAACTTAGCTGCTGCGATCACGGGACTTACTAGTGCCAGGAGCCTCTGACCTCCCAGAACAAGAGTAGACCCCCCTAACCACAGCAGTGTTTCAGGTTTTCCCCAAAATCACACTGAAAACTAGCTGCTATGCTACGAACCAAGGGGGACCTGGCCAAGGTAACCAAAAGCATCCCAAAGGGGACCCCGGCCAAAGCTTGCAACAATGACTGTTACCAGAAGAATGCCAGAGTGTGAGGTCCAGAGGCCAGGCAGGGGCAGAAGATGTTGGACAGTAATGGCAAGAAAGTTCTGTGTAGCAACAAGCCTCCCTCTATCCCAGCTCTACCCACTAACCCTCCCATTCTTCAGGAGGGGCAGAAAACAACTTCCCGAAGCTTGCACTACAGGCATCACTCCTGATGGCCACAAGAGAGGATTCCGGAGTTTGTCGTCAGGTATTTCAAAACATAAAGAGTGTGTGTGTGTGTGTGTGTGTGTACGCGCGCGTGCACCCACGTGTGACCTGTATGTTTCCCCAGTAAATCAGCAAAGTGCACAGTGTCGGGATGAAGCTGCAAGGAGCGGGCAGCCTGTCATCACTGCCTGCCAGCCAGCAATCCAGCAGTTCCAGCTCAGTTGTTGTTTTGATTACCAGCCCCGAGCCGGGAAGGCTCCTGAGCATCTGGGACGTGCATACAAGTGAAATCTGTCAGCCTCCTTTGAGCTGAATGGGTCAGATTGTCAAACCTGATTGGAGATTTTTCTGTGAATCAAGCAAGCTCTGGCCAAGCCAAGTCCCTCCCACTGCCTCCTTCGGTATTCCTACTTTAAACGGGCAGAGGCTCCTCCTCCAAATCCTACCACTGGCCTTTTAAAGAACACCTTTTCTGAGTGCAGTAATAATAGACCCTCCATTTCATTGAGAGGGTGGGCTAGCCCAAAGTCTTCTTATACTCGAAGATCCATGGGAGGTTGGAAGTTTGCAGCCAGCAAATTCTTCCCTCCCGAGCCCCACTTCTGCTCTGGCCAAGTCAGCTCTATTTGTTTTGCACTCTCGCTGCTGGCTGAGCATCACATGATAAAAATGTAAGAAACCAACAGAGCCCATCAACTGCTTAAAAAAAAAAAAAAGCTACTGAAAGCTTAAGAAATGTGAGTATTTCCAAAAGTTATTAGATGTGAGACCACCGTAAAATAATGAAAAGAAAAAAAATCATGAAAATCTAAAAATAGTTCACCCTCAGATTACTCCTGGATCATCTTTAAATTCGTTCCTAGATGATGTAGTTTGTACAAGGAAAACGAAATAGAACCCCAACCACGGGATCCACACCAAGAAAAAACTTTGGTCTTTCATCAAAAGATTAGCAAGTAAATGTGTACATTTGAAGTTTAACTGTAAGGTTTCACAGAGGTAGATATCACAGTTCCTATTTTCTTTTTTTACAATTTGAGGGAGAGAGCACGTGTGCATGTCCGCCAAGCTGTGGGGACAGACAGAGAGAATCCTGAAGCAGACTCCCCGCTGAGCAGGGAGCCCAATGTGGGAGCTCAATCCCAGGGCCCTGAGATCATGACCTGAGCCTAAATCAAGAGTCAGCTGCTCAACTGATTAAAGCCACCCAGGTGCTCCTTCAATTCTGTACTTTGTCTTTTTGGATTACCCATAATCTAAACCGTGTTGATAGAGGATTTCTACTATTAACAGCTCCTCTTTATCGAAAATCAAACAGTTTCAGGTACTTAATATATTTAAGCAGGTTAATTAAATTTTGACAAAAGCCCGTGGAAGAAAATATCCCGTTTCATACATGAGGTTCAGTGACACTATATTGCCCACAATCACAACCAACATCTTAAGTCTCGTCTGTGGTCTCCAGAGAGCATGCTCCTAGCTACTCAACACTCTGGTCACAAATTATGTGATCAGTATTTCTGAACCTTGAGACAAATAATAAGAGAAGAAAAACACCCAGTCAGATAATGGTAAAAATTACCATAAGAGCGGCAGTTTTTTAGAAAAATCCAGAAGCCATTAAATGAAAGAATAGAACTTAACACCTCTGGGGGAGCAGGGTCTAGATTCAAACCCAAGTGTGCAAAAATCTCATTTTCTTATATAAAATTAAAGCTGCTTGTTTGAGTCATTCCAAAAGAGGGGTCCTAAAGGTGTTCGTGGTCTGGCAATAAGCATACAAGTATACGAGAGTCAGCTCTGATTTTGGGAGATGTGAACGGCTTCTCATCTGTCCCAGGGACATGTTTAGAGGGAAGCCCCCACTTCTCTGAGCTGGTGTGATCGTCTAAAAAGGAAAGGACTCCTTCCTAGGAGTGTTACTGCTCAGAAATGAATGCACAAACGCATTCAGGCGTTTACCCAGCAGGGGTGGAGGCTTGGAGGGGAGGGAGGGTGGAGGAGTAAAGTACAGCAGGGGCGGTGTCACCCACAAGATTTCCTGAGTCCAGCCTTCACGGTCAATCACCTAGTGACCGGCAGTAACATCTCCAATTTGCTATCATATAAGTGGTCCCAGGACCCGCAGCATCAGCACCACCTGGGACCGTGTCAGAAGTGCCAAGCTTCAGGCTTTGTCCCGAACCAGCTGAATGAGAGGCTCTGAGGGGAGGCCCCACCGTGTAAACAATCTAGAGGGTTCTGATGTCTGCCGAAGAGAACCACAAGCACACCGGGCTGGAAACTCAAGCGGCGGATTCAGACACACCTGAATTAGAAGCCAGACTCAAAGACGAACCTCTCTGTGGGCCAGAGGGTACGACTGGGGAAGTCCGGGCTAACTGCAGGGACCATGCGGGAGGAAGGGAGCATCAGTGGAGCTGGGAAACATGCAGGGTAGAAAGAAATGGAGAGTGAAGATGGCACTGGAGAAGCTCGGGAAAGGGTGTGAGGACCTCATCTCAGCCACGCAGCAGTTCCAGGCTCCCGACCCAATCCCAGTGGCCTCTGGCCAAAGGACAAGAACCCATGCGGAGGCTCAGGGACAGCATGGGGCTCAATCAATTCAGTCGGGCCTGGTTTGAAAGTTCTGGAGTCTCAAAGCAGTCAGGGAGGCAGGCACCAGCTTGAGGAGGGTGCTGCTAGCGGGAAAGTGAAGGCACCACTGGACGGTCCAAGTCTCCTCTAATGGGACAGCCCTCGGCTGTCAGGCGCATGGGACGGAAGCAAATGGTCAAGAAACTGATGGGTGGCAGTGGTGAGGAGTAGGAGGTAAGGCAGAGCTGAGGAGAAACACAGGCTGAAATACCTCCTCCATTAGTTTGAAAATACAACCTGCAGCCACATTATTCCGAAGACGAACTCCAAAAGAGGAATAGGAGTTTGAATAAATGCCAAGAGAAAGACTGACTCAAGGCCTCCTGCTGTGTCAAAAGCTTTGCTTGTTGACAAGAGAATTATGTTGAGTTTGTGGTGAAAAACTTCCAAGTCCACTCTGAATTCTTCAACAGAGATTCCAAGATCGGGTTGCTTTGTTTTCTCAGTAGGATACAACCAAGGCCAATGCCGACAGGACAAGAGACCGCAGTCAGCAAGGCCGAGAGGGGTTCTCAGCCAGCTCCCCACCTGCCTGCACCCAACCACTGGGCCATCTCCCTCTGTGACAGACAGAGCCATGAGCGCGGGTCTGAGTTCCCAGGCCTGTTCATTTTGCCTTTGCAGAGGTTAGAGAACCACCACACTCCGACTCCGTGCAACTGTTTTTAAAAAATTGGTACTTGTGGAAACATTGGAAATATACCGTCCTATCTGCTTTATAATTGTTACCTGTTTTTACAGAAATAGAGATTACAGATTTAGCTGATGTCCCATACCATCCTTCTTCGTCTTGATATTTGATTATGTTTCTACTTCTTGTACCTATAAACATATTCTGTTTCTCTTTGTATTTTTAAATTCAACAGATTCATTTTCTGAAATGTCTTGTTTCCCTGTAAAGTACTTTGATGCTTTCGGACATTTAAGGTTGTATCCATCTAACCATCTAATAGACATGAAATAATATATCCTTATTGATTTTGCATTTGGTTTACTTCTGAGGCTGACTATTTTTCCCTATCTTTATAAGTCTGAATTTCCTCTTTTCTAACGTACCTGTTGCTATCCTGGGTGATAATTTTCTTCATTTTTTTTTTTTTTGAGGGACAGCACGCTAGCACTCCTGCGCACGCATGTGGGGTGGGGAGGGAAGTGGAGAGGGGAGAGGGAGAATCTTAAGCAGGCTCCAGGCCCAGTGCAGAACTGGAACTCACAACTCTAAGATCATGACCTGAGTTGTTATCAAGAGTCAGTCACTTAACTGATCGAGGCACCCAGGTGCCCTGCCCCCCTTTTCTTTCTTTTTAAAAATTTCTGGATATTAGTTTGTTCTCTGTAGTAGTATGTGTTGCAAACATGCAAATTTCTTTTTTCACACTCCGGAGATTCACTCTTAATTTGGTAATCTATTTTGCCCATTATTTTCATTTTAATAAAGGTTTATCTACCTTTAGAACTCTTATCACCCAGCATCAGTAATAGAGCATTTTAATTACTATAGCTATATAAGAAATTGGGTATTTGTGTGAGTCCTTCCATTAGCCTTGGTCATTCTTGAGTCCTGACTAGTACATATTCATTTAATAACAGTTGTATTGAAATATACATATTAAGTTTTTATTTACTGAAGTATAATTAGCATACAATATCCTTTTAGCTTCAAATATACTTCATAGTGATTTGATATTTTTATGCATTACAAAATGACCCCCACAATAAGACCATCTGTCACCATACAAAGTTATTACAATATTATTGACTATATTCCCTATGCTGTACATTACATTCCCATGACCTATTTACTCTGTAACTGAAAATGTGTGTATCTTTAATCCCCTTCACCTATTCCAATTCAACAATTCCACTTCTAGGTATTTAATAGAACAAAACAGGAAATCAGTTCAAGGAGATATATGCACCTCTAAGTTCACTGCAGTATTTAGCACAGCCAATATACAGAAGCAACCCAAGTGTCCATTGATGGATGAATGGTTCAAGCAGATGTCATGTATATGTATACAATGAATATTATTCAGCCATAAAAACAGAACGAACTCTTGTTATTTACAACAACATGGATGGATCCAGAAGGTACTATAACTAAGTCAGAGAAGGACTAATACCATAGGATTTTACTTATATGTGGAATCTAAAAAACAAATACACACACAAAACAAAACAACCAGACTCATAGATGCAGGAGACAAACTGCTGGTTACCAGAGAGGGGATGGGTTGGGGGGGGAGGTAAGCAAAATTGGTTAAGGGGGTCAAGAGGTACATATACATTTTAAGATTAGTTTTTCTCATTACCTAATATGTGGGATTTTGATTAGAACTGAACTGAATTTATAGACAAATCTGATTTGCTTTTGTAACATTCAGCCTTCGTATATTAACGTAACAAACCACTCCTTTTATCCAGACCTTCACTTATGTTCTTCAATGAACTTTCCTCATTTTATTGGTTAGATCCTAGAGTTTTTTTTAGATACCTCTATTCTTTGGTAAATAATACTTTTTGTTGCAAAAGGAAACTTATATTTCCTTTTGTTGACTATGTATGGGAATATTATTTGCCATGTATATTTTATAAATTATAATATAAAATATTTTATAGTATGTTTTAATATATTATTTTTATATTTTATATATAAATATATAAAATATAAATATATAATTTATATTTTAAATATATTATATTTATAATATATATAAATTTTTATTATAAAATATTACCACATATTTCTCTTTTATATATTCAAAAATATATATATTTTGTTTTCCAGTCCTGTAGGTGAGTATGAATACTATTTTTCAGACTTAGGTGGCAATAAGCAGTTATATATTTATCTTTTTTCCAGGGACTTTACTCTTACTAGCTCTGAGAAGATTCTCTGTAGATTGAGCAGATTATATATGCATATAATCTTATCATCTAAAAATAGTGATGGTTCCAGTTTTCCAATTCTGAAATTATTCATCTTTATGTTGTATTTTATTTATTATCTGCCTCTCTGCACTAGAATTCAGGTTCCAAAAGGGCAGAAATGTTTTGTGTTGGTTTTTTTTTTTTAATTAACCATTAAGGGTAAATTTTTTCCAAGATTCTATCTACCTATCTGACAGAGAGAGGGATCACAAGTAGACAGAGAGGCGGGCAGAGAGAGAGTAGGGGAAGCAGGCTCCCTGCTGGCAGAGAGTCCGATGCAGGGCTTGATCCCAGGACCCTGGGATCATGACCTGAGCCAAAGGCAGAGGCTTTAACCCACTGAGCCACAGGCGCCCCAGAGGGCAGAAATGTTTCTGTTTTTATATTGCTTTATCCCCAGTGCCCACAAGGCATGCCATAAATTGCTCAATAAATGTCACATCCCTAGAAGAAACCAGTTGTAACCTGCAGTTACATCTAAATACACAACATGTTGGACTCTGTTAATGTTTTATTAACTTTGGGGAGGGCATCTCTATTCAGTTTAAATGTTTTCCATGGTCTATGTTCAGTTTTTGTATTTGATTCTGCTAGCTCCAAAATTAAAGTGAGGAGGTTTTTCTAATTTTCTTTCTTTCTATTCTCTAAAATAACTTGAGTCTATTTTCATGTGTTGTTTTGTGGGGTTTATTTTAAATTGATAAGGCAATTTCTTTCAAGATTAGAGACCTACTCAGATTTTCTCATCACCCATTTTGTGCCTATTTTCAAATTTTTCGGCTTCAAGCTTTCATTTCAGTCTCTTAATGATTTTTTAAATGTCGTTATCCGAAGTTGTGCCCCATTTTCATTACCCATAATGTTTATTTTTTTTTTTTTTTGCCTTTTTCTACTTCTGCTTTTTTTTTGATCAGACTTAACAGAGGTTTACACATTAATTTTTCCAAAGCAGCAGCTTTGGGTTGTGTTGAGTCTATGATTTCTATTTCATTACTTTCTATTGACTAAAATATTTTATTTTCATCTTTTTCTACTTATCACTGGCAAAAGCATGTTAAATTATTCCACTAAAATTGCATATTTGAAATTTCCCTTATATTATATCCTTCCTTTAAATATTTTAAAGTAGTACCAAGCACATATAGGTTCATAATTTATCATCCCAGCAAATTAGTCACTCTGTCTTTATAATGATCTTCTCTGTTTCTACTTAGGTTTTCTTTGTCTTACAGCCCATTTTATGTGACATTAAATATAGCTTCTCCAGTTTTAACTAGTTTCCTGGGACATCATTTTCTATATGCCTTTACCTTCCTCTTTCTTCTGTCTTTAAAAATTTAAGAATGTCTTTTAGAAATAGCATAAAGCTGGATAATATGAGAATCTTTACTAATAGTTGGATTTAGGGACTAGTGGGTAGCTCAGTTGGTTAAGCACCTGCCTTTGGCTAAGGTCATGATCCCAGGGTCCTGGGATCAAGTCCCGCATGGGGATCCCTGCTCAGCGGGGAGCCTCCTTCCCCCTCTCCCTCTGCTCCACTCATGGCTCATGCACACTCTCTCCCTCTCTCTCAAATAAAATGTTTAAAAAAAAAAAGTTGGATTTACTTTTATTTGTTATGATGCCTAATACTCAGAAGTCTTTCTCTAATTTGTACATTCTGTGTACCATACTTCTTCTGGCTTTGTTTCCACAATCCCCCCTGCTTAACTCCTATTGTATAGGTCACATTGTTTGTATATCCTCTCCACTCCTCCTCCCCAGCACTGGTTTGGAAGTTACACAATCTATTTCTATTCTTTTAAGCTGCCAATCTTTCCCCCATATTTGACTATGAAAAGAATATCAAACACACAACATGTTCAAAGAATTATACAGTGAACACTCTCTACCCATCGCCTGGTGTGGTCCTCAATTTTATCACATACACCTGATTTAAGATCTACAGTTGATCAGTGCATTTAATCTTTTTTGATAACAATAAGATCCACAGAAGATTTTGATCATTTTTTTTTAAGTTTCCCACCATGTTTTTAAGGGGCCTGCAGTTAGTCTTTATTATAAGCATTTCATTATTGCTGCTGTTTTGAGGTAATCGTTCTTCATTTCCCTTCTATTTTGCTAAGTTCTTTGATCAATATTGCTTCTGGCATCAAACCTCTGCCACCTTTCTTCAAATAATTCATAGCACTCTCCATAGCCTGCACTGCAACTTTGGGAACCCTAAATAAAGCACCCTGCATTCAAACCATAGTTAAAGGTTAGAGCTTGTTAAAATCAGAGCCAAGTTTCACCTCTGCCTAATAACAATTTCAGGTTGATTTACCAAGCAGACTATAGTTTCAAAACCAGCAAGGAACCAATATCTATTCTTGTATCTTCCCTGTACTTGGCACAAGAGAACATACATACAATGTCCTCAAGGAGTTCAAGAACACCAGGAGGCAAGCATTTTCTCAACGTAGAAGAGCATCAACTATACCTATGATTATTGGACTATGCTGTGTGCATTTCATGCTCTGATGAAATATCCCTTTTCTGGGACTCTTTGCAGAAGACCTGAAGAAAAACATCATGTAGATAAAGCACATCAGACAAGATTTGGGAGAACTCACTATTTTCTGGCTTCCAGCTCTCCCTCATTCTGTGTTCTATTTCTTTCTCTCTCTCTCACACCTGTTTTCCCCATACGCAGAGCAGATAGGGGACAGGTAAGAATCCCCAAGTCTCTGAAAACTCTGAAAATCTTTCCTAGTCTCTGATTTTTACTGTTCTAGATAAATCCTTTCACCCAGGTGGCACTGAGTCCAGAAACCATTAAAGGGTCTGTAGAATGGTGTGGAAGACCTCACAGAATGTCCACAGTGGGCAGACATACAGCACAAAGGCTGTACAAATTTTCAAAAAGACTCAAGAAAGTACTCGCAAATGCACCCCCAGAAGCTACGTGGCTGATGTTTTGGCCTGGCTATATCTTCAGCCTGGTTCTGTGACAAGTCTGACCTCCTTACTTCTTTTTTTCCTTCAACTCTGAATTCATTCCAGCGGACAGTCCATATGAAAGCAAGGTGGGGGACAACAAGGGCGGGCAAACAGAGCCCAGCCAGTCACCTTGGGACAGCCCTGGCATACTGTCCCTGCACAGGCTCTGAATTTCCAATATGCAGTCAGGGAAATGTGACCCCGTCATTTTGTTTTAATTAAGAGGAGACGAATATCCTCAGGAAGTTTTACCTGTACAGTATACGCAATAAGGTATACAATTAAACATCTACAGAAAATGAAAATGCCTCATTACCTAGACTAGATTTAGTCTAATTAAAAAGCAAATCAAATTCATAAGGAAAAATAATTGCCAAGAGGCATAATAAGCTTCTTTTAATTTGGAATCTAAGTAAGGATATATATAATCCACTAGAGCCATGAGCTTCCTACTATAATCTCAGAAAAAAGGAAACTGACTGAATAGGATTGTGCAACCCCGGCTGGCTACCACAGATTAAGCCAAGGGGCATGTGAGGTGGGGCGTAGGTATGCAGCAGGACCTAGGCCCCCAAAGTGCACAAGATTCTGTAAGAGCAATACTGATGCTCTGACACCATTTGGAATCCCCACACAAATAAGCCATCCGGGATGTCACAGGACAGAGAAAGGTAAACTTCCCATGGTTCCTGCAGGAAGGAAGCCAGATTGATTGGGGAGAGATGGGCCCTGAGGAACACTTGGCCATATGACTTACGTGGAGAATACACAACAAAGTCAGTGAAAGGACCTGTGGAGAGCTGTTCGCAGACACAAGGTCACTGCACAGTATCCTGTAGGCCAAAGCATCACTTTGGAAAGCCTCCTTTGGATTCATTAAACCCAAGGCTAGAGGGTTTTTTTGGTAACAACTCAGGTCAGAACCATCACCATGTTGGCCAAGCACCTCTGATACAAGAAGTCAGATTTTCTTCTTACTCTAAGGCCTATGCTGGTCCTGATTATATTCCACGAAAGTGAAAGTGGGGTCAAGGGCCATGTAAAGCACTTATGGTATCCTCTCCCCTCAATGCACTTGGACACAATGCAATCGATGCCCTACTCAACACATCTCATGTTGGCATATCCTACAGAAAAGTGACGTGTGCCCCTAGCTGGTACCCAGCTCAGGTCTCACTACCAAAGCCTCTACAGGTTACACTCCAGGTCACAGCAGGATACTGATCATGGCAAGACACTCTGCCTATATGCTGGGAGCAAGGGGTGGAGGGGGCTCAGGCAAATGTTTCATCTGCCCTAAGAGGAAACGTTAGAGAAAAAAGTCGGGGGGAAACAAGTAAAGCAATGTTACCAGGGGAAGAAAGACATAAAACTCTTGGAAAAGCTGATCAAAACAGAGGGCAAGATCACTTCAAACAAAAGCGGCCTATGTATGGCCAGGCCTATCCTGTTTTGTGTTTCTAGAAAATCCAGCCCTAAGGCCCATGTTCTCTGAGGCCATGATTTATCTGTAGGGTCGCTTTCTCTGAAATCTCGAAGAACGGAGCCCTCCCCTTAAAGACCCCATCATTTTCTGAAAGACAACAGAGACCAGATGTACACAAGACTGAAGTACTTACTGCGTACCCCACGCTTTCAGAGCAATGAAGAATTCCTAAGACTATAATAAAGAACGTGAAGCTCTACTATGCACTGTTGTTCTAATATAGGAAAGTCTTGAAAAGAAATTAAAGATGACAAAATCTGGCCTAATATGAAGAAGGAATGTTATAACAGGAAGAGATTTCAGAAGATGGAGGTCCTGAGTTCCTCAACTACAGAGATAGCCCAAGACAGACCAGACAACATCTTGGCCGAGTGTTACAAATTCTGTGGCCTCCAGGGAATCACCCTCTGCCAGAACTTGGAGCAGTAACCGTCACAGCCATTCCAACATTGAATTACCAGGCCTCTTTGCTTTCTTCAGGGTCCACAAATTTGATCATACACTCAACTGAGGCAAAGCTAACAACCTCACAAATGATTGCAACTAGGGTATGTATTTTATGCAGCTGCCTCAAAAACAGTGAAAAGAGCAGGACAGCGGAAAAGAGGAAAAAACCCCAAAAGGTTACTTACTCTAAGAAACCGGGTTTGTGTTTATGTTCCACATGAGGTCCAAACTGTATCTGGGCTTGAAATCCTCCAAACTCACAAGCTTTCTCAAAGGAGACGGGGTGGGAGCCATTCAGGATATCATCCCGAGCCTGAAACACAAGAGGAAGCAAAAAGCATCAGGGGCTTGGGGGTACCATACATACTCTCCAGGGACACGCTCCTGCTGAGTCTGAGCACACACCCCCTCTGCGGGGCCAGGGGACAGTGCCAGCCAAAGGGGATGCACTCGGGATGCTGCAGGAGACTGTTGCACAGTAGGGTTAAGGCAGAAAGGAAAACAAATCCTTCCCCCAAACTGCTTACAGACAGCAAACATCAGCAGTACCCACAGCATTAAAACTAAAGCTTCAATATCTAGGAGGGTAGAAGTGATCCTGAAAACTTAAGAGGCAAAGGGAAATCCTTGTGACTCCCAAAAACTTTTTATGTCCCTAAATCATTAGGGCTAACAGAAAAATTACCTAGAGGTAAAATCAGCCCAATCCCCACCCCAAGATAAAGGCCAATGTAATATAAGGTGGTGGCGGGGGAGAGAGACGGACGGACAGTAACCCAATACTACAGCCATTTAAGGGGAACAAGCCAAACTTGGAACAAGCTCCAAGTTCTGGCAGAGGGTGATTCCCTGGAGGCCACAGAATTTGTAACACTCGGCCAAGATGTTGTCTGGTCTGTCTTGGGCTATCTCTGTAGTTGAGGAACTCAGGACCTCCATCTTCATGGACAGTGTTAGAATCAGGAACTCACTGTGTCTGAAGTCCTTCTCCCAGTGCCCGATCCACCACCACTGTTGCTATCTATTCTTCTTTTCTTTGTCTAGTTCAATGACCCCCACACGACTGTCTGGTAGATACTCTAAGCCTTGGCTCTAAGCCTTAAACCAACAAGCATTTTCTTAGGGCCTGGCTACCTTCCTTCCTTCTGCCTCCCAGCCCTCCTCCTCCTGTGCCATTCTTGTGGTATATGACCCACTAGCTCAGTGGTTAGCAAACTTTTCCCATCAAAGGCCAGACAGTAAATATAGTAGAACCTGTGGGTCATGTGATCTCCGTCACAACTACTGAACTCTGCCACCGAAATATGAGAAATGTCACAGACAATAAGGAAAGAGTTACATGATATGGAAAGGGTTTACCCAACAAACCTTTCATTCATGCATATGAATGAGCTGTGTTCTAATAAAACTTTATTTACAAACACAGGCGATGCCAGGGCGGCATTTGGCTGACCCCCATATTATTTCCAAGGGCCGATGCATAGGTAAATGGAAGGAGAGGAAAGGGTGGGAGGGAAGGAATGGATCAAAGAAGACAGATCAGGATTTCCTTGAACTGAAAAAAAGAAGAAAAAAAAAAAAGACTGGGGACCATATGGTACGAAGCCCACATCTTACATATTGGGAAACCGCAAACTCTGGGAAGTTAAATGACTTGTCTGAGTTTCAACAATAGGTTAATGGTGAAGACATAAAAGGTTATGAAGAGACTATCTTTCAGGTAATGAGAAATATGGATTTTTCTGACCAATATTCACTTGCATTCTAGATACCAGCTAAGAGAGGTTTAGTGCAGCAGTAAGCCCATTAATTGGCTCAAAGTCAGGCAAAGAGGTAGTACCAGCCACCAAGTTCCAATCTGGGAAGCCCAAGAAAGGCCCTCCTTTATTTGTGAAAGGTCAGTCTGCACCACAACCAAATCCATGAAGAATCTCTCAACAGCGCCCCCTGGAGACTGTGCCCCTCAAACACCATGCAAGTCCGAGCTGAACTCCCACCACCCTCAGTGAGCATTAAATATTGTACCTGAACATAAAGCAAGTTCAGCTGCACGGGGTCTCTCGAGTCCACATTCTGATCAGAGTAGAAGAACTTCCGCCTAAGTAGCAACGTTTCGTGTTCATCTACTCCTTGTTCTCTGAATGTTCGGCTGTGATCCAGCCAATTTACTGCAACACAACAAGACAGATGCAAGAATTGTATTCATTCTTTCTCGTTTGAAAGGATTTATCAAGAGAAGTAGATTTCTGGAACGCTGATAATCAGTTAGTTACTTATATTAGAACTGTGCTTTTTGACTTTGCAAAATTATTTCACATACACCATCGTGTACCATGTGACCCACTAAAAAACAACCGAGAGAAAATTCCCAGCCATTCCTGAAGTTTGTTAGAGCCCCACAATCAATTTATAACACGGGGGGAAAGGAATAACAAAAATGCTTTATGCCAAGACAATCAATTAGCACTTTCCTTTAAGTCAACAGTGGATACTTCAGTCTCATTATGTGAAATAATTTATTAACTGAGCATAATGAGTTACCTTAACCTGTAAGAAGGAAAAATGGAAGAAAAGGACAATAAAAGTAATTGGGAGGGCAGCAGGGGCAAGAGGGGGAAGTAGGACAGGACACTAAGGGATCAGGGATGGTAGAACCCTGTCCATGGCCCAGCCTAGATCTCATTCAGGAAATGCCCACCTGCTACCTGGCCACCAGGGAATGGAGTGCCCCTCTACACTCTCCACAGCTCTCTTTGCCACACTCCTCCCTGGGCCTGGTACACACATTAGAAGTATTACAAGCCTCACTGGATTCTAAGCAACTTCAGCACAGGGAATGC
>CM053609.1:32897381-32937237 GCA_028646535.1 Procyon lotor
CAGCGGGGGAAGAGATGGAGGGGAAGTTTGAGACGAAAACAGTTAAGTATCACATCATCTAACCTTATTTGGACTGCAGTTTAAACCAATTATTAGCTTTTTTAGAAGACAATGTGAACATTATTTGTCTACTTGACATTAAGAGATTACTTGTTTTCCGTGTGAACTAGGACTATGGTCTGTTTTTTGCCTTAAAAGTCTTTTAGTGTCTCAGGCCAACAGCCAACTGAAAACTCCTGTTGGGGGTTATGTAGGTGAAGGGAGGGGAGTGAGGTCCGGCCACACCTGCGCGCGCGCACGCGCGCACACACACACACACACACACACCCGCCTGCGCTCCCTTCTGACACTCACGGTCATCATCTGTGTGCAGCTTGGCCTTCAGCTTCTCCATCTTCCTCTCATCTCGCAGTAGCGTCCTGTCTTTTTTTAGCGTCCCCGTCCCTTCCTCTTTCTTTTCTTCAATCGTTTCTTGGATTAAAGAGTACTCCTCATAGTTTGTTATTCCTAAAAAATACAAAGTAGGTTGTAATTACCAGTGATGACGCTGCTGTCACTCCTTCTAGCGGGGGGGCCTGTGATACCCCGTAGAGTCCCCGGGAGCACAGGGCAGAAAGAGGCTTTACAAAGGTGAGGGCCAGGAGCCACCCAGGGAGCACCCATCAAACAACTCTGGCCAAAAACAAGGTTTCTCAGCTAATTAAGCTATGTTTAAAATGTCACATTCAATTCTCCCAATTTTTGAGAAACAAGCACAGAGTAGAGATCATGCAGAACAAGGCAAGACAGGGTCAGACAAGAAATGGTTGAAGCAACTGGTCTTCCCTCGCGTGGAGAAGACTAAGAGAGGCCAGGATACTCTCTCCAAGTATTTGAAGGGCTTCATGCTGAAAGGAGACAGACTTGTTTTTAGAGGATATGAACAGAAGCTCCAAGAAGAAAAGCTGTGTGGCAATCAATTGTACAGGCTGTGCCTATCAGTCTTCAGGGAAATACGGGATGTCACTGATGCTTATACAGAATCTCAGCCACAGACGGGAAACTGAATTACAGGACTCCAAACATATTTTCAATTAAAAAATTCCTTTGTGGAGCGCCTGGGTGGCGACTCTTCATTTTGGCTCAGGTCATGATCTCAGGGTCCTGAGAACCAGCACGACATCGGGCTCCACACTCAGTGTGTGTGTGTGTGTGTGTGTGCGTGCAGGGGGGTTTCTGCTTGAGAGTCTCTTTATCCATCTGCCCCTCCCCCGCTCATGCTCGCTCTCACGTGCCTGCACAAGCGTGCTCTCTCTAAAGTAAATAAAATCTTTAAAAAAAAAATTCCTTTGGCTTTTGAAGGGGAAATAATAAAATCTCTCAATTTCAACTCTGAGAGTTTCGTGTGTTCACAATGCCAGTTAATGGGTTTGCACCATCTAGGGAATAACAACACTGACTTGGGTTGGAAAGAAATCCGTGGCTAGGACACATTCAGGATTGGCAGGTCACCAAATGGGAGTGAAAAAAAGAACAGGTGCATAACTAACCACCAAACAAACACTGGAACCTCGGCCCGGGAATGCTCACCTATCCTGCTGCAAATAGTGACCAGGAGTTCCCCAACAGTCTTGGAGTCGTCCACCATCACGGTTTTCACGGATCCATCCAGCATCCGGATCTTCTGAGGTCTCTGTTTCTTCTTATATTCCAAAATATCCTAGAGTAAAACCCCACAAACTTTTCACATGACTTGCTAAACCAGGTAATCAACTTGGACACTTTTCTTTAAAAAAATGCATTTACACCAGCACACTGATTTCTTCCTTCAGTTTTCATGAGGTTTTGGCCACCCCAACAGAAATCCCAGGGCTAAATAACTGTTTCCAACAAGCTTTCTTAAAACCTGATGGTGAAATTGCCCCCCAACAAGTACTGTTTATAGCTTCCAATTCTTGAAAACTAACCCCTGTAAACTTAAAGTAGTTTATGCCTTCCTAAAAGTCTGTGGATGATCTGCTTTGAGTAGAACTAACAGAGGAAAAAATCCTGCTTACCATTGAAAAAAAGACGGTAGAGTGTTTCTCCCATTATTTTATGGTTGCATAAAATTCTTAATATAGATTAAAATAAGCAATTCTTAATATAGATGTCATGAAGGAATAAATAATACTCCCCTTAATTCTTTCGAGTGGTGGTATGCCACAGAAGTGGTTTTTGCAGCAATGGCAAGATCAAATGGGTAGTAGCTTTGGAAGTTAAGTTTAAACAGATTTTTTTTTTTATTAAAACTACATTTAAAAATAGAATCACGAATGGAAAATTAACTGGTACTGCATAATTCACTCTCACTTTATGGAATACTGATAAATCAGATAGGTGCATTCCATAAACTAAAACCCACTATCGTTGAGGTAAGCTGAACAGCATATACAACACTTTTTTACTTATGCCCTCTAATTCCAAATACAGCCATTTTTTGTTGTCGCTTGTTATCACGTTTACATCTCATATGGACTTTCTTTTACAAACACAAAACTGACTGATATTCAATCTCTGACTACCTTTAGGATCTTTTTCCCTCCAACCTACCCTTACCTTTTATCATTAGTCACCAGCATACTTCCTGTACCCTTACAGAGAGACGCTACGTCTCCTTCCTAGCTGCCACGCACAACCATGGCAAGGGCAAAGAGCCGACCACACTAAACCCCAAGCTGCTTTACTGACTCTGCGGAGTTTCAGGGCTTCGGACTGCCGGCATTTCCTATTCCTACCTGGGCAGCCCTTACGAAGTCAACTTCATCAGAACCGGGAATAAGATGCCCTTGGAGCAAAACAGATTGTCGGGTCTCCCTTTTTCTCTGAGGCCCATGAGGATGTTGGCTTCTAGAGAAGGCCCCCAGACCAAGTGACGAAACAAAGACAAGAAAAAAACGACAAAAACAACATCTACGACATACCCCATTTCGCAACATGTAGTAATCCAGTGTTCTGCCTGCTTCTAGCCAAATGCCTTTCCTGGGGTCTTCATCCGAGAGAAACAGCCCATAATCAGAAGCTGGGAGATAAAGAGAAGAGAGAATAAAAGACAGAGAGCCGCTGAAGCCATTGCTGACTTCCAAACCCTGAGCCTGCCGACTTGGCGGGATGGGAGTGTCCGCCCGCCCGCACCAGACAGGTTTCGTTTTGACAACAGAAGCAAGCCAAGGGGCTAAAGCAGAAGAGGAGGAATGAGGCCAGAGCCGCAACGTCGACACCCACAGAAAGGGTTCGTGATTCTTAAAACCCGCGGGCAGCAACTGTGTCTGTGCTCTGGGGAAACACTAAGAACAGAACAGCCCCAATTTCTAATTTCTGGATTGGGCTTTGTTCCCTATCACTTGCTATATAAAAATTTGGCAGAGAAGCCATGAAGAAGGACAGGAGGGGCCATGAAGAAACTAAGGAAGTGACGGCTTAAGTGCAAAGCCACTTAGGCAAAGAGGAGCCAATGGATCCTTTACACTTTGCATAATCCCTCCATCATCCCAAAACAGCATTACAAAAGGTAAGCGGGAGGGCCCAGAGAGATGAAGCCCCTGTCCCCGACCCCACTAAATTATGAATACAGTTGGAAAACAAAACTCTGTGTCCTCCATAGGGAAGATCGGGAAGGACAAGGCATGGTGGCAGGAAGAAAGCAGTATCATTTCCTGTCTCAAGATTTCTATCTTGGGGCGCCCGGCTGGCTCAGTCAGTAGAGCATACTGATCTCGGGGTCATGAGTTTGAGCCCCATGTTGGGTGCAGCGACTACTGTACCCAACTTCTGTCTTCCTGAATGTGATTCAGGGTAACCCCAGAGACTCAGATGAGGGTCTGAGCTCCTGTTGTTTCTTAGAAAAACAACTTTAAGATCTAGGAAGGTTTTGATCTTTACCAGAATTCAATAGCAATCCAACCCAGAGAAATTTTTTTTAAATCTGGGAGAAAAACAGTAAAAGAAAAGATACCAGAAATGACTGGACAACCAGAATTCGGAGTAAGGCTGGGAATGTATGAGAACTTTATTTTTATTTTGGGGTAATGAAGAAATAACAGAGTGTTTTAAATAATATAAATAATGCTTTTAGGCCAAAAGCTTCACAGTTTTGTGACATCTTTTTGAGAAGATCAATGCCTATCTCTCGTTATCTTTGAATATTTGATTCTCATGCTTCTCATTTTTAAGTTAAGTTGCAGCCCATTTTCACAGTAAAGGCTTATTCATTTGGGAGAAATCCCAATTTCTCAAGTGCCACCCAAACACTAAATAAAGGAAGGAAATGTAGAGAGAAGAGAAAGGGCAATGGAAAATAAAAATTCTATGAATGGGTAGATTAACAGTGGTCAGTGGTTTAAACAAACAGAAAACCCAACAGAGATTCATAGATGCTCCCCACCCTTTTTAGGGTTTGAGATCAAGTTTACAAAGCCCCTTCCAAGTAACTGAAATAGGAGGCTTGCCCTGCATCCTGATGGCAGTTTCAGCCTTCTCCGGGCTGCGTATATGGAAAACAGGGCTCAGGGTATACACAGTGCTTCCTTTGTACTTTATAGGGCAAATGAGAAGACATATCAAAAAGTGCCTTGTAAGCTGTACAGAGTAATGCCGGTATTTAGAAGGGTCGTGGCGACGGGTGTGACAATGAAGACTCAGTGGCAACTGTGGCCAGTGTCGGCACAAGCCTCGCTTGGGAAGTAAATACCTACATCCAGGCTAAGAGGACATTTCATTTGAAACATACACGCTAGTGGGCTTGGGTGCCACTCAGAGCATCTGTTTCTTTAGCTAGTAAGCAAAGAACATACGATCGTGCTTCAAGAAGCCAGTGACTAACCAACGGCCTACCTTGCCCAGTTTGTGCCTCAGGTACCCGTTCCCGAATGACTCGACATGCGTCGTACACGGCTGTGGATGGTTCAAACTGCATGGTCTTCACCACATTGCAGTGGCGGACACAAATCTTTAAGGACAGGGCCACCATCTTCCTAAACGAGCTGCAGATCCGCACTTAGAATGTCTGGAAAACAGAAAGAGACAAACAGGGGTATTCACGGTGGTCTTGAAAAAACTGCTAGACTCTAAGTCAGCTTTAAATAATTGAAGCAATCACATAGCAGCTAAAGAGACTGCTTTGGATAAAAACACAAATTTAAAAATTTTGAAAAGTTTAAAATAAAACGAGTCTCAGTATTAATAGTACTGCAGGTTGGTAAGTAGAACCTCTGGGGAGGGATGATCCGTGGAAGTTCACTAAGACTCCTTCACAATGGTGCTCCCTACGTTGGGTTTCCAACAGGGGATCGTCAGTGTGAGAGGCAGAGAGCCTTGGGCACCACACTACCTCCTGAAGATGCTTCTGGTAGCAGCCTCACTGCCCCAGATCTCTCCTCGCAGCTCCTGGGGACAGGAAGAAGCACGAAAGCCCTCTCACAACCTCCTGAGGGCAAGAATTCCATCTCACCATATACCAGAAGACGTGACCCAACTCCAACACCAGGATCCTCTGTAATTCCCTTTGGCCACTCTGCTTCAATCTCCCCATAAGAAGCCACAATGGTACCAGCCCAATATAACTTATCAAAGAACCCAACCCTGAGGGCTTATCCGTGGGAGCCCGATGCCCAGTTTTATGAAGTATACCTTCCTTTACCTACAAGTAAACCTTTTAGGAAGGTTTAGGCTACGTTTTATTTCATAAATGATTTCTTTTTAAAACCTAAGTCCAAAAATTTGGTCCATTTCCTTTGAATTGGTGGCTTATGGCTTATTTTTATGACCTGCTCTCCTCTGTGGCCAGACACAAAACCCTCAAGCCAAACCAGCCTCCATCAAATGCCCCTTGGTCAGCCACAAGGGTGAGGATTCTTCCCTGCACCTGACACAGGCGTGGCTGACTGTCATCCTGGCCAACAGAACCAAGAGTTAGGAGCTATTAGAATCCCAGCACTGCATCGCTAACATCAATCCGCAGGAATTTCAAGTTTTCATCCCTTCTATTCTTAGCCTACAGGTAGTGGACCTGAATCCCAGTTGCCTTGATGCCCCCTTCCCACCTAAGAGTGCAAATGCTAAGAAGCAGTGAGGCAGCCAAGAGGCAGAGAGGGCCACAGGTGCACCAGGCCCGGGGAGTGGGTGCCCCTGGGCATCACTTCTTCACAGGCTTGACTGATGGCCGGCTTCCTAACAACAGGTCATGGGGTCAACTGGATACAGAGGACATTTTTCAACAGACGTTCTGGAATCCATGGGCAGCATATACATTTAGCCAGGCAGAGCAACTACCTAGACTATCCGACTGTAAAGTCATTTTGACCTCTGCTTCCGTTTTGAATGAACTGCCTGTGAAAATATTTCTTGAAAACCATCAAGATACAGTTCTCAATAAACAGCAGCTGTGTGCACTGGGATTCCTCCCCAAATTGAATCAATTACTACAGCCTGGGCAGTGGCTGGATTGCTGCCGTGGCAGAAGGGTTCAGAATATCCAGGGATTTTCCACCTCCAATACCAAGGACTTTTAAAGCCATAGATGAAAGGGTCTACCCAACTCTGGGGAAAAACTTAAACTCTAGACATCAATTGAAAAATTTACTGTAAGGTAGAGATCACTGCTTGGAATAGTCTATCCCACTGGGGCTGGTGACAGTTGTGAGGTTTCCTGAACCATGTAGATTCAGAGCATGACTGGTGGTAATGGCCAGTGGTAAAGACCATGGAACTCTGTCAAGGATGCCATTGATGGAATGCACCAGAGACCATGGGAGGGTTAATCTCTTCCATTCCCTGGGAATAGGAAGTATTTTAAGTGTCCCTGCATGAAGACTGTCCTTCCCAGGCTAATAATTGGGCTTTCGGCAGAGCGAATTCATAGTCCCTTCTAGCCAAGCCCAGAGAGATTCCATCAAAGGGAAATGCAGAGCCTTGACTTGGGGCTAAAAGCAGAATATAATAGCAAGACCATAAACACTGGAGCTTAAAAGGGAACACAGACACATAGGGGAGGAGAAAGGGGCAGATGGAATAGCAGGGAACAGACAGAAAGACCAGATAAAACCTAGGCCTGTAGGTCAGCAAGAAACATAGGAGAGAAGCCCAGAGATTTGGGAAACAGAAGGAGAGAAGCAGAACATACACAGCAGTGTAAGAAAATCTCTATCCAAAACAACTGGAAAAATGAAGAAGCCACTAACTGATGTGGAGGAAGGTGCTAGAGGCACAAGTTTGGGGTGAAAATTCTCTAATGAGTTTCTTTAGGATATATTCAGTGGACGGGTAGAACAGGGTCAAATACAAAGCAGGACACATAATGGGCAGGGGAAGCCCATCATATTTAAGTCCTTGGAAATAGAAAGAACATCTAGGTAAGCGAGGAAGACAGAGACCTGAGGATGAAGTCCTGGAACAATGTTCTAAAATCAAGACAAGGGACGAGCAAGGAGGCCCAGTGGTAGGTGAAGGAGGAGAACCAAGAGAGGGTGGGCCCAGAGGGAGGCGCATCGAGCAGGAGAGGGAGAGAACACCTGTGCTAAGTGCTGATCACAGACCAAGGACCATGCAGATGGAGATAGCACTGAATCTGGCAGGGAGGTCTCTGGTAGCTGAGGTGAGAGGCGGCTGGCAGGGGTGGGGGAGGGGGGGCCAGAGGAGCAGGTTCAGGAGAGAGAGGAGGGGAGGGGCTGGCGAAGCAAGTACAGACTTGTCTCCCTGTCTCTTGAGGCCTCCTGGCAGGAGCAGAGGAAGAGGCAATGGCTCCGATTCATGCCCTTCAGGCTTATCCCAAAGTACGTAGCATGTAGTTGCTACAAACCCTGTATCTGCACAGCATCTGTACAGACGTGGTTTCCACCTGACGATGGCCCAAGAGGGAGTCCCAAGACAGCTAAGTGCCCTCCCAGGGGGAGGCGCCTCAGCATGTGTGATCTCCATCGTGGGCCTGTGAGAGAGGAGAGCAGTAGGAAAGGCCGTTCAAGGGAAGGGCTCTGGACTGGGAAGGAGCCGGGGGTCCAGGTTCATTCCCAGGCCTGCCATTTCTCCTCCTGCTCTTCAGAGTAGGGGAGGCTGGCTCCCATGAAGGGAGTTGCCCAGCAGACACTGGATGCTTGGTCCCATGGGATCCCCCCACACCCCCGTCCTCTCCTCGTAACATCTCACAGGCCAAGCCACAGAACGGAGACAACCATCCTTAGCTCAAGGTAGACATTTGACCTAAGGAGGGACCCTAGAGATTCACTACAAGACTCATGTTCTCAACTTTTCTACCACTTCAAATGTTACAACATGGCTGACATAACACAGGAAAACCAAACCACCGAAAGCAGTCCTTCTCAGAGCATTGGTCAGTGGTCAAAGACTAAAAGGCTCCAGTGTCGCTGCCCTTACTCCTGGCTGTCAGTGTTCCATATGAAGCATGAAACAAGACCACTGATTTCAACAACAACAACAACAACAAAAGACCATTGATTTCCTTTGTGGGAATATTTTAAACATGCATCATCATCAGGTACATAACAATGCTTATCAACTACAAGGTTATACATGTGCATGTATGTAAAACACACAGTATTTTTATCATGCAAGAAGATGATCCACACAGGCAAATCTCAGTGAGGTTGGAAACCAAGGTACATGGTGATTTAACCATTACCCCACAGGGAACACAGCACTGAGCTGTTTCTAGCCCCACGCACAGCACACTGAGCTACCTGCAAAGCAGACACGTGCTGAAATTAACAGTCCTGACTTATGGCAAAAGATCATAGGACCAAAGCATACAGGAACCTAGATATGAAAAGTAAAAATGAGTATGTGTTTCTAGCTCTTATGAAATCTCACTATACATCCACTAAAGCCCTGAGAAAATCACAGCACGATCAAGACGAACGTTCTGCTTCCTCTCCAGGGAGATGTTCTCAGAGCATGGGTGCAGCCTACAAACTGAGCCTGACCTCCACGTCCCTGTACTCCAGCCCCCTGGCTAATTCCTGCCTCTCCAGGCAGGGAGCCTAGGACAGATGAACAGGTTTCCTTTTTTGGTGTGGCTGCATCCAGGCTCAAAGCCAACTGCTTTGTAGTTTAACCCGTCTCTATTAAATGATCCTATCCTTCTTTTCCTTTCACCCTAATCTGAATGTATGCTATCTGGCTGGGTCTTCAGTCCTCTTTTGTTGTGGTTTGGGTTTCTTGCTAAAAAACGGGGTATAAAATTCATAAAACATACATTATTTTCCTTTGCATAATTTCTTCTCCTTCTGACCGTTTCTGTCCTGATTTTACACGTGAAGGTCACCTGGGGCCACTGTGAAACCTTTCTGTGCCATCCATTGTGGCAGCTGAGCCAATGGGACCAGTGGTGAAACCCAGACATTCTCCTTTTAAAGTCAACACTTCTCGGTCCCAGGGAGCCGTAAACAGCTCAGGATGGTGGCAGCGGGGCCAGCTGCCCAGGCTCCGGCTGGTCCACCCTGGAACAAACAAGCCCTGCTCAGCCAAGGGCTCCTCCTTGCCGAAGAAATGTTCGCCACTGGCCAAGATGAGCAAGCACCCCTTAGATCTCTGCCCTGACCAGTGAGGGCAGTGCGGTGCTTCAACTCCATTCCTACCTCACCAGTTCACGACTCCGAGCTGGCTGCCCAGCTGCGGTCGGCCTCAGTTTCTTCCTCTTCCTAGTAACCTCACAAGGTTACTATAGAAATCTATGAACACAGGTCAAAGGCACAAAGAAAGTGCCAGATAAGGGGTTGTCAAGACTCATCTTAGCCACAGGGGTTGGAGAAACACTGGAAGCAGCATACTCTTTTTAGCCACTGTCTGAGCCACAAAATTCCATTTGCTGTTTATTTTATGTCTGTTATGTAATAGACATGATCACAGGCATTAGGGAGCCAAGACGATCAAGATCCCCTTCTAGCGACCCTGTTCACAGTGCAGTGCCTGGGTTTGTCCTTGTTCAAGTCATTCAACAGGCTTTGTGTAGATGCAGAATCATCCAAGGATGAGCCATGAAGCTGAGTGTGTTTGTGGAACAAGGAACACCTTGCCCTCAGGCTAATCCTCCTGGACGGCAGTCAGGTTCCCCTAGTCCAAGAGCCTCAGGGAGCAGCAGTGCACCCCACGGTGTGGGTCAGGGCTGGCATCAAAGTAGACTCCCGCCTTGGGGCCTGTCAATCAACTGCCCAGACACAACCGGGGGAGGGGCCGTGGGGCCCTGCACACTCCCTGTAAACAGAGGCTTCGCACTCCGCTGACTGGACAACACCACCAGGCTACCATGCCTCAGCGGGACCTTGGATTTTGAAGAAAGTAAGAACTGCTCACCATCCCTCTCCTCTCTCTTCCTCCAGCCACTGGCTCTCACCGGAAGACCACTGCACCCAGTAATGGTGGCTGTACCTGCTCGCCCCTCAGCGGGCAAAACATAGCCCTGAGAACAGCAACATTTTATAACCAAAAGTCTGTATAAAACATGGGCCTATCATTCACCTCAATCTCCAGTGAACAATTCTGCTCTCCAGAAGAAATACTCAGGAGAGAGCTTCGTTTCTTTCCACCCTTTACCTGCTCTTCTGCAGGGGAGGAAGGGGGAATAGCTCAGTCAGTGAATAAACACCTGTCCCAGGATGGGGTCATAGCTCGCCAGAGGTGCCTCGGAAGCAAAACCAGGGTCCTGGCCTCCATCTTGCTTTCCTGGTCTGTCTGTACTCAGGTACCCTGGGGCTCAGCTCAAACATTCAGAACCTTCAGAATCTGATAGTGAGCCCACCAGGCACATCCAGGTGTCTATCTGTCACCATCTAGAAGGGTGAGTCACCTCTACTGTTCACTGGAAGCCAGCTGCCTTTCATTCGGAAAGGGATGAGGAGGAGAGAAGGCAGAGGGCCCCATCTCTATCCTCCCTTCTGCCAGCTTGATCAGGAAGCCACAGCCCTTCCTTAAGAATCTGCCCCTCCTGCCCTGGGCCCCTCACACCTCCCTCTTCCGAACTAATGGGAGCCCAGGAGGCAAAGTCTGAGTAGAGAGGCTCCCCCCACAGTCTCCCACATTCACAACTCGGGAGCAAGAACTCCAGCTAATCCTAAACTCAGGGAAAATAATACATAAATGAGGCTGACGGGATTTTCTCACATGGTGACCGCCCACATAGAAGAAGACCAGAACGATGATGCTCCCCCTTGGCATCCAGAGCGGGGAGACCAGAAAAGCAAGGAGAACATTCACAGAAGAACCTGTCACTAGTTCTCCTTCAGAGAGGCACGGAAAGCCACGACCATGCTCGACTCCACACACCTCAACTAGAAATGACAGTTAAAAGGTCAGGTGATAAAGGAACAGAGAGGAAATGATTAACCACCCACACAGGTGTGAACGCAGCAGCAGTTCGGGCATGTCAATAAAATTTCCAGCCAAGGGGTTGGCACCCAGAGCTGCTTTGCAAACCCCCCATATGCCCCTTCACCCACTGGGCTACCGTTGAGGGTTCTCGCCCATCCCCAGGCCACCCACCCCGAGACACATGCACAAGGCAGCATCAGGAATGCGCTTGCTGTGACGGGTCTCCCTCCCTCCCTGTCCTCCCACAGGAAGGATGGTACCATCACAGCCCTACCACAATGTCTGCTGCACAGGGGATACTCAGGCAACGTTTGTGCAATTAACATGTACTGCAAGGAAAGACGTGAACAGATCTTTTTTCCTAAGTTAGTCATTAGGAACTAACCACCCTAATAGCATGATGAAGGATGAACGGAGGGCAAGCACCCAGCAGGCCCTACTATTTCTACTCATCAACAGCCTGTCCCGCGGACCACGGAAGATTAACCTCGTGGCTTAGGAAATGAAGTTCTCCAGCCTGGCAAATGAGAACCTGGAAAAGGAACCCAGGCCATGGGGCACATGGGTGGCGCAGTCATTAAGCATCTGTCTTCAGCTCAGGTCATGATCCCAGTGTCCTGGGATCAAGCCCCACATCAGGCTCCCTGCTTGGCAGGAAGCCTGCTTCTCCCGCTACCATTCCCTCTGCTTGTGTTCCCTCTCTCGCTTTGTTTCTCTCTGTCACATAAATAAAATCTTTAAAAAAAAGGGGGGGGGGAACCCAGGCCGTAATCAGTTGGGAACATGTGGAGGTCCCCTGAGGGTGAACCACGTACAGTGCCCACAGTAAAGTACCCACCTCAGAGAAGGGCTCAGGCTGTATTTCATGCGTGGATGGAGGGCCACAGCAGCAGTTCTGCCTCCAAGAGCGTGCCCACAACACCGAGTATGCAATGATGGGAAAAGATTTGACACTGCTCTCCATTTTCAGATGGAGAAACTGTTATCTCGAGATTAAGTGACCTTCCCAAGGTCACCCTGCTAGGAAACCACAACCAGACCTCCCTGTGCTGCCACAATCATCAGCTATGTATGGGGTCCAACTAGAGCCCACCAAGGATGCCTCCAGCTTGCCCTCTCATCCGCACTCCGCTCTTGGCGTGGGATTATGAAATTCCATCGCGAAGGAGATCATTGGTCCTAAAGATGCATTCCCAGGGAAGCCTTGCCGTACAAAAAGCGGTTATTTAGATTTCTCACTTACAACCGTCTTACAATGTTCCAGACAAACCGAGAGCTGCCCTTTATTCAAGATGATGCCTGATCACCGAGAAATTCAGAGGAGTTAGGGGGTTACTACAGACCGATTCAGAGCTCCGGCTCCGGCAGAGCTGAAAAAGGGCAGAAGAACTGGGAAGTCGACCTGCTCTGAGGAAGCGGAGCACACACGAACACCTACGTGTTCGTAGTGTTCTGTGCTGAGAGAAGATTTTAATGCACACACAATTGTGAAATGTGCGAGTTATCAGGTCCAAACCCCGCAGCCCCGGGGTCAGGGCCTCCCATTCCCTCCACCTGTCTTCTCCCATTCATGCTGTAAGAACTTGATATTTTAGCCAAACTATCTATCTTCAATTCCTGCAAAACTACCTCCGTTATTTTAGTCCTTGTGGCGTACCTCTGTCTGAAATGTACCACCCACCCAGATCTTCCCTGTTACTCACCCTACAAGCCTATCATCAAGCTTGGCTTTCCTAAATTAGTCTTTCCAACCGCCCTCGGTGTAGGAGCTCGCTCCTCCGTAAGCCCCCAGGAGCGCTCAGCCGAAAACCCGTGCTCCGGTGCCAGCCCCGGGCTCTAGTCCCCAAGACAGCAACAGGAGATGCTCCATCTAGTGTTTATCTGGCACTGGGGAGTCCCGAGGCCCTTCTGCAGACTCACCTGATGCATGCAACAGTTTACAAAGTGTAACAGTTTTTTTTTTTTTTTTTAATCCCAGTTTCACAGAATCTGGGAGGACAGAATATTCCTATGGGATACACCTTTGTTTCCCTCAGACGACTAAGAAGGCTGCACCAGCTTCCTGGCAATGTCACTGTCCCCTCGTGGCTGCTGAGAGAGAATAAACCACCCCCACATCTTAGTCCCCCTGGAGTCCACTTTGCAGCCCTGCTATTTGCCTCCTCTCCCAAGTTAAAGGACGAAGAAGATTCCAAAGCAAATTCTGATTTTGAACTCTTATACCCTAACTCATTCAAATGATTTGAGGCTCTTTACAAAACTACACGGGACAGTAAAAATAAAAGGTTAAGTCCAAGGAATAACAGAAGAAAAATGAAAGTGAAGGTCAGGACCAGGAGAACTGTGAATTATTTACTCTTTGGGTAACTGGGAATAAACTCATCCCATTATTTGTTTTTCTTCTGAGCCCTGGTGCCAAGCCTATAAAATCCCAGGAAAGCAGATTCTCCAGGCTACCGCTGATGCTGACAACCAGAAGCTCAGTCACTAAGGCACACAGCACAGGGAGGGGTACAGATGGACTGCGTTGGACTTGGGGAAAAATAGAGGGCTTTGTTCTACAACGACCTGGAAAAAACATTCAGTGTGTTTGTACGCTGAACCTGGAAGAATGAATGAAAAGAACTACAAGTTCCTTCTCGGGTCCCCTTTCTCATGCTTGGGTTTTCTCATGCTAAAAAAGCATCCACTGGACTGAAGACCGTTTGCCACAGCAGCCCAGCCTTGGGCTGTGCAGCTACGGGGCACGCCACCAGGTTTGCCTTCGGTTAAGAAACGGACAAATCTCCTACTGCCTCCCTCCCTCTCGTTCCAGAGGTTTTTGGCATTGACCTCTGACCCATGAGTTCAAGACTGCACACCCACAGCACCACCCATCCCTGAAGGAGGCAACCGCGCATGGTTTTGGCAAGGGCAGATGCTGAAGAGAAAAGAGAATATTAAAAACATATTCTGGAGGCTTATCTACGTTCGTCCGTGAACCGTAAATCAGAAGGGTATTTCTGTTAGAGCCCAGACCTAGGAATCTGGCACCCGTGTGGAGAACTGAACTAAAGCAAGGCACTTGATTGAAATATATGTTCCTGGAGATTCAAAGTCGACCACAGTCCCAATCCAGCACTCACACACTAGAGGAGATTTTCCGGGATGTCCCCATTTTCTGGGGGCACGCATTCCAAGATCACCCCCATTTTATATGTGAAAATTGCCACGTCTCTGTTAAACTGAATCTAGCCTGCGGTATCTCCATCTCAGAGAGAGAAGTCATCAAGTCCAGCTGTCTGCAGGGTACATAAATCTTTACTGCGGCTTTCCCTTCTCAATGCAGGAACTCAAACATCTCTTTTTCCATTTTCTAATCATCAGCAGCAAACGTATAAAACCAATCACGTGCCTATGTGGGTTCTAAACCCTTTCTGCACATCGGGTCACCGGCACTTCCCCATCACACCATGCTAAGGATGACAGACGTCCCCAGGGTAAGGTGAACAGGACACTGTGGTTATGGGGCTTGAGAGAGGGGGCTCGGCCTCCTACTGCATGTTTAAAACAAGAAGACTCATGGAAAAATGAACATAGTGCTTGCGTTAGGAGAGCAGTAAAATGAGTGAAATAGATATATATTGTTCAGGCTTTTGCTAATAACTGAATTTTCATGTGCTGCATTCTGACAAGTCACTCAACAATTCAGGGAAGGGAAATCCTATCTGCCCTGGATCATCAGGCTGAAGAGGTTACATCTCTTAAGTAACAGGTGTCCACAGGAGAAGGGGAGGTTTAAACCCTAATCTGTCATTATCCAGGCTTCCGTGAATGGTCCTACCCCACCCAAGCAGAAGCAATGTTAACATCTTGACACATCTTCCTCTGTTTATGCTTAATTTCATATAGCTGAGATGACACGCTCTATGTAATTCTGTATTCTGATGTTTCCTCCCTTGTAATTACACAATATTCTTTTCCCACAGGATTGTACAGTTTCTAGAAACTTTTAAAAGATACATAATATTACAATGCAAGCCATCATAATTTACTCAGCTCTTTGTTTTTGTATGTATCAGCCACTTATAAGTTTTCACTATTATAAGACGGCAATATGATTTTTCTATTTAAAAATTTTTATTCTTTCACATTTTCTTAAGCTAGACTTTTTTTTTTTTTTTAAGAAATCATCAGTATTTTTAAGGAGCAACCCAGAAAATATTTAGATAATAAAAAATCTGAATCTACAGATACTAGCAGTTTGATTTATGGGTTAGGTAAACGAATATTCATTAACAACCAAGAAAGCCAATAATCAATCTAGATTTTATAGTTCAATCTAGCCCACAGAACGATCCTGCTACCAAGGGCTCAGGCTGCAAGGGACCATATCAAAAGACAGAACTGACAACAGGCATGACCAGGGAAAAAACATCTGGCATGGGCAATAAACCAGATTTACAGAAAAGAGGCAGAGGAAAGATAGATGCTTAACATAAATTTTAAAATATATTGCTAAGAGTAGAAGTGACAGAAGAAAGGATAGGACTAGTCTCTACTAAAGAAAACAGTGGACATACACAGTAATTATCAATGCTTTGCTTTCTGTCAGCTCAAGTTTTTAGAACTGCCTAGTGGACCAAACCAGAATTACAAAAAACTGTATTAACTAAATTGAAGTACTCTGATAGAGCACCATTTTCCTATACTTACTAAAGCTAAATCAAAAGTCTTGCCAATTTTATCAGTGAGTTATGGGTAAGATTTACATTTCCAAATAATGAAACCAAGTTAAATTTAGATCTGAATACCTAAATATTACTTCATCCAGAGCACAGGGAAGAAACAAACATGTCCCGTGGGAGAAGACATTAAATGGTAAACTCTTCACAGCACAGCTGAGTGTAGCCCAGTTGTTTTAAACTACTCTTTTTAAGACAGTGTCACATGTATAATCTGTGTCTACGACCTGGAATACTACTTGGAAAACAATTTCGAAAATAAGTAAAACTTACGGTAAAGCCGGAAGAATAAAAGAAATGCAGAGACCAATTGAGAGAGGGAAACAAAGGATAAGGATCCTTAAAGAAATGGCAGGACTGAAGAATTTCCTGATTTTGAAAGTGTGAGTGCCTCTTCTACAGCCATTATGCTATAGTACTTTGTCACGCCAGTGATGGCTGGTAAAACTGATACTCATCCTCAAATACAACACCCAACATAGTGTTATTGGTTGCAGTGTTCCTCCCCCCAATACTTCATATGGTGAAGTCCTAACCCCCAGAACCTCAGAATGAGACCTTGCTTGGATAGGGCATTTATAGAGATAATCAGGGTAAAATGAGGTCATTAGGGTGGGCCCTAGTCCAAAATGACTGATGTCCTTATAAAAGGGGGAAATGTGGACAAAGAGACACACACAGAGGGAAGGCACTGTGAGGAGACACTGGTAGAAGATGGTGGCTGAGCCAAGGAGAGGGACGTGGAATAGACCTTCCCCCCTCTCAGTCCTTAGAGGCTCACCCTGCTCTGGGACTTCCAGCCTCCACAACTCAAAAACAATAGATTTCCAATGGTTAAGCCACCAGTTTATGGTTCTTCATTATGGCTGCCCTCAGTAAACTAATACACCAGGCTAATTATGGTTCAATTCAGGTTTCAATTAGTGTAATTTTCTTAAATATAGGAAATTAGTAACCATTTTGACACAAACTAACATTAAACTCAAATATATGTAATTATCTGCAGGGAAATTAGATATATGCTGTGCTTATTAACATGTACACGTAGGCATAGATGCAGATATTGGTGTAGGCACAGTGCACAGGCATATGGGTATGACACTTTCTCTCCACAGTCACAACAGTACTAGGCCGTGCTGGGGCTGGGCAGGGCTCTAAGCTGGGGACATCTACCTCCAAGGTCCAAGACCTTACTTCACTACCACTGAACAAAACTCAACTGTGGCATAGACAATGCTTATCACTGTAGGATGGTGGGACAGAAGATGTGTAGTACTTAGGATTCCTACAGCAAGCATGGAAGAGACTATAAGCATTTTATTGGTGTGATAAAACTTAATTTTTGAATTTGACTGATTTTGGCTTTGGCCACAGTACACACTTTTCTTCGGGAATTAAATAAATTCCACCACAACACAAGACAACTTTCAGTTACCCTAACTCTGATAAAACAGAATGATTACCTTCCCTGTGACATCATCCCTTCCCTAAATAAAGAAACAGGAAGCTCCCCAGGCCTTTTGATGCCAGGCAACTCAGTATTTCATTCCTCAACTGAGTCACTGTCACGACCTTCTGTAGAATCTTCTCTCACCTTCAAACAAATACCCTGAGTTGTAGACCTAGTTATCTAGGGTCTATAACCTAGTATCTCACGGACAGAGCAAGAATCCAGACCCATGGCTATAATGAAAGCAAGAGAGGGGGCTGATAAGTAGTTAATCAGTAATTATTTATCCATCACTGATAATGTACAAGACACTGCCTTGAATGCTTTAGGAAATAAATGAGATGGAATGAGGCTGCTGCTGAATTCAGTGGGCTTCTGCTGTCACAGAGAGACCACACGCAGAGAGAAGACCCTCTTAAGAAGTAACCTAGAAGTTGAAGAAACAACATCAACGAAGTAGAGGGATGCCTGGCTGGCTCAGTCAGAAGAGCATAGGACTCTTGATCTCAGAGTCATGAGTTTGAGCCCCACATCGGGTGTAGAGATTACTAGGAAAAAAGAAAAGAAAAGAAAAAAGTAGACAATGGCAAGACAATGGAAGGATCCATGAGAAGAAGACAAACTTTGGGCTGAATCAGTTAAGAATAACATCAGGCTGAGGGCAAGACACAAGTTCAGCCTTACACAATGAACAGGACTGGGTAGATGAAGGAGAACAGTACTGTTCCAGATAGCATCAGAAAAAGTTACCCTTCCACTCTGGGGAAGTTCTATCCTTTGTCATGACTCAATTTGTCACACCCTCTACTCCCCTCACAGACAGTACTCATCATCCAGGACTTGGTGATTCCACGGCCTAGTACAGAGCCTGGCGAATGAGTACGTATTCCTTAAAATCTGAACACTGAGCAACTGTTTCTGAGCCAACTTTCTATATGTCATGGTAAGCTCGTTGAGGGCCCGCAATTATTTATTACTCTCAACATTGGGCAGATTTCCAGCAACTATTTGATAATCAGGTGGACATAATTCCTCCATTTGATTTCTTTCCTTTTTTTTTTACAGAGAAACAACTATCTAAAAGAAATTAAGGCTCTATTAAAAAAAAAAAAAGAGAGGTCAGTTCCTTCAGACTTGAGAAGATTTCTACTTCCTTTAATACCACCACTACTTTTTAGCAAATCTAAAGCATACCCTTCCACTGCCTTGACCAATACTTAGATAAACCATGTTATGCAGGAACATTTTTGGACTAGGAGTCAGAACACAAATTTGGATTGGGAGGCCACAGTCTGAATGGCAGTACCATGACACAGGGCCTGTGTGACCTCGTGAATTCAGTGTTGCTCACACCCCATGTCTCAGTTCATGCAAAACTCACTGCACATAAAGCAAGGATCTTATCATCAGAAAAGCCAAACCACAGCACTCACTGCTACATTATCATGAATGCTCAATACCCTGCTTGGATAAAAACAAAACACAGAATTCTAAAAGGTTTTTCTTTACCCCAAGAATATACAGAATTAGATAATTAATGGTCGTCAAGCCAGCAAAGGGAGTAGGAAGGGTAATGGCTCTTCCCTGAAAACCAGCCTCCCATGTTCTGCTTGTGCAATTTTCTTCTTCCTTGCCTACAAGGAGGCCAGTGGGATAATTTAGGACTCAGATTTTAGATGTACAAGAACTTTAAACCAGGGGCGCCTGGGTGGCTCAGTGGGTTAAAGCCTCTGCCTTCGGCTCAGGTCATGATCTCAGGGTCCTGGAATCAAGCTCCACATCAGGCTCTCTGCTCAGCGGGGAGCCTGCTTCCCCCTCTCTCTGCCTGCCTCTCTGCCTGCTTGTGATCTCTTTCCATCTATCAAATAAATAAATAAAATCTTTAAAAAAAATTAAAAAAAAAAAGACCACTTTAAACCAGAGAGAGATTGTGGGTGCACTGGTTCTAAAATCTTCTGCAGAACTGATTTAAAAAAGAGACCATGGGTTTCAGTACTGACTGCTTCTCAGGATGGCAAGAAGCCCATTACATAAACGCTTCAGGAAACAGTGTAGAAAATGCTTACTTCTTAAAGAATGCAATCACTCGTTTATTCACCCATACAGACTTGCTGAGTACCATTCACTGGACCAGATGCTTCTTCTTGTACAGAAAGGACCCCAGCAGGCCATATAGGGGAAAGAGTCTGGAATAAGGGTCAACGTCACTCTGATCAAAGTCTTCCTAGCACCTTAGTGATTCTAGGATGAAGTCAGGGCTCTAAGAATTTGGGTAGCTGGGAATCTCCGAGGCTCCAGGATTAGCCGGGATCCTTCTGGACAGTCCAGGTAATATTCAAATGGGTGAGGTTCAGTCAGAACAAGAAAAGACCACAAACTGAGGGTTTTGGAGGGGAGGAGGTAGGAGGTTGGGCGAGCCTGGTAGTGGGTATTGAGGAAGGCATGTACTGTGTGGTGCATGAACAATTAATCTTGTAAGAAAGAAAAAATAAACATATTTGGGGAAAAAAAGGGTTAAGGAAATTACAGTAAATAAATAAATAAGTAAAAAAAAAAAAAAAAAAAAAGAACAGACCACAGTACAAGCAAGAGCCATCTAATCTTAGTGCCACCTCACATGGTGGCTCAAGTCATCAGCGTGACACTGCTGTGCCCTCCATTTATTATTTGCCTATAACAATTGAAGGCCTCAAAACAGCTGCTGGCGGGGGCGTCTGGGTGGCTCAGTGGGTTAAAGCCTCTGCCTTCGGCTCAGGTCATGATCTCAGGGTCCTGGGATCGAGCCCCGCGTCGGGCTCTCTGTTCAGCAGAACAGAGCCTGCTCCCCCCCCTCTCTGCCTGCCTCTCTGCCTACTTGTGATCTCTCTCTCTCTGTCAAATAAATAAATAAATAATCTTAAAAACAAAAAACAAAAAACCAGCTGCTGGGGTTGTCCTGAAAGCTACGAGAGTAAATTTCAATTTGTATGCAAGAAGAACGCACAAGTAACTTCTAACGCAGACTTGTGAGGATTCGGTGGCCACTCTCTTACCAATGGTCAATGGTAGCACTCACTGCAGTCACCAAAGTTCCCAATGATGCTAGAGTGCACAGGTTATATTATCACCATCATGCATGCTATGCATACACACACACACACACACACACACACACACACACACACACGTATACATATATTTGAATATTAAGACACCTCACTATAAAACTCTCAACTTGAAAAGATGATAGATGATTATTTATGCTCCAGAAGGCTTAAATAAGACTTACTAAGAATTCACTGAGCAAGCCCTTTTAAAAATCCACATGGTGAGTCCCTCTCTTTGCCATAAAGTCCTCAGAGGACTATTACCTTTTAACTCTCGGTCCCCCACACCAAAGAGGGTCATGAGAGCCCCAAACAGAAGAGTGCTCACTCTTCTCCATTATTTCAGTGGATGTCAACTTTCTCAGAGTTGGTCTCAGTTTTAAAGTATCATGGCCTCACATTTCACAAAGATCTTATTTACTCCCCAAGCTTCATAGTTTGTAATCATCCTCCTCCTGGTTTCTAGACACTGAAGACCTATCCCTGATCAGAAGGTCGAAGTACTTTCTCTACAGCGGGCTGCAGGAAATCAGGCCAAGTAAAAGAGCGCAGCTTTCCCTCTGCCCGCCTGCCAGATTTCTGCAACGCAGAAAGCATGCTCAACGAGCTTCCAAACAAGGAAGCCCAGCTTTGCTTCCAAGCACCCTCCCCAGGAAAGGCAGGTGAGCACTTACTGGGGCTGGGCTTCGGGCTGCCCAAAGGGTTTCTATCCGTTACTGAGGCTGATAAACCAGGAATGTGGGAGTCTGTGACTCAGGCGACAGGACTGAAGCCAAGACAAGGAGAAAGGAGGCATAAGGGAAGTAGGAAAGTCCAGGTGCAGAGTGGGGGGGAAGCTGGATGGAAGGGAAGCTGTGGGACACACATGATGCTGTAAGCCAAACTCATCTATTTGGATTTGGGGAAGCATTCAATTACACATTCATGTTTCCCTGGTTACTATCCTGGATGAGGAAGGGCTGGCTAAATATTTCAATGCTCCAGAAAAAAACCCTATTATAATGAAAAATCCTTTTGAGTTTTCTTCTCTTCTATTTACCTTTGAAAGACACATATAAATTTACTGAGAAAAAGAAGTTTCTTTATTCTCTTTCCTCCACAGTGGTGAATCTCTCCATGAGTCAGTCTAAATGTCAGAAGAAAAAGGCATCTTCTCAGGAATATATAAATATTTATAGACAGCATTACTCCATCACCCCCGAAATGTTAAACAGAGCTATTTTCCATTCTCTTCTTTATTGATTTAGTTGTATGGTACATAAAAATCAGAAAGCAAAAAAAGGCTAATGGTAGAACTCAAATCACCAGGTCAGGCATCAACTAAGTACAGATCCCCCAAAATATTGTCTCTTTGTGATATGCTCACAGAGAGCGGTAATAGAAATAAGCAATTCCTATCAAAACGAGCCCAGCCTCAGATTATTAAAGAGTAGCTGCTCAAGTACCTTCATCTGTTATGAGAGTGGAAGTCTGTGGAATTCTCCCTCTGGCATAGATGCCCTTGAGGCTAAGTTCTACCAGACTGATGGTGTTGGAAAAGAGGGAAAATCTGGTGAGAGGATTATAAAAACAAAATCCAGGGAGGGCACTGTCAAGTCCTCATTCAGCTCTCAGAATGTCTGGTTGGCCCTCCTCAAATTTCTTACCTCCTCTTAGGCTGGCTGACTTCAACAGACTGAGAAAGAAAAATCACCTGACCGTGTTAACGGACGCAGAAAAGCATTTGACAAACTCCAATACCCATTCATGATAGAAACTGTCAGTAAGCTTTAAGAGAACTATCTCAACTTGATAAAGATTATCTGCAAAAAACCTACAGTTAACATCACACTTACTGGTGTTCAATCATCAGAGTTTTTTCTATATTCCTGAGACTAGAGCCTCAACAGATACATAATTTTCTTGCATTTTCTCACATTCTGTACGTTGTTTCTTTACTTACTTGACAGTGTCTGTCATGCCCCAATGCTCTTTTAGTTTTGATGAAGTTCAATTTATTTTTTCCTTTCATTGCTTATACTTTCAGTATCATATTTAAGAAATCAATGCCTGCTTCAAGGTCATGAAGATTTCCACTTATATGTCCTTCTAAGAGTTTTATAGTCTTACAGTTCCTATATTTAGAACCTTTGATCCATTTTCAATTATTTTTTTATATATAGTCTGAGGTAAGGTCCAAATTTAGTCTTTTATCAGCTTTTTATTATTTTTTTTTATTGTAGTAGGCTCTATGCTTAAGGTGGGGCTCAAATTCACAACCCCTAGATCAAGAGTCACATATTCTACTAAGTCAGTTAGGCACCCCACTGTTTATCAGCTTTTAAACCTAAGAAAGAGCTTTCTCTCCACTTTCACTGAATGGTGGAGAGGGGGAGAAAGGCCAGAGAATTCCAATCCTTAGACCAATTTATAAACAAGGAGAGAAGAGAGCAACTGAACTTTCCCTGATGAGTCTGAAATCCCCTTCAGTAATTACAGCAATTCAGTGTTTTGAGCACCAGGATGGAGTTCAGTGCTCTGAGATTTTCAAATGACTACCTAAGTGGAAGGAAAATTCACTTATTAAGGGGTGCCACCTTAACACTATCAAAATCAATTAAATAAACAGCTACTAAATACCAGTAATACAGCCTGCACTCTACTAACCTCTAGTCCCTCACCCTAAAAGCTAATCTACTGGCTTGGAAATAAAGATGGTCTCCCAGAAAGTGGTTCAATCACTAAGAGTGAATTAATTCAATTACGTAAGCCTTAAAAATTAAAAAAAAATAAAAGAGGTCAAATGCGCTAGAGCCAACAGACCAAATAAAATATTCCAACAGAGGCACAAACTTCAGTGACACTAGATTTAATTTTGACCATTCTGACAAATCTTTATGCATGTTGTACAATGGACTACTGCCCCACCACCAAATCAACAGAAAAGAAAATTTCCTCAAAGACACAAAAAGAAGAAATTCTCTAAACAGAGAATAAGAAGGTGTTAAAATGGCCTATGCGTCCTCAATTTCTTTTGGAATGTTGTGTTTTCTAAGGCATTTTTTCGAGGCTTAAGTGGATTAGAATTCTGTTTCATCGGCTGCCCCGGTCTTTATTTTTTAATAGCCTAATATTTACCTTTTATGGTACATTACAGAAGTGAAGAAGAGCATAATGCACTCAAAAATGTATCTGAAAAGATGTGGGAACTGAGTAGAAAATACACAAAATCAATATGGCCTTTATTCTCAAGGGAACCAACACTTCTCAAGGACCTGCTCTGAGCCACCCTCTTGTAATCCAAATAAAACCACGGCCCCCAGTCCATGGCTTGGCATCACACAGACGTCTCTCAGCATTTGAGGAAAACTTCAGAAAATGTCTCATTTGGGGAAAACAGAAACCCCACAGAACCAGTTCACCTCAATACAGGAAGGCAGGCCAGAAATACGAAACGTTAACAACCGAAGTAGCACTAGTCCTGAAGCCCAGCTCAGGGTTCTTCTCTTAGGAGATGGATTCCCCTTGAAATCAGTATCACCTCAGCAAGCATCCCATGTGGCCGACGTGAAAGCTCCTTCTCAGAGACAGACGAGAACACCACGTACGGGTCACCCATTAGTGCCAGGCATGTCATCTCTATCTCATTTATGCCATCCAGGGACCACATCAAGTTGGGGACACCAAGGAAGTGGTAGAGTCTAGATGAAGTCTACCTACACTTTGGCCCACCATCAAAATTTCAGATATGGAAAATGGAAAACTGAAGGTTACATACCACCGGCTAGTTAAGTCACCAGGTCTGCCTGGGGAAACCATGCAGGTCATGAGGACAGGGAATTCCAGACAGACGATGATGCCGTGGAATACGATTATTTTATTTTATTTAATAGTCTCTAGAATTTCTTATTTTAAAGTATTAATAAGATACTTCTAATTTTCCACATCCACTGGAGATATATTATAATGCATATGTTGATGAGAATGTTTTTTTTTTCCCAAATACTTTTATTTTATTTTTTCAACGTTCCAAGATTCATTGTTCATGCACCACACCCAGTGCTCCATGCAATACGTGCCCTCAATACCCACCACCAGGCTCACCCAGGACCCCACTCCCTCCCCTCCAGAACCCTCAGTTTGTTGCTCAGAGTCCACAGTCTCTCATGGTTCATCTCCCCCTCTGATTTCCCCCCCTTCACCCTTCCTTTCCTTCTCACAATGTTTTTTTTTTTTCCTTTTTTTTTTTTAGTTTTTTTTTTGGAATGCGATTATTTTAAAACCAGTTCTCCTTGGGGCGCCTGGGTGGCTCAATCGTTAAGCGTCTGCCTTCGGCTCAGGTCATGATCCCAGGGTCCTGGGATCGAGCCCCGCATCGGGCTCCCTGCTCCACAGGAAGCCTGCTTCTCCCACTGCCATTCCCTCTGCTTGTGTTTCCTCTCTCGCTGTGTTTCTGTCAAATAAATAAAATCTTTAAAACCAGTTCTCCTAAGGCCACCCAGGACTCTGCTCTGATTCCATATGCAATAAGCCACCTCAGCTCTAGTGTTTGTTCTTACCAGTCAACTGACCCTCCAAGAGGCGTCCAGGTAAAAACTCCTCTGAAGAGCTCTCTCTAAAACACCAGACCTTCTTCTACCCTGCTCACTTAACATCTACTTAGCCTCACTGAACAAGGGTTTATGAGTGGGAGATCAACTTCCCATTTACATTGACTGTCCGACTTTCTTTCCTCATACTTGGTACACAGAAACATCCAATCCTTCTTCTAATCCTGGATCTTAATGGCCATAATCAGTCAGCAAGATTTTACTTAATACCCAGACCTTTCCTTTGAAAAATCTTTTGGGATAGACTTGGAGAAAGCATATGGCCTTCATAATAATTCATACATACTTACAATAATTCCATTTAATTCAACAAATGCTCATGGAAAGTCTACTGTATACAATGTTCTAAGTATTAATATCGTTCCAACTTTTGTTTCTGTTTCAAGAGCATTGTCTACTTGATATTTTGCCTATACAAGCCACTGCGGGATGACAACGTGATAAAACCTGAATGTGCTGCTCGCAAAGGCCAAGGATGCCCCACCGGATATGTGAACACTGTGAAAACTACAATTGTTTTT
The DNA here is from genome assembly GCA_028646535.1 of Procyon lotor. Classification (NCBI taxonomy): domain Eukaryota; kingdom Metazoa; phylum Chordata; class Mammalia; order Carnivora; family Procyonidae; genus Procyon; species Procyon lotor. Next base: position 32,923,086 of record CM053609.1, read on the forward strand.
GTCTTAGCTCAGAAGTATACAGTGAATTATCAGTAAAAGAAAGAAAATTACAGTCCTCACCTTGTTACTGAGACTAAGTAACTACAACTTGAAATTCAAATAGAGCTATGACCATCAATTAGCATCATTGTTTATTTCTCAGTAGAAAGACACTTAGTATCCTGAAATAATTGTGAAATGCTGACTTCTCCATCAGAACTCTACAAAAGAAGGATGCTCACTTTCCACGTTGATAATTTACGTATGATTTCACCCTTTTTATAATTTGCTCTATTGAAAACTAAAGTCACAGCAGCCAGAATCTTGATGGATTAAATCCAACACTAAATACTTCAAAGCTTCACTTGACACAAGACATAGGAAACAATGTCATCTCTATCTAGAAAGCATCGAGAGGGGCAAATAAGCAAGCCGAAAACTGCCTAATAAAAATCATTCATTCTGGAAGTTTTAACAAGATGTTTTCTAAAAAAAAAACCTTGGAGAAATTAGGAAAGGCAAAGCAAATTAATATACCTGATGATACTCTAACCACAAAATAACTGATTTTTAAAATTCAAATAAACAGACAATTCTGGCGTAGCTAAGAGACAAAACCCTTTGCATGCGGTCAGCGTGGCTCTATTCTTAAAATACTGTTTCTGATGCACAGCAGTTCAATTTTTGTGTTAGCCTCTAAAAAGCAAAAATCAATGTTTCATAATATGATTCTGTATACAGCAAACCTCTGCACTTATCTCAAGGATACCTGAAGCTATTAAACATTACTATTCTATGAATATAAGGCAAGTAGAAATAAAGACTTGGCTTACCTAATTCCCTGCGTGGCTGGCTCCCCAAATTCACCAACTCCCTCTATCAGGAGCGACAAAGAGCTATCAAGACAGAAATGCCATATCTATCAATTCTCCTCACGATGAAAGCAAATCAAGAATCTATCCCACCCAAGAGTGAAATGATGTAGCAAGTTTAACATCTAACCTTTCTTCCTGCATATCCAAACGATGGATCATCCCCTTAAGAATTCTCTTTTGCCAAGAAACAAAACGATCTAACTACTACAACTGCACTGGCCTTTGGTGATGATGAAATTTTAAAAGGCACATGTAAAAGGCGTGGCTGGCATAAACACCTCATGAAGTGAGACACTGCTTGCTTCTTTTATCTCTAGCACTCACCTTAGTCCTTCCTTCCAACCTTCAAGAACAAGCCCACGATCTTATTTTAGTAGGGCAGAGTTTAAAATACTTTTGATAAAATTGAGTATCTGCCAAGAGGAAGCACACTGGTATTTGTCCTTGTGCTGAGATGAAACCCCGCAGTCCCGAAGCCTTTCCCCTCCACGTCCTCCACCCAGTACCCAACGCGCTTCATGACATCTTCACTTTCATCTATGTGCCAACTTCATGCCAGCAGCCACGGTTACTTGATCCAACTAAAAGCTCTCGTTTGACTTCCCACGTAGCAGTACGTGGGTCTCTAAGAGCTGTCTGTCCTTGGACAAGACATTTATCATGAGTCTCCCTCTCCTGTGCGAGGACAAGGTGATCTTAGCTAGCATCCAATGCTTCACACACCGAGTGCAGCGTTGCTGCCTTGCCAGCAGCAGGGAGAAAGTGGACTTTGGCCTCAGATATCTGTGTTCAGTTGTCTCAATTAGGGAAGAAAATAATAAAGGGCAGTAGCAAGTATGTCCATTCATTTGCACACTGCAGTCAACAGTGCTCTGGCCTGCCTGGGCTCCCGACTGCTAACCTCCAGGAGTTGAGGTACCCATCTGGGCAGATGTCAAACTATATCATCATTCCAGCAAACTGGACTTTAAGCATCTTATTATTTGTTCAGATGGATGAAAAGTAACAAAAATAATTGTATTTTCCTAAGACACAGAAAACAGAATTCTATCAGGTATCAGACTGAAATTTTGCTCTGAAACATTATGTGTATCGGGCAATTGACACAAATGCGTGACCAGCTCCTTTTAAAATGTCTTTTAAGTGCTAATGGCTCCCATGTATGTTTATATATACAAACTATCATCCCAAATGCTTGAAAACCAAGAGAATGAATGACACGTACGCAAGGCTCCACGAAGACAGGCGCTTTCAAACTCGCCCTCTGGCATGTGGGAGAATATGGTATCTGCACGTTGTTCAGCATGGAATGCAAATGGCTTTCACAGGCACGTCTACCGTCCCCAGAGCCTTCACGTCCCCAGCCTCCCTCCATCGCACACTCACACATGAGCGGCCAGCATCCTTCCCTCTGCCCACACTTGGATCTCTGCAGTCTCCAGCAAAGTGACATCAGCAGAGCACAGTCTGAAAGCCAGGCTGGCGACATGGAAACCCAGATGGGCTGGATTTGCACGAGTCCAAAGCTTTGAGAAGACAGGTGGCTGTATTTAAAACTCCTCCCTGCCCATCAGCTTCAGCCCATGTTCCCCCCACCGCCACCCCCACAACATATGCTGTGGGAGTTCCTGTCCTCTCCCTGCCCTTCCCAGGGCCCAGGAGCCTAGCTGCTCCCAGCAGCTGCTGGCTTCCTCCTGGCTCTCAAGCACACTGCGCTCTAATTCAGTGGATGCTGAAACCTCTGGGCTCAGCTCATGGCAAAAGGCATTTCCTCCTGGTCTTTGTCCTAACCACAGCCTATGCCCTCTTCACCTTTAATTCAATTACACGGATGAATGATGTATAATTAGGTCTCAGAGAGTGAAAAGCCCTCAGCCTACACTGCAGCCACCAAAGCCTGGCCGTACCCCAGGGTAGCGAGCACCACCACAGGCCAGCACAGTTCCAGTGGTGATCAGGATGGCTGCAACTTGGAAAAGCTCTCCTAACGTGTTCATTTAGGCCTGTGCAACCAGAAAAGTAGGTCAGGGCCCGAGTCAGTCTCAAGCCCAATATGCACGCCTGCTGGTCAAGAGCTAAGTCCCATGGATTTTATGTGGTTGCAAGATGCAAGCAATGATGCTTACAGATGGGTCCTCCTCATATTGCCCCCCATCAGCCTTGATGACCAGCATGATGACAACGCACACTCATGCGCTTTCCAACTATCCCAAAAAACCTGACAATAGTCCCCCTTAAGCAGCTAGGAAAAAAAAAAAAAGCAACCTAGGATGTTATTGGTACAAACAGCTTTCCGGTCACTGCACTCCAGCAGGTTAAGGCAAGAGTCTCTGAGAAAGATGGGCTTCACCTTTCTTAGCTGCCTGAGTGGATTTTATTTTTCTCCTGTTTGGTCAGTAGATGTCACATTAATGTGGTATTTCCAGTCCTTAAGTATTTTTAAGCCTTCTTGTCTTTCCCCCCATCGTGTGCTTATGTACGTGACTGCCCACGGGCACACTTTGGACATGACACGCGGGACTGTGGAGGAATCGTCAGCACTCAGATGCTTGAGGACAGCGTGACAAAGCAGCAGGAGGAAACTATCAAAGCTTACCCATTTCTTCCATTTCTGTTCTTCCCTTGTAACCGGAATATGTTATCTCCTCTCTCCCCATCACCCTCCCGCAAGAGAAAAATCTTAGGCTTTTCATCATACCCGTTTTGGAGACCAAGCACCAGAACCGCATGTGCACAGAGCCTACCTCGTTTGAGACCTTCCTCCTTCCAGCCTTTCCTAGGCCAAAAGTCTTCTACCCTTCCATGCAGTCACAAAAAGGAGGATTCACCCAAGATAGAGGCTTATTTTATGTGGCGAGAAGCAACCAACTCCCTACAGTGTCACAGTGACTTTTAAACCCATCAGAGGAGTAATATTCCAAGCCATCGAAGACCACTTTTTTTTCCCCACATCTGGGAACAAATAAGGAAATATAGGACCCTTTGCAAGGAGTACACAAAGTTGCAGGTCAATCTTCCTGGATCTAATGAAGGTTAAACTGGCCATTTAAAACCAGCACCAATATATTATTTCTGAGTGGAATACAAAATTCTCACGCAGCTCTATTATAAAGCCATTTGGAGTGAGGGCCCTTAAGGTATATCCTCAGGCTCCCACTGAGGTGTCAGATCCCTTACTCCTCTCTGTGGTTATAACAGTGGAAATCCAGAATTTCTGCTTTCATATAGTTGGCAGAAAAATTACAAAAATATCCCCAACAAAGACCAACTAAGAAGAGATCTAACATTAGCAATGACCTTGACAGGTGACTCTTTGAGGAGATGACCAATCAACAGTACTGCCAAAAATCAGAGTCCATACGATCTTTCATTTTTTTTCACTCTCTTCCCAGGTATTGTCTCACTCCACCTCCCCAAATGAAACATATGAACTCAAAAGAAAAAGTAAAAACTAAAGGCTTTATATCTCATGAGAAGCTACCTAATAATGGCAGACAACTTGCTATATTCAACTTGCTGTATTCTGAATTTTTGTCCACATCAGTATTAGCAGTAACCTCAGAGCTGATGGTCTACACCAAATGGTGTTAGTGTGGATTGGCTACAACTTACACCTAAGATCCATCTACATTCCACGTCCAGTATTTCAGGTATGAGCCAGAGAGTGAACTTAACAACCATGATCTTAACAACACAACCAGCAAAACCTAATTTACGAATTCATACTTGGTTTTGGTAAATGGAACCATTAGTTAACCACTTGGTGAACTGTGGATGAGATGCTTTCTTTGGATTTACAAGGTAGGGGATTTTCAATGAAAACAAATTAGTTTCCCCGTGTGTTCAAACCAATTAGCCCTCTTCATCCTTAGTAATGTAAACTCCTCTGGAAAACATTCTCAAGTGCTATAGTATTTACCTACATTCACCTGATTTGGGATCCTCTGTCTTCAAGAGCTGTGCTTCCACTGGCTTGGTAATGTTTAATTCTTTTCCACTCTGGCATAGGTTTATCAGCAGAGGGCTCAGTTAAAATCTCCGCTGCCCATTCAAACAGTCACTCCATATGGATACTAAGCAAAGCAAATCCACTTAGCAATTGTGCCACGAAGAGGAAAGGCCATATTGATCATCCTGATTAGCCCTGTCAGCTGGAGAGAGGCTTGCTGGCACTCAGGGCCAGCTGTGCAGGGCACACAGAGGCAATGGGCAACATCGAAGGCCTCCCAGCAATTGGTGTGGGCAGTGACGGATGCTACGTGGACAGCTTATGGGGTTATTAAGGATACAGAACTGGCCCAAGAGAAACCCAACCTACATCTCGTTTTATTAAGATAAAGTTAGATTGCTCATGATACAGTGCAGGACTAAGGAAGCTTTTGTCTCTTTTATCACTGACATAGGCCAAAAAAAAAAAAAAATCAATTTATGTATTAAATAAGACAACCAAATGAGTGTGCATGTTAGATGGGGATTACAAAACACTACCTGTCTGCACTTTAAGAACAGGATACATAAAACTCTTGAGTAAACAGATTACCTAATTTTACACTATTTAATCTGTGTTATTAATTATATTGTTGAAAAGAAGAAAGAAGCCGTGGCTTTCTCTGCATTCCCTCTGGGCATATGAAGGGGCACCTGTTCAACAGATAAGGAAAAACAGACCACTCCTCCGCCCTCATCCTAATAGGCCAGACTGAATGGAGACCGGATACTAGGTACCTTTTTGCCCCAATCCCTCTGGACTTGAAAGAGTCCTCTCAAAGTTGCAAATGGTTGAGATCAGAAACCCAGAAAAAGATTCCCCTAGCTTTACAGACACATGCACATAATCATTCACTCACACACTCTTTCATTTCTTTCCTTCCGTGCCCCTGACGAAGTCCCTACTTACTTTAACTGTGTAATCTGGAGTAAATTATTTAAAATATCTGATTCTCAGTTTCCAAATTAAGATCAGTCATCATTTCCACATTAAGAATACCAATGCCTCCAAATCACGAGAAGACACAGAACACTAGATTACATCAAGTCAGTAATGCCCGGTAGAGTTTCTATCTAAAAGACGGGGGGCAAGAGAGGAAGGACAGCAACACTCCAGTGCCTCCCCCAAACAGACCAAGGAAAGCCTGGCTCGTGAGTGGTGCCCCCTCAGAAGGATGAAAGAGGAGGTTTTCTTCGGACAACAGTGAAGTTTTCCTAAATGTACATACATGGTATCTAAAACTAGCAGAGAGCTATTTCTCTATTCCAAACTGGCTTTACTTCCTGACTCTCATCTGGTAAGAGTCTCCCTTCTAGAATTAGCTAGAAATTTTGTGTGGTGAAATCTGCAGATGTAGTCATTCCTTTTGAACACCTAATAATGGAAACATGAGGTTCTGTTCTATTGAGCCAGTTCCTCTGTGGTCAGGGTGATCTTCACAGAAAGTAAGAGGGCTCCTGTCCCAAGAAATACAACAGAAGTGCATCATCTTGAAGTGCTCGACTGTATCATTTTGGTAACATCTGCCCATCATTTAAGTCCCTCCACCACTACCTCAGATAAACACATAACAGCAGCAAAGGTGACTATAATGGCAGGAGAACTTCAACTACGTCAATGCAAGCTTCCAATGTACATCTTGAGAATATGGGGCTGGGGACACAGGGTGGTTGAATCAATGTCAGCAAGATCCTACATTATTTATCTCTACTGACCAGAAGAGTCCTTTCTCCTTTTTTAAAGACACTGTTCCCCTTGCCCTCAGTAACCGCGCATTGACATCCTTCCTCCTCACCTACGAACGTGGGGCAGCTTATTGTGCCTCAAATGTTGTCTTTCCCATTGAAGACTCAAAAGTCCACCGCTGCCCAGTATCATCCTGGACCTCTGGCAGGGTTTTCAATTTGTATGTTGACCCTCTAGCCTGAGTCCCTGAGCACTGATCATGTGGACAAGCAAGTTCTTAAGAGACCCAATCAATCCCTGAAGGCCCAAGGCACTACATGAAGCAGGTTTAAGGAATCTGCAAGTTCACTTTGATGGAACAACCATGGCAATAGGCATCTATCGCCAACAGACAACTTCCAAACATTACGATTAACAAGACCATGGAAGCTTCTTCAACTGGGAGTCCAGTAAATTACCTTTTACAATATGTTGACCGAATTAAAATGGAAGGTGTACCAGACAAACAAGCTTCTTGTATCTGGAAAACTGTACTTTCTTGATTATAAACACTATAATCTAAAACTTTGCTCAAATCAGAGCACCTTAAGCTGAAGGTTGACCTCCAATCTCTGCCACTCTGTATTAGTTTCCTTAAGCTGCCATTTAAAAAAAAAAGCAAAAAAACTAGCACTTAACGTGTATCTTAAGACAAGAGGAATTTTTTCCTTGGCTACAGAAGCTAGAGGTCCAGACTTAAGAGTTGTTGGGGCGTCCTCCTCTCCCTGAAGACTGTAAAGAGAACCATTCCTTGTCTCTTTAAGCTGCGTTCACATGGCATTCTTCTGTGCCCTCTCCTCTTCTTATAAGGACACCAGCCACTGGATTAATGTAGTATGACCTCATCGCCATTTTTAAGTAAGTGCATTTACAAAAACTATTTCCCAATAAGGCCACATCCTATGCTTTCAGGTAGACATGACTTTGGAGGGGACACTATTCAACCCACTCTAGTTATTAATAAAAAGTTGAAGTCTTATGACAAGAACTACCTTGATATAAAAATACTTACTGGAGAAATATGAAAATACAAAATATTATATACATACCCAACATAAATGAATAATGGGGCATACGGGTGACCTCATCTAAGGAGATAAACCAAAGATGAGCTAAGAAAAGCCGCAACTGTGAGTAAGCCAACACCAACAGTTTTCATTTCTTTCTCACCCTTGTCTGTAGGAACAGAGGCACATTGCTGGAGCCAAACACGGAAATTAAATGACATTTTTCAGGAAACATACACAGCACTACCACCCTCCTCACACCTCTAACCCGAGAAAGATTCACAGACAGCACATCCTACATGTCTACCTAGACTCACTGTTATGCTCAGTTTAAAAATCCAACATCTCAGCATACGGGTAATGTAATTAATAATCCAAACTGAGAACAGAAGCAGTTCATTCACAGTATAAGCCACAGCTAGAAATGCTCATTTGCTTTTCCGGGTTATTCTGCAAAAATTAAGAGTTCAGCTGTTTAATACTGTCAACTATTATATGCTGAGTGTTTAACCCGTAGATTTAATAGCAACTCCAGGAAAGCCATTTTAATGCTCATTTCCTAACCCAACCTTTCTTCTCTACCTATAAAAAGCTGAGAAAGGTTTTCAAAGTCTTCGGTAAAATGTTTCATTCTGAAAACTAAACCCATCAGGAGAAAACTGGCCAGAAAGCCTCCCAAAAACCCTTCCACCTCTGGAAGTTCTCTAAGCTTAAGGAACAACCACCTTCATCATTACGTACAGTGTTAGGAAAAAGGGAGCTGTGGAATGTCTCCCTCACCCAGCTCACTGCACTCTTCCATTCCTCTAGGGGCAGGTGGAGACTCAAGTCCACTCAACCCATTAGTGAGGACAAGCAGCACCGGTGTCAGTACCCTGGGCTTCAGGGAAAGTGTGCATCTCTGTGAGAACCCTGCCTCCCCAAGATGCATACAAAGCACTGTAACATACAAGCAATTCACAATGGTCACATCCAAGCCCTCTGAAGAGGCGGCTCCTACTGAGTCTCCTGTCAACATCAGGCATCTACGGTCTCGGTCATCAAATCACGGCGAAAGGTGCCCATGTCCACGGGCCTGTCTTTCTGCCGTGGGGGTGGTGGGGAGGGCTGGGGAGTGGGAAGAGAAATGAAATTTAAAATTTTTTCAAATCTTATGCCAGAAAATAGTCTGTGATGTTGGAATGTAAACCCATCAGAGTATCTTCGCGAAATGTGGATGAAAGAGTAGGAGGCAACTTTCAAGTTAAGTTTCCTGTTAAATCTAAGGCTGCAAAAATGTTTCTCAAGGTCTGGGGCAACTGCCATCCACTTCGCTGTTAGGGAAGAGGGAAAGTTGTATGTGAAGGATCACCAGGGACAGTCGGCCTGGAGGAGTTGAGCTCCTTCAACATTCTCCTGCCTTTTCAGAAAGATTTTTCATCTGGAAGATGACCAACTCTGGTCCCAGTGTCATTGTACCCTTCCCCTAAATAGAAAGTATCAATTCCTTCCTGTCCTCTTCAGCACTCCAATCTACTCCTCTCTCCCCATGCATTTGATTTCCAAGTCCCAGCTGACTCCGATGAAGGGAAACCCCACTGAAGAGCCACTCTGTGTGACAGACCCATCACACGGACAGGCAGGCGCGTTGGCCGTCAGAGGCGCCGAGCGGCAACCAGGGACGTGGCTACGTCAGGGGGCCTCTCTGCTCCAGGTGTGACAGCCATGCAGGGCTGCTCACAGAGGCATGACGAAGGGGAGAGGAGCCAGCGCAACCCCCTGCTTGTGGTGTGGCTGCATTGCTTCTTTCTTCAAGCCTTCTGGAAACGTGCAGTGGCTGGTAAGTGGGTGCCCTGCATCACAGATCAGCGAGGTGAAACGTTACTGTCATTTAGCCAGGGGAGAGGGCAGACTGCGAAGCCAGAACCTGGAAGCCATCACCGAAAGCAATTCAAGGGATGGTTTCAGAGGGAGAACGTGCCAAGGATGGGCTGCAAGTCACTGCACTCCCCTTTAGGCATGCCTCTGGCCTCATCCGTAACACAGAGGTGGAAAGTGCACTCGGCCCGGCTCACTTCTGCCTTCTGCTCGGGCACGTTTCAGCTCCTCTACATGCAGGAAGCGGACAGGCTGGAAAGAAAGCAGCTGACCAGACTCCTGACAATGCCTGTGCAATGTGATTTATGCCTTGACAGTCTCAACAACCAGAGCCTCACGAAGCCTCACTTTCAGCTCCACACCCCAATAGAGGCACCTTACGGGCACGTAATCCTCCACGGTCCTATCTCCTCTCCTGCGCGGTTAGATACACCCACTCAGGTGGCACTTGGCCTCTGCCACAGCCCGTCCAGATGGCAGTGACCACACAGGCCACGGGAACATGCAATCTCGATACCGCTCTCCTGACAAAGTAATTACTATTCAGCAGATGCTTTCTGCAAAAGTAAGATTAATGAGGCAACTCGGACTAGACCAAAAAGCAACAGCAAAAAGCATCTTTTTTAGTGAAGGTTGAATGTAAGGATGTTAAGAACATAAGCAACAGATGTTCAGGTGAGAGGTGGGAAGGCAAAGGCCCTGGTACTCACAGAAGATCCCCAGTGAAATTAGCCAGAGTGATGAAAATGTGGGAGAAACCTACAAACCACCAGAATCCGCCTAGAAATAGTTATTTCCAAAGAAACTACCGAAAATAATAATGACAATGTTGCCAAAAAATGTTAATTTGCCCATCTAGCAGTAAAACCAACAACAAGGCTAAGATGATTACATCCCCCAAAAAATAAAGCAAAATAAATACCTAATTTGATTACATCCTTGTGGTGGTAGGACACAAACAGATAAATGAAACAGATACAAGGTCTAGTGCATGCATACACAATGTTCCCATGTGAAAGAAGCCTCATCAAAATTACCAGGACATGAGTTTTCAACAAGTGGTGATGGGCAAAGTGATCTGGAAAAAAAAAATTAAGTTAAATCAAACTTCATACTATAGCCTGCAATAAAATTTTTATGAACTGAGAGCTTATTTATTTTCAAAATAAAAGCATGAAACAGTAAGATTTACACCATTTCCCTGAGTCAGACTGAGAAAAGTCTTTCTAACTGAAAACAATGCCGGTAAGAAATCACAAGGATATTTTACAATATAAAATGTAAAAATATTGTGAAGTCCAAACATAGGCAATAAACTTTGAAAAATGTATCTGTCGTTTGACAAGAAGTTACCATCCACCACAGAGATACTGGCTAGAGCTTTAAAAAAATCCAAAAATGAAATATCCTATTACAAAATGGTCAAAGAAGAGTGACAGATTTTTCACAGAAAAACACAAATGGCAAGGAAATAAAAAGGAGGGAGGGAGCTCATCTTCAGTAACACCTTCAAAATACACATCCAAACAAAACATCCTCTATTGTGTTAGCAGGGATACGAGCCCTTATCCTCTTGGAGAAACATGGTGAAATACACATTTCCTTCCACAGGAGGTACAGGGGTTTTTTGGCAGTCAATACGGCAATATTCTTTAAGGGTCTTAAATATGGTCACACTTTTCAAAGTGTACTTTTTCATTTCTAGAAGTCTGTTGAAAGGAAATAATTAGAGGTAAGCACAAGTATTTTTGAGGACATTCATCACTGATTTCAGGAGCAAAATACAAAATAATATAAGCTGCATACAAACATGCACATACACAAAAGAGATTGAAAGAAAATCCACCCACATGTTAGGGAATTGTACTGTCTTTAAATTCTGGCTTTCGAAGTGATCTACAGTTTGCTACAATGTGTGTATGCAGTGGACAGTCTCATAGTCATTTTATTACCAACAGGCCAAATTAAAGCCGCTCTGCAGGGGACATGCTACATCTATCACTGAGGGGAAGGCCAGTACAGAATGTTCTTCAAACTGTTCAAGCCATTTGGGGTACATATTTATAATCTAAGTAGGATATGGGCCAATGAAATATGAGCACAAAACTAAAGAATTGCTGTTTGAATAAAATTTCAGTAAAACGTTTGGTGAATTGCTAAAAAAGACCATTGTTGTCAAAGGAAGTGAGGGCCAGATAATCATCAATGAACTGAGAGAATGTTCTTAAAAAATACAAAAAGGATCTACACTCTTCTTCTCAAACATCTCTTCAAGTCACATTCTATTTTTAAAAAAGCCTAATTATACCTCTACACACACACACCCCACATACACACACTATATGGAATATTACTCAGCGTCCCCCCCACAAAAAGGAGATCTTGCCATATGTGACATGGATGGACCTAGAGAATATTATGCTAAGTGAAGTAAGTCATAGAAAGACAAATACCCTATGATTGCTTTCACTTACATGTGGAATCTAAAAAACAAAAACAAGCAAGCAAAAAAATTCCGGTAAACTTAAATACAGAGAAAACAAACTGATGGTGGCCAGAGGGGAAGTGGGTGGGGGGATGGGCAAAACAGATCAAGGGGTTTAGGAGGTAGAAATAATAGGCTGTACACTTGAAACTAACATTGTACGTCATATTATACTTCAATAATAAAACAAGAATAAAAATAAAGAATCCCAAACTGCAAATCACGAATTCCACCGTGTGGGAGAGGCTCATGATGGAAAGATGCTACAGGCCTCCAGTCACATATACTATTCACGAAGTTTCTTAAAGACATGTATTTAAGTCCAAATTTAAATGTGCATGTTTCAGTTAGAACATTTTGTGATCCTCACTTTTAACTGACTTTTCCCAAACTAAATACAAGTGTAATTAAACTACTTTTGACAAACTAAATTTTAAGTCTGGTCATGTCAAATACGAGGGTTTCCTTCACATCCCTTCACACAATGGAGGAGGAAATGTTCTTTTGAGCAGCTAGGTGGTAGGGTAGTGAGGTGGAGAGAAGGAAAGGGAATAAAGAGAAAGCCAGAAAGAGAGGCTATTTTAGAATTCTAAGCAGCAAAATCAAAAGTCTGTGCAGAAAATTTTATAACATTTAGATGCTGCAATAGCGAATTAGAAGGTCGATGCGGTAATGCAAATGCTTTTACCTGGCACAGGGGATTTGCTCAAAAGACAGAAATGAAGGGAGAGAAATCAGAGTGGGAGACAAACCATGAGAGACTATGGACTCTGGGAAACAAATGGAGGATTATGGGGGGCGGGGATGGTGATCCCGGTGATGGGTATTAAGGAGGGCACGGATTGCATGGAGCATTGGGTATTACACACAAACAATGGGTCATGAAACGCTAAATCAAAAACTAATGATGTCCTGATCCCATCTTGTTTCATTTCCGACAAACCATAAGAGACTCCTAAACTCACTAAATAAACCGAGGGTGGCTGGGGGGTAGGGATAGGGTGGCTGGGTTATGGAGATTGGGGAGGGTATGTGCTATGGTAAGTGTTGTGAAATGTGTAAGCCTGACGATTCACAGACATGTACCCTGGGGCAAATAATACATTATATGTTAATAAAAAATAAATTATTAATAATAAAAAAACACTAATGATGTATTGTATGGTGACTAACATAACATAATAAAAATAAATAAATAAAACCAGAAAGGAAAGTATCTTTTTGAGGGGGGGGGGAAGTAAAGTTATCAATTCAAATTTTCTTGGGCATATTGTTCCCAAAAACTCTAATAAGGCACTATAAATTCCTAAAGAAAACAAAACAGCTCATGAACCTAACGAATTTTTTTTTTAATTTTTTAAAGATTACTTACTTATTTATTTGACAGAGAGAGCGATCACAAGTAGGAAGAGAGGCAGGCAGAGAGAGAGGGGGAAGCAGGCTCCCCACCGAGCAGAGAGCCCGATGCGGGGCTCGATCCCAGGACCCTGAGATCATGACCTGAGGCTTTAACCCACTGAGCCACCCAGGTGCCCCAACAAATTTTTTTTAAAACCTTTTTTTTTAATATATTTTTATTTTGTTAATTTATTTAGCTTTTTTTTTTTTTTTTTTGGAGAGAGAGAGAAAAAAGGAAGAGGGGCAGAGGGAGAGGGAGATTCTCTTCTCAAGGCAGCTCCCCTCCCCATGCAGAGCCTGATGCAAGGCTCCATCTCATGACCCCAAGATGATGACCTGAGCTGAAATTGAAGTCAAGAGTCAGATGCTGAACAGACTAAGCCACCCAGGCACCCCCTATTTTTTTTAAGTATGTTTCACACCCAAAGTGGGGCTTGAACTCAAAACCCCGAGATCAAGAGTCATATATGCTCCACCAACTGAGAGCCAGCCAGGTGCCCCAATGCAGCAAATGTTCTTTAAGCTAGCTGACGAATGTCCCACTATGGCAGCTTAGCGAATGTATTGGTTATTTGTTATTTGTTAATATATTGGTTATTTGCTATTGGTTACAGTAGGACCAATTTTTAAAAACGTTTTTATTAAAGCATTATTGACAATAAAATATACATATTTAAAGGGTATGAATTTTTGTGTAGGTATACACCTGTGAGATGATCATGACTCTGAAGATAACCAACATACCTCTAACTTTCCCAGAGTTTTCCTGAAACTCCCGCTAAGCCCTCATTCCCGACTGTCCCCTTCTCTTATCCTCAGGCCACTGTTTGCTCTCACC
>CM053609.1:32937737-32958275 GCA_028646535.1 Procyon lotor
AAATGAAAGATGATGAAATCAGAGAGGGAGACAAACCATAAGAGACTCTTAATCTCAGGAAACAAACTGAGGGTTGCTGGAGGGGAGGGGGATGGGAGGGATGGGGTAGGGGGGTGATGGACACTGGGGAGGCTGTGTGCTATGGTGAGCGCTATGAATTGTGCAAGACCGATGAATCACAGACCTGTACCCCTGAAACAAATAATACATTATATGTTAATTTAAAAAATGCCAAAAACAAAACTGAACAAAAAGTGGTGCTGGGCAAATCGTCCATCTGAAAAACAATTAAGTTACATCACACCTCCTACCATCAAATTTGTAATGAAAGGTATCAATTAAGAGAGTTCAATTTTTAAAATTAAGGTGTAGGGCATGAAAAACAGAACAAACTGCCCGCCCATTTTACATTCCTGCCCACAGTGTGTGAATTCCATTTGTTCCACGTCAGTTACAAGTAGTTTTGTAGGACACAGGACGCTTGTCCATGCAACACTTACTCTACACAGCTTTCCTTACCTTAAAGGAACTGGAGTGTAAGTTGACCATTATAAATATTTACGAAGGTGGAATTTTAATTTCTGTCCTTTCCTTGAAGCACAGATTATGTGGAAAAGTACCAAAGTACAACGATAGGAACAATGATAGACATTTATTGAGTATTTACCATATTCTTCATTTTATGTATTCCTCAATTACCCTACAACAGTCCTATGAAGTACTGAAATGAAATGATTAAACCCATTTTATATGTGAAGAAACTGAGGGAGAGAGAGAACAAATAAACTATCCGCTGTTACAGAACTAATGCACTGCGAGAACCAGGTTGTAAACTCAGAAGTCTGAGCCCTGCGCTTTGGCCCTTTACTATTACCTATATCCCCCTACCATCGACACCGTCCTGAATGCTGGTTATTTCTCTTCCAAAGCCACAGTTCTTTCCAGTTCAACTTCACACAATGGATTTCGAATCTTCAAGAAAGAAATTGGGCAATAAGCCCTAGAATATCATTTTGAGCTCAACAGTCCAAGCAAAGGCTGGCTCCTTACTCTACCGACGTTTCTACATAATATAAAATCATCCCAGCATGACAGAATAGATATTGATAAAATCCACCCAGCAGATACCACCTAGTAAGTGCTCCAGTCAGTCCTAAAGAGTGAGAAGACATTTCAAAGAGCATACTTATTTTTAACCAAGCGCTTTTCTGGTGGAAAGGAGGGGGGGAATGTCTCAGGAGCAGGCAGACTGATCGCCTGCTCCATCTCAGGCTGCCACAGTTGTACAAAACCCAATCCAGTCGCTCCAACTCTTTGCCATAAAGATCCTGGGCGGAAGATAAAACACAACACACTGCTGACCTGGTTGAGAACTTCTTGGCATTTGTTGCCATCGTTCTCAAGGGGAACAACAGACGATAATTGTGCAGCCATTTCTTTGTTAAAAAAAAGAGAGCCTCGGAGTCGGATAAGGACTGAGGACAGTGCTTGTGTTAAGGTGAAAGCCCAGAATACAACACTTCCTAGCAGCAGCAGGCAATGACATCGACCACATCATACAGAGTATTGATTCTTAATCAAAAAAAGAAGAAAGGTTGGAAAAAATAATCAGCATCTCCCAGCACTCCGACAAAAGGGAAGTAAATTGCTCTACTAGCAAGACTAGGTTGGGCAGAGAGGTGTGGGCATGAGGGACGACTGTCCAGTGACCAAGCAAAAGAGAGCTACTACCTATGAGTACATAGCACTGCGTCAGGCTGGAGGGGTAGGTGGACATGTGCAGTGGGTGGTTACATATACACACTCAACAGGAGAGCAGATCTCTAGCCCAACTGGCAGTTCATCACCAAGCTGGGGAAAGGAGCTACAATCCAAGTAGGTGACAAACTCAGTGACAGATCACTGGTGAGCCGCCACCACCATCTTTGGTAACCTTGACTAAGTATAGTCACCATGCCAAGGCCTTTCAAAACGCTTTCTCATTTAATCCTCCCAAAATTATGGGAGGCAGACTTTACTGCTCATTTCCACTTCACAGGTTATTAAACTGATTGGGAGAAGGTCCATGACTTGCTCCTGACCACGCAGCCAGTAAGTGGGAGAGCTGGAAATCCAAAGCAACTTTGTTCAACTCCAAAGCTGATGCTTAGGCACTCTCCCACGCCTTCAGACACTCTTTGGAGAATGATCCCTCTGGTTAGTGAGAGTCTGGAAGGATGGAGACAAGCTTCCAGAGAAACTCAAGGGAAAGAACCGAGAACATTATAAGACAAGGAAAGGCCCTCAAAGACTGGGCTCAATGTGCTTTAGTCTAAAAATGTCACCAATGTACACCAGTCACTTCGCAGGCCAGGCTTTAGGGACACAGGAATGACTAGCCCACATGCGGTCCCTACCCTCCAGGGACTCACGGTCTCTCACAGAGGCAGAGCCCTCCCAGGGTCTCGAGAGAATGGGTCTCTCAGGCAGAACTTACTCCTGAGGCTCTGGCCCTCCTCATCATTCACACCTAAGCCCAGAACAGCAGGTGTTTCTCTTCACCAGAGGGCATGGCGTAGCCCTAAGGCCATTTATAAAGTCAGTTGTCAGTTCTTGCACCATTCATCAGTTCTAAAATGGTTTTTCCCCAAATTGGATGTTACTTGCATTACTTCTACTTATGAGATGAAAAGGAGGCTTCATAAATATTTTAATATCAGCCTATCTTAAATTGGCATATAGAATATAAATGGGATAATAAGATATAATTACGTCCATTCTACTTCTTGCCCTCAGCTTGCCCCATCCAGAAGAAATCAAGCTTTAAAGTCATTATGTGGGGAGGGGCACCTGGGTAGCTCAGTGGGTTAAAGCTGCCTTTGGCTCAGGTCATGATCTCAGGGCCTGGGATCGAGCCCCGCATTAGGCTCTCTGCTCGGCGGTAAGCCTGCTCCCCCCCTCCCCCGACACCTGCCTCTCTGCCTGCTTGTGATCTCTGTGAAATAAATAAATAAAATAAAATTTTAAAAGTCATTATGTGGGGAAAGAGTAAGGTAGGTGCCAGCAAAGGGGTGGGGTGGGGAGGTGGGATGCCACAGTGGCCCAGAACAGAGAAAAGCTACAAAGGAGCCCACGGTGTTACAGTGAACTTTCAAGTATTGGTGTGAATTCATGGTTTTCAAGACAGACAGATGAACAGACACATGCAGACATGCAGACAGAGACATAGCTGTGCATGCAAAGACAGGTACAGAGTTAATCCCCATTATTTGCAGGTTCTGTATTTGCAAATTCACCTACCTGCTAAAATTTATTTGTAACCCCACCAGCACTCTCCTGGTCATTTGTGGACACAAGCAAAAAGGCAAAAATAGGGTCATCTAGTGTACACGTTCCAGCTGAGGTCCAATAAGAAGACGTTCTGCCTTTTCCTTTCAGGTGTCAGCCTAACAAGCGTCCTTTTCATGGTTTATTTAGTGTCATCATTGTTGCAGTTTTGTAGATGAGGTAGCTGTTTAAAATGGCCCAAGCCTTGTGAAACACTGTCTAGTGTTCCTAAGCCTGGGGAGGCAGAGCTGTGCCTCATGGAGAATATGAGTACGTTAGATAAGCTTCATTCACCAAATGCTGGTGGCCATTGAGTTCAATGTGAGTGAATCGACAATATGTTTTACATATGGTATCTTTAAATAGAGACACACATAAGACAAGGTACTGCTGTCACCAGAGGCTGGCAAGCACCTGGCCTTGTATTTCCCCTAAGAGTTATGGCCCTGTATTCATTAATTCAGTGTTCCCAGAGACACTGTAGAACATAATTACTGTGAATAACAAGAATCTAATATATTCCCTAGCTCTGCCCACTGAGAAGGCCTGGGATTGAGGATACCCTAATATCAAGGAGCACACTTCTCGCCCAGATGTTGGCTTCAAATTACCTCTCTCTAATAAAAACTTCTAGGGCTCCACTGAGAAAAGACTAATCTTAAGACTTGAGATAAACATGGCACATCTTATCAAGTCAAGAATTGCCCCAATAATGATGGAGCGGTGTCAAAAGGACACAGAAACCAGTTTGAAAGGGCTCCCACCGGCCAAATCCAGAATAATTTACACACCAAAATGATAGTAACGGACATAGCTTAATGAATGCAATATGAAAACAGGAGTCTATACCAATAAAAATAAATGAATAAGTAAAATGAAAGTCTGAGGAGGAATGAGAAGGCTACCCAGTCAGTTCCAAAGTACCTCCTTAGAACGGTGGGGGGAGGTGGTAGGGGGAGGGATCTCTTAGGAGGCAAAACTTGGCCAACAGCACTTGAATCATGGGAAGATGTGACCATCATCAATCACAAGACACGTCTCAATTGCACTCCATCTGACAGGATGCAGAAACCACACAGCCTCACGGCTGTGATATTCTTGCCAAGGAGGCAAAACATGAATTTAATCATGAGTCAAGACACAACCCAAGCAGAGGGATATCCTACAAAATAACTGGGCTTCCATCTTCAAAAGGATCGAGGTCGTGGAAGTCAAGGCCAGACTCATGGACTGTCCTAATGAAGACAAAGGACATGAGACAAGTAACGGCAACAAATGACTCTGAACAAGATTGTCCTGCTGTTAGGGACATGCAAGGGACATCTGGCAAAAGGGAAAAGTGCCTGAGGATTACACAGTAGCAATTTTGATGATTGCACTGTGGCTAGGTTCGAGGACGTACTTTTACAGGACAAGTAATTGGAGGTGAGGTGATTGTGCATTATGTCAGCAACTTACAATTGGATGCTTCAAGGAACCATTCTTTGGGCTGTACTTGTAGCATTTCTCTAACTTCAAGATTAAGAGAGCTTTCCAAGTATTTAAGAAAAAAAAAAGATGTCTAACAAAGCAAAGTAAGCATGGCAACAATGAAGCACAGAGAGCATTCTTCTTCAACTCTTCATCCACCCCTACAGCCACATGACCTCAGCACATGCCCACAAGCCCTGCAGGCTAACTGCACTGCCCCATCCTCTCCCGCTCAGCCTCCGTTCCTGCAAGAGTTCTCTCAACTGACAGACCTCTAATTACCCACTGGACTCCTCACCCGGCTTCCGCTGAGTGCTGCCAAGGGTGTTCAGGCATTCCCGCTCCGGTCCTTACCTGAGTGCACTGCCCTGGACACCAGGGGCCTCTCTAGCAGATTCTCTCCATCCACCTGACCCCCCTCCTCTCAGTCTCCTCCACAGGCTCTCTTCCTTCCCTGCTGAAACCTCGTGGCCCGTGAGTTCTCTCCCAGACCCTGTTCTGTACACCCTTGCCTGGTGGAGGTCATCCGCTCTCAGGACTTACATCCACCAGATCAGCAGATCCAGCCCCTGTGCTCCTTCTCCAAGGCTACACTGTATCTACAAGCCCTTTCGCGAGCATATCAATTTCATCTTACTCAAACATAAATCCATCACTTCTCCCTATGCCGCCACCTCTCCCCAACTTGCTCCCCTTCCTGTGTGTCTCATCTCAAAAGAACCAACCTCCACCCAACTGCCGAAGCCAGAGCAGAGAGTCACTGACATGAGCCTCTCCTGTGCTCCCACACTGGATAGTCACCAGGTCCTGACCACTGCCTCCTAAGGATCTCTCAGCTCTATCCTCTTCTCCAGCCACACAATAATCATTCCTGCCCAAATTACTGCAACAGCTTCCCATTGGACTCCCCACTTCTACTCTTACTGCCCTTGAATACACACTCCACATTTCACTCCGTGGCCTATGGAAAGTTATCAGACCAGATCCTACTCGGCTTTAACCATTTAAAGCATTCTGACTCTTAGGAGAAACTCTACACCCCTTACTGGATATTACAAGATCTGCTTTCAACTCTCTTAAACCCTCTGCACCAACTATTTTCAGTATTTTCCATCTCCGCTTTGCTGGTGACAATGCCCCAACATCCAGCAGAACGCCTGGCACTTTGTAGATGTTCAATTAATTCTTATTGGATGAGTCGGTTAGATGGGGGAGGAGAATAGCACAACCTAATTTTTAACACAAACAGCCATCTTCAAATATGCAGAAGTATTAAATAGTCACTCAATTCTTGGGCAAGAGCTTAACAAAAATGGCAGACAGGGTTTGCACAAAATTATTAGCAGCTCAAGATCAAGGTCCTTGAGGTTAAAGAGGAGGAGGAAAGACATACTTGTTCATAGCCATTCAGAGTGGTTCTTGCTGTCATATGTCACAGCAAGACACAATTCCACTCTATATGCTGTGTGAGGCCCATTGTCAATGGACTGCTGATAGTTCAGAGGAGTGGGGCAGTTGTCAGGGAGATGCACACACGTGTGTGCAGGGCCCAGAGGGAGTCAGGTCAGCTCCACAAAGGGGTAAATGAACCTGAAGGGATGAAGACCAAAGTATAGGTAAAAATCAAATGAGAAACACTTAACAGAAACTCGCTTGGCACACAATGATGTGGAGGGATATTTTCGCACCTTTCATTATTCCCTGTATTTTCCTAAAACCCCACTAATAGATAGCCATTCTGCAGGCTGGCTGAAGAATAGAGGCCCAGACGCTCCCAACTAACTGCCACCCACTTACATCAGGTCCTCGGGGGAAGTCAGAGGAGAGATGGAGCCAAGGAAAAACATGCAAAGGCAATGGAATTAAGACCACTTTAGTGGAAAACCATCACTGAAATGGCATTGGTAATCTCATTAAGGAGGAGGAATCCCGCAGATGGGCCGCCCTGCTGTCAGCCTTTGGAGTCTCAGGAAGAGCTCTAGATGTCTGAATGACAAATAAAAAGCTACCATGACTTCTCTGACCTCATGATGGCTCCCAAGCCTATTAAGCACTAAGGAAGATCTTTCCCCTGGAGGAAAGTCTTGAGAGAAATCCAAGGGTGCTTGAAGGGTAGGAGAAAGCCCACAGACACAAAAAAGAGAAGCAACAAGAAGGGACCCATGGCCGAGGATGAGAAAGCCATAGCCGCACAGACACAGAAGTGGACGTGAGGACATGGAAAATGCATCAGCAGATGAGAAGGCAGCAGAGCGAAGTCCAGCCACTGACGGTGGGGTCTCCACACGGAGCCACAGCCCAGCATGGAGGTCACTGGCCGTGTGCCAGGCCTGTGCTCAACACTACCATTAACTTCATTCCAAACGGGAGACATCGGGAAGAAATATTAACGAAGAAAGAAATGGAAGAAATGTCGCTAATATTTATAAATCTCGTGGGTGGTGGAATTCAGACTTAAACCCAGGTCTGCCCCATTTCAGAATCAATGACTGTATCTCATTCCTCACTCGTGCATGACTGCTCCAAAGCAGATGGAAAAGGGAGTACCCACTTAAACACTCATCGAAGAATCCAACAGCAAGGAAGTCAGGCAGCAATACTGCAGTGAACAAAAGCCTAACCACTGAGCTTGCACTTGGCTTAGGGCAAAAAATGCTCAAGTTAGGGATGATCAGGACACTATCTTGACCTACTATCCTTTGTGGAGACAGCATGGTCTCTAGGCCTGGATTACACCATCACTGAACTTTTTAACTGTTCATCCACAGGTGTTCCTTTCCTAATATGACAATAATTCCAACCCCGCAAAAGAGCTTTCCAAAATGGCAAATGCTTCCTTACCAAATTCTTTATGTCATCCCTAACACTGCTGGCAAATACAAGTTAACTAATAACACTGGTGTGATACTTGTTACATTTGTTACCATTGTCACTATGCAAGTCTATCAGAATGCATCCTATGTATCCAAGGAAGAGAGATTCTGATATTCTGTCCTTCAAATACCTACCTGCCATAGCATGCATATCTGAAGCAGCATTTGCTAAAAATGAAAACGGAGGCAAACCCAGAGACTGGCTCACTTGCAGAAGGAAGAGGCTGGACAGCGAAAACGCAGCAAATTGCCCAGACTCCTCTGCTGCCAATGGAGTCCAATGGGACAGACTTCTCCACCATCAGTGGGAATGGGCTCACAGTCAACTGTGATTTGCAACGGAGTCATGAAGCAAAAAGGCGGAGTGTAAGGGGATCCACAAAAAGCAAGGTTTCTTGGCAGAGGAAGCATAGTGCAGGAGCTAGTAGCTCATAGAGCAGGTTCCTAATTCAACAGCTCCCACAGCAACAGCCATGACAGCGTTCCTGATTCTGGTAGGAGAAAATGGTTCTGGGGCTGAGGAGTATCCTAGAGGCTTAACCTGGAGCCAGTTCCTCCTCCACGCCTTCCCAGGATTCTGGAAGCACACATCCCCTGGATTAAATCTATTTCAGCTTTAACTCCCCAGAGTAGATTCTGTGTCTAGTACAGGAAATGTGAGCAATAACAAGAAGCTCATCACTTCTACTAGTTTATTAAATTCATAAAATATTAGGTATAAAATACTTAGCCACAAAGGATAAGGAAACAAACTCAATTTATTTTAATTATATTTGGCTATAATATCATTTGGGCGAGGGTAATTCATATAAACCATAGTATCACACAATTTTATAAACCTAAACCTGCACTCTAATTCGCCTCATTCATAAACATGAGCTAACTTGACCTACTTTCTAATATATTCAGCTCCTTCTCGTCTGCATTAATCTGCAGTGACATTTTAAAAGTTGCTCTAATAATTTCCATTATATGAAAATGCATTTTTTCATTTATATCATCTTTGATTTTCCTCCCACAAACAAAATACTGTTCTCTCAATAGCTGCAAATGTCACAGGAAAGGAGAGATACAAGACAGTTGATACAAAAGGCTCATTGGCAAATGGGCTCAATCTTGGGTTTCTCGATGGAGTGAGGATGGGAAGTAGGGGGAGGAATGAGAGGATTCTGCCCTAAACTCCCCCAGTGTGGAATGGTGAGTTTGGCGCTTTGTATATAACCAATGGGAGATTAGAGAATACAAACTGTATAAATAAATGCAAATTCCCTATCAAACAATATAATGAGGCCATTGCTTCTCACTAATTCTATAATCTCAGGTAATAAAAAAAAAAAAGAAAAAGAAATTCAGTCTTACAGATACCTTCCAATTACATCCATGTTGAAAGCATCAACAGCCTCCTGAACGGCCTGGGCTCTTTCCCTCTGACTGAGCCCTCTTTAATACACTGCTGATAATCCTTTTGAGCAGGTCTTCCTTGTGCTCAAGAACTTTCTGTGGCTCCCAAATGCTCAGAGCAGAGATTGCCAAACTATGGCCAACAAGCTAGGAATGATTTTGACCATTTTAAATTGTTGGGGGAAAAAATTAAGAATTCTATTTCATAATATATGATAACTGCACAAAATCCAAACTTCAGGGCCCATAAATCTAGTTTGCTTGGAACACAGCCATACTCATTTATTTATGAATTGTCTGTGGCTGCTTTTTGTACTCTGACAGCAGACTTCAGTAGTCTCAACAGTGATGGTAGCTTTAAATTTTTGCAATGTGGGTCCTTGGCAGGGAGAAGGCTGCCAACTTCCACCCTAAGTTAGAAGATTGAAAGCCCTTGGCCTGGCAATGTACTTCATGGAAACCTATGCTCCACCCACCTTCCTAACCCTAACTTTCTTTTACTTGAAGGAGGAATACCTATTCTACCCAAAAGCTTTTCTCCATTTCTCCCAAGCCTAATTTCCCTTTCCTATCTCAAAGCTCAGTTCATTCCAACAGTTTACAGACAACCTTCTCTTTCTTCATAAAAAGAGTCACATTTTATATATACTTTTAACTTTCATAAAGTCAGGGGCGCCTGGGTGGCTCAGTCGTTAGGTGTCTGCCTTTGGCTCAGGTCATGATCCCAGGGTCCTGGGATCGAGCCCGCATCGGGCTCCCTGCTCGGCAGGAAGCCTTCTTCTCCTGCTGCCATTCCCTCTGCTTGTGTTCCCTCTCTCGCTGTGTTTCTCTCTGACAAATAAATAAAAGCGTTAAAAAAATTTTTTTTTCACAAAGTCAGAAAAGACAAATAATTTTAAGAGTGCCCGAGGCTATTCTACATGACAGTATTCCTAGTAAGTAAAAGATGAAAAACATGTCCACCAAGAGGGCAGTAAGTTAGAGCAAACCCACACAATGCTGGGCTATGCAGCTGTGCAAAGGAGTGTAGATTATCTCTGTGTCCACCAAAGACAAAACCTGGGGTAGATTAAGTGAGAAAAGCCAGGTAGATCCAAGTATGTACAGTATACTACTGTATACTGGAAAAGAGAGGGAATGTAGATATCAAAGCACACACATATTTGCTGGTATCAAAAAACTGTGCAAGGATAAACCATATTTTTTTTTTCAAATGCTACATATAAGGAAGGAGGAAACAGGATGGGGAGGCAACAGGTATAAAACCAAACACCTCTGAGTATGTCTCATATTATAGATGAAACTTGAAGATCATGACAAAAGGGGTGTCTGGGTGGCTCAGTTGGTTAGGCAACCGCCTTTGGCTCAGGTTATTATCCCGGAGTCCTGGGATCAAATCTCAGGCTCCCAGCTCCGTGGGAAGTCTGCTTCTCCCTCTGACCTTCTCCCCTCTCATGCTCTCTCTCTCTCTCAAATAAATAAATAAAACCCTTAAAAAAAAAAAAAAAGAAAAGAAAATCAAGACAATGTTGCACAAATTTCAATTGAAAAAGGTAATCTCTAAAAACCAAAAATAAAATCAAACAATGAACCTAACTATATATATAGTTAGTGGCACAATCACACATATAAGAACTATTCCAAACATCCTGATGATTAAGACTATTGTGTATGCAGCATGGAACAAAGCAAATGAAATACTATGGTATCACTGAGAACGGGGGGTGGAGAAAAGAACATAGATATAAAACTGATGAAGTAAAACCCTGTATACCTGGATTTTACTTAGAACTATCTGTATGCACTAATAATTGGTTTTGTCCATAACATATACATAAACACAAACACACATATACACAAATATATGTACATATTCCCTTGTTTGGTCCACTGAAAAGATCCAAAAGCAATGATGAATCCAATAAACATTCCTAGTTTTCACACTGTACCTTCCAAATACTCAAAGGAACCAGGGTTCCTTGGAGAAGTAGTAGGTCTAAGTTTGGAGTAAGAAATGGGAAAGACAACACTGTAACATTGTATCACACCAAGAAGAATACAAAAAAAGTTTTTGTCAAATGGACTTGGGAGCCAACTTGAATTAGCTGCTACTGGCCAAACACGAGACAATGTGACTGTCAGTAAGAAGATTAATTTGAAATGCATCAAAAGTATTTACACTGAAAAAAAGAAAAAAAAAACAAAACAAAAAATAAAACTTCAGTGATCACTCTTAGAGAATGCCACCAGGTAACTCATGGTTTTGAAAAGATAGGGAAAATATCAAGCAATTATCCATTCCTACGTGAACCTCAAGATAAATAAGTAATTGACATTAAACTTGTCTCTATTTAAATCTTCTCATATACAAATACGGAAGGAATGACAGAACTGGGAATCACCACTTTGCAATCATTAATAAACGAAAAGACATAGGCAATGATCAAAGACGAATAATATCGCAAAAAGAGAGAGACCAACAGTGACTATGTATTTAATGAAAATACGCAGCCGGCATATGATGTAGCCTTGACTGAGAAGAAAAAACATCCAGATCTGAAGCTGACCAAAACTGAAGCTTTAACAAATCACAAGACACACAAACAACAGAGAAACAAGTT
The DNA here is from genome assembly GCA_028646535.1 of Procyon lotor. Classification (NCBI taxonomy): domain Eukaryota; kingdom Metazoa; phylum Chordata; class Mammalia; order Carnivora; family Procyonidae; genus Procyon; species Procyon lotor. The sequence goes on from CM053609.1 coordinate 32,949,409, forward strand.
AAATGGCACCAGGGAGAAGAAATCGTTAAAATCCACACTATGGGAAATGCTATAGTGGAGTTTCTCAACCTCAGGACTATCAGCCTTTTAGGCCAGATACTTCTTTGCTACGAGGGGGCTTCCCTGTGTACTGCAGGGTTTTAGCCATTTCCTCAGCCTCTACCCACTAGATGCCAGTAAGCACTCCTCTCCCCCCACCCCCAACACTGTGACAACTAAAAATATCTCCCAACACTGTCAAATATCCCCAGATGGGGGAGGGAGATCATTCCCATTTGAGACTCTCTGCTCTAAAGGACAAACAACCCAGTTTCTTCAACAAACAAATCACGGGGAGATGTGGGAGATGGAGGGATGAGGAAAGATTAAAAGGGGATTAGAGACATATCTGTCAATTGCCACATAAAAGGCTTATTTGGATTCTGATTCTAAGAAACAAAAAAAGTATGTAGGACAACAGAAAATCCAAACATTAATTTGATATATAATGATATTAAGGTAATACTGTAACTTTTATGTTGTTGTTGTTTTTTAAGATTATTTATTTATTTGACAGAGAGAGAGAGAGAGAGAGGACCACAAGTAGGCAGAGAGGCAGGCGGGCGGTGGGGGGGAGCAGGCTCCCTGCTGAGCAGAGAGCCTGATGCGAGGCTCCATCCCAGGACCCTGAGATCATGACCTGAGCCAAAGGCAGAGGCTTTAACCCACTGAGCCACCCAGGCACCCCAACTTTTATGTTTTTATTGTGGTACAGTAGAAGTCCTATCTTTTAAGGACATATACTGAAACACTAATAGAAGAAAAAAATAAAATAGCAAAGATGTGCTTCAAAATCACCAGTGGGAAGAAAGAAGGGTATAGAGGAAACAAAACTAAGGTTAATCCTTATTAAAACAGGATGGTGGACCCACAGTTGACTATAAAATTCTCTTCACTTTTGAATGTGTTTGAAAGCTTTGATGAGAAAAGGTATGAATAATCAATCTGGCAGACAGTTCCACTCCCTGCTTTTCAGGGAGCAAGTAAGCCCCAGGAAGACCATGGGAGGGACACAAGAGTTTTCAGTAACTGAGCAAGCCCAGGGAAGGAAGTTCTCCTGGGGTCCTATCTGGATACCAGAAGTCATTCCTTAGTTTACGACATGGCCCTTAAACACAGGCGCCAACTACTTAGCAGCAAGCTCTTGGACGGGGAGAAAGCCCACTCTGTCAGACTGACTAGGAGAGAGAATACCAGCCTTTCAGGTGACATCTTCCTAAGGGATGTGTAGGAGCCATTTTGTCTATAAGGGATTTTTGCTTTCGGCATTGATTTTAAAAATTTACCCTCACTTTTCATACTCTGAAAAAGAGAAAAAGTAAGTTTACCCCTAAGAGCTGTGAAATTTTACTCGCCCTGCAAGGAGCCCGCCAACCTCTGCCAACCCCACCTCAAGACTTCACTCCAGAGAAAACATCAACTTCTAGCTTATTTAACCTACTGTGGTTCATAGCTTATTCTGCTAGAGGTAGCAAAACTAACCAATTAACCCACAAATAAATGCTACCTTCTCTTGGAAAGCTCCTCTACCCTCTTAGAAATCTCTCCTTCCTCTGAACTTACTCCCCCTTCTGCTCATTGGCCAGATGCCTCTATGTCCATGGGAGACGCAGACCCAGCAGAACAAGGCCCACACCAAGGAGATGCTCCAGGGCCAGGGGCACTCCTGTCCTTCCTAGTTCTGAGCCCTGGATATGCTTCCTCTGAACCCAAACTTCCGGAAATAGAGGCCAACAGAGAGGGCGAAGCCCTTTGTTCCACAAATGCCCCAGTCCTACATCAAACTTTCCAAAGAGCCGGGAAGATGAACCCAGGATCCTGTGTGACCCTAGAAGTTCTCCTACAGGAGAGATGCAGTCAGTTTCACTACTTTACTTATAGGTAAACGAGTGAAAGAATATGTAAGGAATTTGGGGAATATTCAGCATCAGATAATTTAAAAAAACGCATTTGAAACTCGGTCTCTTTCTCCTCCTCTTTAAAGGGTCGGGTTCTGTCCCATTCTCCTAGAAGCTACGTTTTTTTTTTTTTTAAGATTTTATTTATTTATTTATTTGGCACAGAGAGAGATTACAAGTAGGCAGAGAGGCAGGCAGAGAGAGAGGCAGAAGCAGGCTCCCTGCTGAGCAGAGAGCCCAATGCGGGGCTCGATCCCAGGACCCTGAGATCATGACCTGAGCCGAAGGCAGAGGCTTTAACCCACTGAGCCACCCAGGCGCCCCTAGAAGCTACATTTTTAACTATCAGAGAAAGTTTTGCTGAAGATTTAAATTATCCGAATAGATTTGGTCCCCTAAATCACTTTTTAAAAAAAGATTTTATTTATTCATTTGAGAGAGTGAGTGAGTGAGAGCATGGGGCTGGGGGGGGGGGGAGGGTAGAGTCAGAGGGAAAGGGAGAAGCAGGCTCCCCGATGAGCAGGGAGCTCTATGCAAGGCTCAACCCCAGGACCCTGGGATCATGACCTGAGCCAAAGGCAGATGCTTTAACCAACCAAGCAACATACACGTCCCCATACCCGAGCCCAAATCCCTTTTACAGAAGAAGAGACCTATATGACTAAAGATTAGTGATCTTTGTATAATGGAATAAAAAATTTCTCAGATTACAACTCTACTTGATTAGCACCGTATACTATCCTTATAATCATTAAATACAAAAATTACAAATAGCCAACACAGAATTAGATTGTTCCCAGTTCTTAGCAGGGTAACCTTGGAATGCTTATCACATTACTCCTGGTAGCAACTGCAACAAGGTATGTTGACCCCAATCTATGCATTAAGACTAGACCTCAAAAAAAAAAAAAAAAAAGACTAGACCTCACTAAGGCCAGCTACCTAGCTACCTCTTGCATAAGTAAACTAGGCTAAGTAAACTAGGAGCTGCTCTAAAGATCTCCCTTTCATTCACTACTTATTTCAGAGTGTGAACTTAAGAGGTCAAGGCATTGGGTAAGAAGCACTATTGGCACTTAGGCTGACACCATGACTTAACACTGGGACAAAGAGTCACTCCACCCACTCATCCACGGGCTCTTTGCCTAGAAGGCACAGGACCAACTCAAAGGCTCAACCAACCAACCAGGACCAACTCAAAAGCACCTTTTCCCCACTTCCCAGCAGGGTTGAGTATGGATGAAGCCCCATTTCTCACCTCAAGTTCACAAAGGGAACCCTGAATAGGCAAGGACAGTCCCATATCCAGTCCCGGAATTCTATATAATGAGTTCTTGGCCCCAGAGTATACCCACAGCAAGGATGGAGGTGGAATTAAGCAGAGCTGATTTTCCAGAGAGCAGCAGCAATGGTCTCAGGAGGGGTGGGGGGAGGGGGGTGCTTGGTGTGTTGAGGAAAAGCTGTATGATGTTGCAGAGAAGGACAAACCTTTCCTCACCTATGAAACCACCACACCTATGCCCCCAGCCCACCTAGGCTCTAAGAAGCACTTCCCAGCGGAGGCCTTGGTGGGGTCTCTGATCCAGATCTCAGCTTCCTCAGGGAAACAGCATCAACGTTCCCTCCCCACAGGGCTGGTGCGAGGATTTCAAGGGACACCAGGCTTCCAATACGAGGTGCCCAATGTATCAGGTTCTCAGCGATGGCTAACTTTAAACACCAGGTTACCGGCCCTTCAAAGACACCAGAGCCTGAAGCTATTTTTCCGACAGGATTAGCAGTGGTCAGCTTTCCGTGGCCAGGAGAGAGGCTGGCAGCACACCCTGACCACCAGATGGTTCTGGTGGAAGGTGGAAGGCAGGCAGGCTGTGGGAGGGAGACCTCCAAACATGAAGTGGGTTTCCGGGAAGACCGGGAAGGCGAGGCAAACCTGAGGCTGAGCCCACGATGGCTGGTGCCACGTCAACGGGAGAATCCCCTTGAACCTGCTCCACTGAGGCACAGGGACATCAGGCTCAGAGAGGAAGGACTGTAATCTCACCACACATGGGGCTGTGACGGGAACAGACACTGCCTGGATCACTGCACAGTGAATGCTGCTTCTCGGAGATCAGATCACATTCAGAATGGAGTCGAAGGTAAGCCGTGGAAGCCCTCATTAAACAAGAGATTAAGTTATTACCAACTCTGAGTGCTAGAAAATCAAAGGTACAGGGGCACCTGGGTGACTAGGCCTCCGACTCTTTTTTTTTTCTTAAAAAAAGGTTTTATTTATTTGACAGAGAGAGAGAGAGATCACAGGTAGGCAGAGAGGCGGGGGGGGGGGGGGGGGGGGGGGGGGGAAGCAGGCTCCCTGCTGAGCAGAGAGCCGGATGTGGGGCTCGATCCCAGGACCCTGAGACCATGACCTGAGCCGAAGGCAGAGGCTTTAACCCACTGAGCCACCCAGGCGCCCTAGGCCTCCGACTCTTGGTTGTAACTCAGGTCACGATGTCAGGGTGATGGGACTGAACCCCCTTTGGGCACCCCACTCAGAGGGGTCTGCTTCTCTGCCTCTCTCCCTTGTACCCTCTCTTTGAAGAAAATCAAATCAAATCATATGGCTGCCCCAAATGGAGAGGTGGATGGAGGGAGGGGGTGAGTCAAGAAGAAACAGCCCCTACAGGAGACAGAACAAGAACGGAGGAGGCCACTGAGGTCTAGGGAGGAAGCAGCTGCAGGACTGAAAATGTGAGTGGGCTGCAGGGGGGAAGGGAGACAGGGATGGTCAGGGTGAGCTCATCAGCAATCACAACAAGACCCCACAAACAGCTCTTAAAACTGATAATGTGAGAAACGGGGCTGCAAGCGTAATACTTATACACGTGCAAGTCACAAAAGGGAAAATGATCTACAGGGGAAAAAGGTGGCTGCTTCTGAGAAGGAAGACCACCTGAAGGCGTGAAGGAAGCCAGGGGGGGTAAAAAAACCTTTGTTGCTTTTCATTCTAAGCAGGATTCTGCGGGATTTGTGGTTCTGCGGGATTTTCTATTTTTAACCATTTGCATGCATTACTTTGACTCACATACTTTAAATGAAAGATCCTGAGACTATTGTTTAGGTCACAGCAGTAGGATTTTTCTCCACCTTCACCACTGCAGCGGGCCTCACAGTGTGCTTACTTCTAAAGTCCTGTTTAAACTCCGCAAGTAAACTAGTCATTTAATGGTTCTGGAAAGCTGTCCAATTCTGATCTGTGGCAAACAGAAGAGCTTTGATGATCATGTTAGGTCTTCAGAATATGGGATTTCACAGCTAAAATATGGGGTTTTTAAAGGTTTGTTCTGTACGGGACTCCTGAAATGTAGACACAAATATTCCAGAGGCTGTAAGTCTATGAAATCTAATCTATTCTGAGAAAAGGCTCAAATCCTAAGCTCTCCACAGGGCTGTCTAACTTTGAAAGAAATTAACTGGTGAGCGTAACTGGCCGAAAAGTATAAGGAAACAGCACATTCTATTATATCCATGTAATTTGGAGAAACAATCTGGAAATTGTCGTCGTTCTGAAACATTTACGAAGCAGAGACAGCAGAGTGAGGAGTCCATGTCCGGGAACCCTGATCAAGGATGTGATGTTAATTAGGATTATGCTAATTAGGACTCCCAGCCTCTTAGGGAGCCCACAGGGGGTGAGCAAGGGGCAGTGCCTACAGCCAACAAGCGGAGGAATCCAAAGAATCCGGCTAATGGAGGATGGCAGGGAGACAAAAGTGCCTAAGAGATTACATTTTTAATGAAGAAAAATAAGCACAAGAACGCACCTCCCCAGCCATCATAGCTTTTAAGGGACTGATCCAGAATGACAAACTGCAGTGTAGATCCTGTTTCGAATTTTATAGATTCAAGACCCTGCCCAAAAACAGCCGTGGGAATTCAAAATTCCCAGAGAGCCAGAAGCAATGTTTTTCATTTTAAAACGGTTTTTAAATATTTTTTTATGAGCCTGCAGGGGAAATGGAGATAAGTTCAGAATATTCCATTTTTTTTCCTTAAATCCAGGATACATCACGAGTCATTAATTACAATGCTAAACAAGTCATTTATTATGTGCCCCTCGCCCTCTACACTTTATCAATCTCTCGCTTCTCTCTCACTCACACAACCCTGTAAAAGCACGCGTTCATTCCTGGGAAACATGGCTGTCTCCAATTCTTAATTGTTCGTCCCTACAAGATCTCACCCAGCAGTGTCTGGCCTTCTGAAATACTCAGAACATGACTGATTGATTATATTTTTCATTCATTAAGTTGTATTCAGACTCAGCCAGGCCCAGGTCCCTTAAAGCAATTCTCTGCTCTCTGGTTTATGTCAAAATAAAAGCTCCTGCTAGCATTTATTCACGACTTGAGACACTCACAGAAGTGTCAAGATTTCAGGTACTTTCTCATATTCTTATACGTTTCAGACAAATGTTTCTGTTGTCGTTTGATCTAGTTTTTTCCTAAAAAGGGCAGTGAAATAAATATCCCCAGGAAGCAACCCAAGCGAACCATACGAACCAGGCAGTAAACCAAGAGTTGGGTTGACAGAGGGAATACAAGGTAAGTCTGTCAAATTTCATTTAAGTTGCCAGAAAATAGGCATGTTAAAGAAAAGCCAGAAATCACTGGGGGAGGAATTCCAAAGGACTGAACCACTGTGTTCCAATCAATGTAGACCACAGCCTAATTTCACAGAACTCTCCAAGGCAGCCAGGATTATGTCAGCAACTTGAAATAGGTGTTATTGTTGCTCCTTCCCCCCATTATCTGCCTGTCCTGGCCACTCAGTCCTCCACCCCTGCTGCCCCCCCATACACAACCCTCCATCCCAGGGCGAAGTCAGGGGAAAGCACAGTCCTCCATTCTGTACGGACCCACGGAATAGGAACGCACTTGGCATACTGCTTTCAGATTTGAAATCCTGGGAAACGCTTAGGTCTGCCATGCTTCCTGCCCAGCGTGCCCAGGCCCTTTAGTCCAACAGGACCACTGGTGCGCCCTGTAGGTCCTCATAGGGTAACATGCACCCCGGGACAATCAAATGGGTCCCGCCGGGCAGGACAGCTCCCTACCCCCTCCCCACCCTGTGTACAAGGGACCCCACCGCTCTCGGCTCAGAACTCTCAGCCCCACCTTCCACACACAAGATCTCTGCACTGGCCTCCCTGGAGTTGGGCATCCAGGACACCACATCCCTAGCTCTCAGTGTCCCCACGTCACAGATACACACTTATCTGGCCAGAGGCTGCCCACAATGGCGTGAAGGAAAGATTCTGTAGCCTTTTATCCAACAACTTAAAACATTGTCGAGTTTTTGTTTGTTTCTTTGTTTGTTTGTTTAAGATTTTATCTATTTGTCAGAGAGAGAGAGAGAGAGAGAGAGCATGAGCAATGGGGAGGAACAGAGGGAGAAGGAGAAGCAGGCTGGGCTGAGCCAGCCTTCATTTTAAAGGTGAGTGTATGAAAATCGGCAAAGAGCCACCTGTCCCCAGTTAGGGAGCTGGTCAGGAACAGAACTGGTAAGCCTTGGGTGCCACTATACGGTTTTTGAGTGTAGGGGCATAAACCAACCCTTCTTAACCTGTCAAAGGTCGATCCGGGCATACCGAGGACCTGCAGAAGATCACCTCTGTCCAGGCCGAGGGTACCTCACATATACCACTTGAGATCATGCAGCCCCACTCAGGACTATCAAGGGGGAAACCCATCATCTATACCCAAAGTTTATCTTGTGATAAACTTAGAGCAACTGTGAGCCATCCCTGGAGGGCTTCAGGAACCACCAAGCAGTTTCACGATGAGAAGACTACCAGAATTTTCTACGTTAACTCCTTATCCAACACTTCAAAAACGCAGTTTATAAAGCCAATGGGTGTGAATAAATGAGAATTCATGCAGGAAGACTAAACACAGCTCCCCATCCTGTCTTGCAGGCCTTTACCTTTACCCCACCCAACTACGAGGTGGAAAAAATAAACAATTTAAGTGGCAAGACTGGCAGTGTCTCAGAAAATGTCAAATGGGACAATTTAAGTGACAATGTTTCGACACCTACATTTTATCAATGCAGGGGAGTGGCTAATGGTAAGAAGATGTACTTTTTTCAAGGACTCACCTGAATTCTCAGTTTACGTAAAGAGTTGATTTCCCTGAAGATATCCTAAAGCATCTGAGAAGCCTTCCAGCAGCAATACCTAAAATAGTAATAAAAATCATCGGGATCAAGTTATGTTCAAGATGTCAGTTTTTGGAGAAAAAAAAAATATCTCTATCTATACATTTGTTCATTTCCCCCCCACACTAAGCATGAAAGGAAGTAACTCAGGAAACAATGAATTTCCGCTATAACACATGGGCTGGGAATTCTCTCTACCAACAGGGAATTGAGGTCCCAAGACAGTTATTTCAAAGACCAAAATTATGTTACTGTTGGCAAAGAGGCAAAAGCACATTTTTTCCCCTTCCCTGTGGTAGAAGTGTTTAATGGCTTCAAATTTAGACAAAGACCAAATATATACATTTCCTCACTCACTTCCCCACCCCAGGTGTTTAAAACAAAAATCAGGCACTCTTGGTTTTTTTAAAATTAGCTTATATGAGCTTTTCTGGTCTCATTCACCCTTTTCCTACTTAGTTCCTGTAACATGTCTGTGAAGTGGCCCCTTCTTGCTTCAGATGACCCCATGTCGTTCCCAATGCTCTGAGCCATTCACAACTGACTGGTTAGCACTTCAGTGCCCGGAAACCCAATGTGAAGCAGAGAAGCCCCACCATCAACTGCAAAAATCAAAATGTCTCAGCCACAGTTAAACAGATAACTGAGTGACAGCATAAACGTGAACATCCACATAGAAAACCACATACTTATATGAAATAGACCGAGTATGTAGAATCCTATCTGGGTAGG
>CM053609.1:32977004-32994790 GCA_028646535.1 Procyon lotor
TACCATGTTTAGGCCTGAATTCTCAACTACCTCTTCCAACTGCTCATTTTTACCCCACGTGTATCTCTCCCGAGTCCATGAGGTAGACCTCTTTCTCTTGGCCCCAATGCCTTATAGAGTTTAATTAACAGTAACTAGGTGAACAAAAACGTTCATGTCCTCCATCAAGGGCTCAGAGAACTCAATTCAACAGACAACAGTGACATCTGACCAGTTCCATCGTAAGAACTACAGAGGACAAGAGGGAATTCCAGAGCTCTTAAACCAAACTGTCCTCTTCAGCTACAAACCAGCTCGGAGGCTTGCCAGAGTTTATGATCCCCTATAAAGGCACACAATCAAGCAAGGTCCTGCCACTCTTTGTCAGAAATATCAGCACCCCAGGGGAGGCATTCTCTGCTGACCACTCCAATCTCTTTCAGCCCAAATCCACCCTCCCTCCGCCCCCAAAAGGTTCACTGAGTCTCTAAGACACAAAGGTTTACAACCGTCCCCCTAGGTGCTACCTCTAAGGGAAATACTTTGACAACGTATTTCAGACATCTTTACAACACCAAATCCCTTGAACCAGTAACAGCAAGGAGGGGAGATCTATTTTCACAGAATAATCTGAGATGCAGAAGTGCTTTCAAATATGAAGAGGCTAAACGTTCATTCCTTATGCTAGTAAGAACTTGAAAAAAAAAAAAAAAAACTTGAAAACAACTTAATGATCCAAAGAAGGCACTAAGTTAACAGTGTTGTATTTTCTCAACTGGGTATTACATGGCCGGAAAAATACTGTTTATGAGAATCTGAAAAACTGCTTACTCCCTAAGTGGAGAAAACAAGATCAAAAACGTCTTTATGGGATGACCCCAACTGTGTCAACCCAAGAAATAAACAAACCGACCAATCTCATCACAGAAACAAGACAGGAAGTTAGTCAAAATACCAATTTCTCTTGAGCAGTGGAGCCAAGGGTTTTTCCTTCTCTTTTACCTTTTAACATTTTTCATGCAGTTTCTATAATGAATATGCATCACAACCAGAGTTGAGAAAAAGTGAGCTTCACATAAAACCAACCAACCAACTCCTTTGGCTGCTGAGTCCGGCGGAATGATTAGCAGAGGGCCCCCGGCAAATGTGGACTGAGCTCCCTCCTCAGCCTCCCAGGCCGCTTCCTTTCTGCCATGCACTCCCCTTCCAGCACTTTTCATTCCTTCATGTTCCCAGCATCTGCCTCACGCCCTCCCCCTCAGTGCTTCCAAACACACGGGTGTGTGCTTCCCTCTTCCTCTCCTCCACTAGGAAGTAGCTTCCAAGAGGGCACAGGATGTCATCTCTTCAGCAATCACTCCAGCAACCCTGGTGCCTCACCAAGTCTCTGGCAGATCCTAAGTTTCCACCCGTGTTTGTGAAGGACTGAACAGAGAAGGCATGAACACCTCACTACCTGGAGCCTCCTTGCTAATAACCCTTTCCCTGGCAGCCTGCCCCTCCTGGTCTTGTACACCTTACCAGGGGTCACCAGATCCCACCTGTTTTCATGGACCGCGTGCCTGGCCTCATAAAAAACGTGCCACACTCTGGTTATCTCCTTGCCACATTCACAGCAGCAACAGCCACACCAGGTCAATGATGATCACTGACACCTGAGAGCGCGTGCGTGTCTTCTCCCCTGCCCTCACCATACCCTGGAGAAGGAGCTCTGATCATCACTCTCCTTTCCCAAGGGCAACTCGGGCTTAAGTATTTCAAGGAGCACCCTCACTTAAGGGCAGGGAAGAATAAGGCTGGCTGACTCCAAAGCCCAGGACTTGACAATGCTCTGCTGGGGCCAAAAACCAGTTCAACTGTTCTCTGCAGCGGATGCTACACTTCTTGTGGGCAGGAGAAGACATGCGGCTCTTCTATAAATGTCTGCACAGAGCAGACGTTCCGATTCTTGCAGATTTCAGCTGCAGAGTGATTTTAGTGTGGACGGATCCATTACGTGGGCTAACCCTCCCATATTCAGCATTTAAATGGTCCACCTGGTAAAACAAGGATGATCCAAACAATTTCCAATTCATTCCGATCAACACATGGCTATGCAAGGAATTTAAAGGTCCAGCTGTTACCAGACAGTGCCCCCCGCCCCAAGCAATCGATCGGAGGCGCTTAATTAAGAAGTCATATGTTGGGCGCCTGGGTGGCTCAGTCGTTAAGCGTCTGCCTTCGGCTCAGGTCATGATCCCAGGGTCCTGGGATCGAGGCCCGCATCGGGCTCCTTGCTCAGCAGGAAGTCTGCTTCTCCAGCTACCACTCCCTCTGCTTGTGTTCCCTCTCTCGCTATGTTCCTCTCTGTCAAATAAATAAAATCTTTAAAAAAAAAAAAAAAAGAAGTCATATGTTAATTGTTGCTCCTAAATATCCATTAGCATAGATCCCCTAAAAACCAGCTATTGGGCAATGATGTCAAATTTCTGTCAGAGGTCATATTTTGAAAAGCTCTTTTAGGCACATCATCTGTGATCCAGCACAATTTATTATGTAAATGTGTTCCTATTTTCAAGTTTTCGCTAGAATTCTCTAACTGAGGTAACTTTCCATTATTCCAAACCAATGAAATCTTTTACTACACCCAATGAGTATTGTTAATGCTCCTCAAATTAGTTAGGAATTTGGCTCTCCCCAGCAAGTCAATGAAAAAAGTTCGGGCCCGAGTGTTAGCGAGGCAGACCCGCAGGGTTTCAGCACTCCATAACAACTTCTGTGGGGCTGCTGCTCCTCAGTCCCTAACAAGTAGACACACACGCCTTAGTGGACCCCACCTGCGCCTCCCCCTCCTCGGGCTATCTGCACAGGCAACAAAGGGGTATCTGTAAGCATTGCAGAGAACAGGTGATGACCAATGGGAGGCAAGCAGCATCTTCCACAGCATGATAAAACTAATGTGCTCGGGAGAAACCACCCAGAAGCAGGATTTGGGAGAAAATCTGCATGGCATAAAGTACAGGAGGGGCTAACCTGCAGTGCCAACAGAACTTCCTTTTCCAGGTGGAACATCTTGGTCCTTTCCAGATGGAAATAAGCGTCACCACCACCACGGGCACGGGCCCACTAGGGCTTGGCTAGGGCAGATTCTGAGGGCCCTTCCTGCTCCCTGCGAGACCAGCCTCCCAACCCCACGTGCAAATCAGAAACCTGGGCTGGCTGACCCCAACCACTGTATGCTTCTCATCAAGTTTACAGGGGTGCATCCTATATGGGGAAAAGCCCAGACAAGGCCTCTGAAGGACCAAGTCTGTCCCCATCTTGCCTCATACAAGACATGTGGCTACAGTGTTTGAGCCTCTTAGTCTCTCTCCCTCACCTGGAAAATATGACACGCACTGCTTAAAGCTCCAACCCCGGTTGATGTCAGGACACATCCGACAATTTCAGAAGTCTCAAGATACCGCCACTGAGGAGATGCACCCTGGTTGGGTTTTTTTGGGTTTTTTTTCCCCAGTTTTTGTTCTGTTTTGTTTTGTTTTTAGGCACTGGGAAATACAGAAAGGAGTTAAGGCCAGGGCTTCGCTATAGAACGAGTCCCCAGTGATGGGAGAGGGGAGCCCCGCCAACAAATGAGGTCAACAAAATGGGCTGCACGCTGGGGTGTTCATCCAGAGTGTTCCACCAGGGGGATCTTGGTCAGGATATCAGCAGGGCACACACAGTCAAGGAACTACAGAAGCCTTCCCCTGGGGGCCAGGTAGGCTGGACGGACTCTGAAAGGCTGACGGAAACCATGCCTAAGGCACAGCAAGGGGGTCAAGGGCCAGCGGGCATCATGTGGAAGGAGCGGTGGGAAGGCAGGGCACACAGGGCAGGTACTGCACCTCTGTTAAATGCATTCCACCTTCACTGATCTGCTGTGACCCTAAGAAATCCCAAAAGAAAAAGGAGGGCCACAACCTAGACGCAGAGTCAGGCCAATCTCAGCCACGCCCTGCCGTCTCAGGACTCTGCCGCCAGCATCCGCTTAGTCAGATAAGGCGGCGAGACACAGGGATAAGAGCAAACTAAAACGGTTTAGAGGACAATAATCGTAGATCCCAAGTCGACAAGCCTGTAATAGCAGGCTTTACCTGACAGGTTTACCTGACATGGGGCATAAATTGGCTCTATGTTAAAAAAAAAAAAAAAACCTCAAACACGTGATTAAAGAGAAGACAGCTTCAAACCATTCAGATGTACCTACTATGTGCCAGGTATCGACGATTTGAAGATGGGCCCAATACAGCCCTTGGTCTCCAAGAGGTGGTAATTTAAGAAGTACTACTAAAACTTTCATCTAACTGTGGGTGGTCAGAACTAAAAAACTAATAAAGAACAACAACAAAAAAGGTAAACCCAGGCTGCTCTGGGGTGAGTAACAAACTGGGGGGCTCAGGACAGGAGGGATAAGCCAGGGGAGCTTTCCAAAGGGAGAGAATGTTTGCTTCTGAAGATTGAGAAGCAAGAGTAAAGTCGGGGGAGGGCCGCCAGGGAGATCAACAAGGACGGAATTCCTGAAGGAACAGGAACTCGGCACTTGAGGGAACTCTTGCGCAGCTCACCAAGGCTGAGCCCAGGGGGTCAGGAATATTCCAGAACATGAGCCAGGAGTGGTGATCTGAAGACCAAGGACCGCAGCAGGCCTGCAATCACAGTCACAGAAATCGATGCCCCCTTTTGCAAGCAAAGAAATTTTTTATCCCAACATTTTCCTCTACTTGGTCCGTATCAAGTGCCTGGCTCATTAGGGCTTGGAAATGCTGGCCACTGTTACTGGAATGTCAGAGTCCTGTTAGCACTATGTTTAGTAGCGCAGGAGAAGAGTGGAGAATTGTGCCACAGGACGCCCTGAAGGACTTTAACATAAGGCAAACTCACCTATAAAATGGTCCTATGGCGGAGACCCTAATGAAGGCATCCTAATTATTCCACAGGAGACTCTGGGCTCCTCTGGCAAACGCATTAAGTGCTGAGGAGGGCGCTTGAGGAAATGCGGACACACCCGCCAAGGAGGAGCCTCGGTGGGGTGTGTTACATTCCTTCGAGAACCGGGCCCCAGCTATAATGTGTATAATCAGACCAGAGATTGGACTGCAGAACTGCTTCCCATTTATTACAATATCCCACTCCTGCCCAGGAAACCCCACCCAAGCTTTTGTTGGGAATTCTTTTCCTTGATTAGGTGTAAGCCCTGTTATTCCCGCCACTTAGAAATAACATAGGGGTCTGATGAAGCCACTGTGCAGGGCGCAGGGACAAAGTCCTGTGCAAAACGGGCTGGCTGGTTCTTTTCTTCTCTAGTTTTAGAATGATCGTTTCTTTTTCATTTCCTGCTCTGGAGAAGAGTGGGAAGCAGGGCCATTTTGTACAAATGGGAGAGCAAATCCTATTTCCTCTCTGGAAAGAGCCACGCTAGCCCCGGGGAACACTCCCTGAGCTATGCACACAGCCTCGCACTGAGTCCTGGCCCTGAGGTCTGGGCTGCACTCCACACACACTCAGCCAGCTGGGAGGGCTGAAGAAGGCCTCCAAGCCCCAACGCTCCATCTGTGGAAATGCTGCTCTTGGTGGGGCTGCCCTGCATTCGGCCTCCCAGCAGGAATGGCAAAGCTGTGACACTATCTGGCCTTGTTATCCAATCCACCCAGCCTCCAACCCCAAAAAGGGCTGAGCAGCAGGGCTCGGGTCCCCCACCAGACCTCTGGGAAACATAATCCAGAAAGGTTCATTCATACAGTGAAAGACAGGTAATAGGAAAATTTCATTTCAAAGCACTGAGATAAGAATTGGGGGAAAAGGATGAATTACTTCATTATTTACCAAGTGCTTGAGCCACAGAAGGGACCTGTTTTGTGATCTGTGTAGCCTGAAGGGGCAGCCTGGGGGACCCGCCTGTCCCCTTGCCTCTACTAAAGATGGTCTAGGTGGGGCGGAGCTCTGACTCTAAGGAAGCAATTCAGTGGTCAGGCCAGGGACCTCATGCCCTTGTGGCTTTGGTTCAAAGGGGCCAATTTTGGCCAATGGGATTCTCCCCAGTAACTCTGAGCCACTCTAAGTGGTCGAACTCTACCTGGGAGGTTGGAAGATTAGGAAGTCAGAAAGCCTGGGGCTGGGTAGCCATAGAGGAGAAACTGATAATCACGACCTCGCAAATTCATCTGGCTATCAAGGAGATAAAGACACCCTAAGAGAGGAATCCGGAGCCCAAGAGAGCACCTTGATGGACTCAGTCCAATTCCCAGAAACCCCAGTGCTCTTCACTTCCCATCCTGGGAGATCTTCAAGGCACACAGAAATCTTTCCTGTTTATCAAAGTGGTGAATGGGTTTCAATCAGCACCAAACATCCTTGCCTAAAACAAGCGCTTGATCTAGGTCTCATGCTGTGACAATAGTACCATCTCAGAGCCGGTATAGCAGATAAAAATCTTCTATAGAAGATAATGAACTAGAAGGTAGAACTAAGGGTGGGTACCCATTACTAGAAGGGTAATGAACTAAGGGTGGCTGGGAGGCGGTTGGGGGGCGGGGGAGGGGGATAGGGATAGGGATAGGGTGGCTGGGTTGTGGACACTGGGGAGGGTATGTGCTATGGTAAGTACTGTGAAATGTGTAAGCCTGACGATTCACAGACATGTACCCTGGGGCAAATAATACATTATATGTTAACAAAAATTTTTTAAAAATTTAAAAAAATCTTCAGTGGGTGATTGCAAAATATGGCAGCATGGCTGTTCATGACAGAATACATATAGTCTCGCTCAAGAATGGACAGCAAAGCTCACTTTGGACCAGATTGGCCGGAGAGAGCTCCTTACAAGGGAAAGGACTACAATTTGCCCATGAGGAGTAGGAAGGGTGTAGGTGAACAGTGAGGACATTACTATTACCTCTGTGAAGCCAGGCTTCATCACCACAATTCCTCTGGGCTCAGTCCACATCCGCTGGCCTCAGTTCCGTAGACTGTAGCCCACGCAGAACTGGGAGAGGCTCTGCTGGCAAGCCAGACCGCTTTGATTTTTTGGTGATCCTAGTAAAATCCAGCAATCCCCAGAGGTGGCTGCTTAGAGCTCTCTTAAGTCGCCTGCTCCCGGAAAGACAAGAGCAAAGACAGGCTGCTGGAAAAGTCGTGCCTCTGAGCTTCTCCTGGCCCACCTTGTGGCTCACATCGCTGGCAGAGGGGACTATCCATCCACAGCAGTCTGCATGGAATCAGGAGCCACATCCTGAGCCTGTGTGATGGGTGTTCAGGGACGGGGCAGGGGGCAGGGGGTGGGATGGAAAAGATACAAAACAAGCAGGTCCTGAAGCAGCCTACCATTATCAGAGGAAATAGGACATGGACACAACTTACCCAATCATGTGCCTTCACACCCTAACCACTATTAAGTCTATGTAAAGACAAATCATTTCTACATCATGTCTGCAAAGAGATCTTCCTAGAGAAACCAATTCCAACATAAAATGCCAATAGTTGCGGCGCCTGGGTGGCTCAGTCGTTAAGCGTCTGCCTTCGGTTCAGGTCATGATCCCAGAGTCCTGGGATCGAGCCCCGCATCGGGCTTCCCGCTCCGCGGGAAGCCTGCTTCTCCCGCTACCATTCCCTCTGCTTGTATTCCCTCTCTCACTGTGTTTCTGTCAAATAAATAAAATCTTAAAAAATAAATAAAATAAAATGCCAATAGTTAACATAGACAAGATTGTATTACTACACAAACATAGTTTTTTAATTACTCAAATGAATCACTCAATGATGGCTTTCAATCTTTTTTTTTTTTTTTTAAAGCAGCCAAGCATTGTCTTCTAATGTTATTTTACTCAGAAACCTGATAAGAAATGTAGATTCATGACAGAGAGAGCTGCTCTGGTTGAAATGGGGAAATGAGAGTCTTGGGGTCCTGCGGGCTCCCAAGGGGCCTCCATGGAACTCACAAAGCTCCAGGAATCACAGTTGGAAAACCATTCTTTTAAACGTATTAAGGACTTAGGGCTTTCAGGAACACATGGTGATTTCAAATTTACCTAATGGAAGTGTTTACAGGTACAGCCTACTAACAAGAAAGGGCTTGAGTTTTTACATTATGAGCCTGTGGGTTTAATTCTGCCAGCCCATCTTCTGGCAACACAGATAAGGGACCCCCCCCCACCCACCCCCACTGCCCCAGGATAGTGCCAGAGCCCTGAAGCATCACATCTCACATCTTGTATGGTATGCTCTTCCCCTTTTACATCTGGTCCTTTACATCTCTAATTTCGCCGCTCCCAATGTCCCTTTCCATCTGCCTACTAGTGAGGGTTTGCTGAATTTCAACCCTACCCATGGGTTCTCAGGGCACACACCCCTAGCATGTGACTCCATCTGCCTAAGGAAAACAGGACTGCCAGAGCCCAAGACTCCACCCGGGCCTGGGTTCCTGCCATTGGCTAGATGACTGTACTCCACCCACAGTCGTCCTCAGAAAAATCAGGCCAACCGGCTCATTTACATCACTCTTACCCAGAGTGTGCTCCTAGGATTCCTGCAGAGGTCCTGTGTTCTACGGAGTTCTCAGATGCCCCGCCATGCTCCTACACATCATGAATTTCTCTGAGGAAAACCCAAGTTGAACCTTAAGGAATCCTGAACACCTTTTTCCAGTGTATGGCATATCCCACATCATTGCTATGTCCTTTGGAAAGCCACTGGTAACTTAAACATTCCCCCTGATTATATTTGACACTTTCTTATAAAGAGCAAACAGTTACTTACATAGAAAAGCAAATCAGAAATGTATGGAAATGAACCAATAAATGGTGAATTCTAAGTCCCATTAAAATCAGGACAGTGACAAGGATGCCTGCTATTAACTATTTAACATTTTACTTCGTCCTCTAACCTAAAGAAATCAAAGAAAATGTGAACAAAAGGCAATTTTTTTTTTCAAATGTGATTTCTATTGGCCTAGAATCTGAGTGGACTGGAGATTGTCAGAAAGAATAACTAATTGAAAAATGTCATTTAGGAAAAAAAGAATTACAGGAGTGCCTGGCTGGCTCAGTCCATAGAGCATGTGATTCTTGATCTCAGGGTTGTGAGTTAGGGCCCCATGCTGGCGGTAGAAATTACTTAAAAAATTAAATCTTAAAAAAAAAATTCTACTCATATCGACAGAGTATAAAAGGAAGGAGGGGTGGGGAAAAAGAAAATACCTAGAAATAAAGTTACCCATAAATATGTCAGATCAGTCTTAGTTTCAGTTTTACTGAATAACAAAGAAGACACAAGTAACAGCACTACCTTTGCCCAGAGAGGAAGACCCCATTTCGTACAAGGGCAGTTCTCCTTTCACAGTTTGTAAAATCAAAACAACGCAACCCACATTGCAACAGGAGAGTCTGTAGAGTTTATAAATCTGATTCTCAAGCTGAGCTAGAAAAGAGAAAGCTTCAGCATGACTGGAAAATGTTTTGAAAAAAAGAACAGTGAAGGGAAGCCTATCCTAACAAAGCTAAATACACTGTAAAGCTACAGTAACTCAAAGCTGTTACCACAGAATCAGATCATTTAATAGGATAGAGAGCACAGCAAGCAAATATATAGATATTTAGGATACAGTCAGTGTTATCATTTAGATTACGTACTGAAGAGCAAACTATTATATTTTACATCAGTACTGAAAGAGCCAACCATTGCATTAATTCAGGAAAAGTATGTATGTACAAAAGTAAATACCCACAAAAACAAAAATGAAGTTATCACTTTACCTCTGTGAGGCACAAAAACAAACGTTAGGTTGGTAATAGATACAAATGTAAGAACAAAACAAAACAACAAAAAACAAAAAAAACCTATTAAACCAGAAAATATGAAGAGTACAATTTTCTTTACAAACCCCCATAAGACAAAAGTATCACTGTGGTGATATAACAACACCACAATTAAACCTTCTGTTCCATGAACACTAAGACAACAGAGACACTATTCACAAAGGATTTTTTTGAGGAGGGAATTAAATTGACTTCATTACTTTTTACCCTAAACCATCATATAATGTTGAAATCTGTCTTGACTAGTTTATCCAAATATTGTTAATGACCTTTCTTTATAGAACTTTACGCAAAAAAGGTTAATTTAAAGGCACACTTCAATTCAGCCTTCCATCAATGTTCAAATTAAAAATGAGGAAAGCCGTATAGTTTGCTTGCCATTTTTCAGGAATCAAAGTGTGAGCAATGTGGACAATTATCTGAAATATTTTACTTTAAACATTCTCCTTAGTGCCTCCCCCATCGACGTTCTGAAAGAGAAAACTCTGTACTTCAAAGGGCGTGCCTCTAGATTTTTGATGATTATCTGAATGCCTGCAGTAGTCAACAAAAAATATCATCCCAGGGGTCAACTCAGAATCTCACATGGAAGAGACCTTGCAATTTCCAATCTATGGGAAGGGGTTTTTGGGTTGTGTTTTTGGTTTTGTTTTTTAATGGGACATTTACATTCTGTGAATTTTCTCATAGCTAATGCTTTGTAAAAGACTTTTTAAAAAATCCCCCTCTCTGCCCCACCCTTAAGTTTTTCTCCACACTTACAAGAAGACCTACTCTAGTCTTGCTGGAGTGTGGAATTTGGGATTGAGGCACAAAATTATCATTTAAGTGACACTCCCTTACTGGAAAACAATCCTATGGACTTTAATCTTCGAGGTTTGGTTCACTGTTAGGTTAAGAAACTGACACTCAGGCATAATGCACACCTTTTCCTTTCTTTCCAGAAAACAGTCCTTCCTGGCCGTAATAAAGTCCTACTTCTTATTTTACCTTTTTCTAAGTATGTAAGAGGTAATCCTAGAGACGCACAATTTCTCACCATCCTGGTAACAGAATATGCCTCTGATCTCAAAGGTCTGCAATTTTCCTGAGTTTTTCCATCCATCAAAGCTACTCGTGTTTTAGTCTTTCTTTTCCAGGAGCATTTTTACTGTGTACCTCTAAATCATCCTAAGTGAAAACTATGGTTTTCTAATATAAGTAGGGTTTTAAACCACAGTCAAAATTCCCTATCTACTCTCAACAGCTGGCCCAAGAAGGTCTCACCTCCCCACCCTGGGTCAAGACAATCTCACCTGCAGGATCTGTCGTCGCTCCAAAGGGTCCCTTTGTGCCTGACACAGGAAGGATCAACAGCCATCCCTCCCATGTCCTCCTTTCTCCAGCCTCAGAGAGGGCAAGGGTTCCAGACTCACTATCACGAATGTGTTCTTCACATTGTAATCATTCCACGAACATCTGCCGTTGTACTTTATACTAAGCGTCTTGACTGATCCTAGGTAACGTTTACTCATTTGCATCCATTCAGTAACTACTTTTCTACCAGGAAACAGAATTCTTTGAAAGCCTCTGCCAAGCCTCGTGAGAGAAAATAAAATTTCAAGATGGCTTCGGGTTGTGTTCAGTCACTTAGGTTACGGGCAAAAACAAAAATTAGATTAGGAGAGATTTATCACAAGCTAATAATCACTCAGCTCAAAAATCAAACAACAGCTGTTGGAAAACAACATTTATGTTGTTTTTCCAGACAACTTAAGTATATTATCAATAATGAAAAGGCATTTTTGTGCCTGAATTATATAAAGTAACCCAAGTATAATGCAAACAGCATATAGAAAGCGAATAGTCCCTTCCATGTTAAATTGTGGGTATACAAAGCATTTCTATTCATGTGCATTCTCTTAGAAGACTTGAAATGACATACCAAATTTTTGACATTCTTGAGAAAAAAGTGGGAAAAGGTAACAATGAAACTTTTACATTCTATTTTTGAACTATCTGTATGATTTGAGTTTTCTCAACAATTTTGTCCTTTTTAAAATATGACAAATGCAAAAATAATGCTGGCAAAGATGCACTGAAAAGGACATTCAATGGAAAAGTAAATTGCTTATGGCACTATAAATTGATACAACCTTTTCCCACAAGGTATGCAATAACTTTAAAAATACTGACAACCACTGACTGAGCAATTATTTATTCTCTAAGTTTTCCATAACGTGGCTACGTCATTCTTTACCAAAAAAGCAATCAAGCCTAATACATTCATCACATTGCATCTCTAAAATGTAGGCTTTGGCAATGCTGGCTAGGTAATCCTAGTACACTTGATTCTCACCTGCAGTCGTTACATTCTTACAAAGTCACCACAAACCCTGAATTGGCAAATACTGGATGGTTTCTCCAAGGCGAAATACAGGGCTAGGTTCCTGGGAGCCCCAGTCACAACATTTCCATCTAATGATCAATACATAGCCTCGCTTTATGCATATTTCTGTTTGAAGACACCTAGAAAGATTTGTCACTAACACTGAACTCATGGCCAAGAGCACTATAACTCATGCCTGAAAGGAAGCTTATCTAACACATGTATTTTCTCTATAAAGCACGTAAGAAAGTTCTCGCCCTTACGAACACTACACAGCACTATACTACACTTGGGGGTCATTTTTAAAAGCAAAATCACCAATGAAAAAGCACAAAAATCTGAAAAATGTGGCACTCAACAGGCCATGGAAAGGACACTTGTTTACAACCGGCGAGAGCGGCAACAAGAAGCATCACCTTGTCTGACCTCAGCAGGGAACAGGTGCAGGAATGTTTTGCCTATGGACGCGTGTGTGTCCAAGACCGACTGTAAAAGTGCCTGGAGTCATGATTTCAGGTTTACCCATCAATTTTAGCAAGCAGACAAAATCTGCAAATATGCAATCTGTGTGTATATTGATCACTATTTGGCTTTTTGATAGTTACAACAGAAATCTCAAAAAAAAAAAAAAAAATTAAATTAACAGCTGAGTAAAGAGATCTATCCGGAAAAGGGTTTCTAGTCTGTTAACTCAGTGGGTCTCCACCCAGGGTGATTTTTGCCTTCAGGGCACATTTAGCAACATCTGCCGCACACGACCCTCACAACTGGCTCTAGTGGGTAGTGGCCAGGGATGCCTCAGATCATCTAATGATGCCCAAGACAGCCTCTAGCTACAACGATCTAGCCCAGGGAGTCAACAGTGCCAGTGGGGAGAAGTCCTGCGAGGACCTGCTAACAATATACACAATTTTACATGTAACTTCCTGCACCTTCTCTCAAGGTACACTTTCATACCTAACACAAATCATTAAGGGTCAAGGATGGAGCTCAGACCTTGTTTCTTGGTGGCCCTTGAAGGTCAAATTTAACTAACGAATTCTTATTAAACACAACTGAAGACACAAAGCAGTTTGAAGACACAAAGGGAGTCTTTGTGTCTCCCTAACTCCCTCATCGATGGGAGTTCTAAGTGATACTGAGAAGTGGGACTTCCCAGTGGTTCCCACGGAGCTTGGAATGGTGACTGGGTTAATTCCAACAATCACGTAAAACATAGAGCCCATCTGAAAATCTTGTGTCTGTTTTAACACCGAGGAAAAATCATCACTGCATAGGAAATAAGTCAGCTAGAAGTCCAGTGCCCGAGAAATGGAGAACCCAGCTCACTCCCCACCGTTTTCAGGGAAAGTCAGGAACCTGTGAGAAGGTTCTCAAAGCTGCCCTGTCTGAGGAAGACTATTAATGTGTCTTACTAAGGGGCACCTGGATGGCTCAGTTGGCTGAGTCTTGATTTCAGCTCAGGTCATAATATCAGGGCTGTGGCATCATCGAGGTCCATGTCAGGCTCCCCACCAAGTGGGGAGTCTGGGTGCAATTCTCTCTCTCTCTCTCTCTCTCTGCCCTTCCCCCAGCATGCTCATGCTCTCTCTTCTCTTTCAAATAAACAAATACGTCTTTAAAAAAAATACAATGTCTTAATAAATCTTAATGACTCTGAGAAGCGACCCATCCCATCTATGTGCCTTCGAACACCGTGACCTATATAAATGCTGCGTACCTCCCTCCACTGCCCGCGATGTGGATTCAGTATTACCCATTTATTCAGTCTTGAATCAATCCTATTTTTAAATAACAAATCAAGTCATTTGTAGAGTGGCCTCCAAGGTTACTCAAGAGCATTACAAAATCATTGTGCTAACATAACAAGGATAAGTAATTCCCAACTGGGAGCCAGACTAACAGACTAAGAATTCACTTAAAATTTGGAACCCAAATTCTCAGCGGCTTGAGTTTAGAGCCAAGTGATTATTTCACTAGTCTTTTAATCTGGAAAGATGTTTTAGCTCAATTGTGCAAAAATAAGCCTAAGATATTATTTCCTGCTCTAAATAGGCTCTGCTGTCCAATGCCTGCAACTTCCTCTAGGATCCTGTTGAACACTCAGACCTTGAAATTCTCCTCCATCCTTCTTCAACCTCTCTGTTCACTCAGGCTCCTGCTCTTTCCCCTCTGCAGCCTGCATCTGCAGCCCTGCACCCCCGCAATGCACCCTAGACCAGGGCACTCTTCAGACCACCAGGATCAGAACCACCCAAGGAGCTGGAAAAGAAAATGGAATTCCCAGACCACTTTCCAGTCTTGCAGATTAGAATCCTGGAAGAGTCACGAGCTGCATTCCTAGTCTATCTCCTGGTTTGTTTGGTTGCTTTTTTTTTTTTTTTTTTTTTTTTAAATTACAGCCCCAGCCACCTATCACCCTCTGACAATAGGTCAAAGTATCTTTATCTATCACGATTCCCTCCCTCTGTTCTAAACACCTATCCGTTGCCTAACTCTAACTTCTAAACCCATTTTAAACACTGGAGTTAAGCTAGGAAATGTTATCTGCTATACATCCAGAAATACCATTTTTCTTAACTTCCATAGCACGATAGCTACGTAGGACGTGCACCACATAAAATGAACATTGTAGATTTACTGGCTTACCCAATCACATTGGGAGCTCAAGGGTAGGGACTACGTGCTACAGCTGGCTTCATCCCTGGGGACCAGCAAAGCTCCTGGCACATAGTAGGTACACTCACTTACTGAATAAATGGATGGATGGATGGGTTGCCTCTGAATGGCACTCATGAACCTCAGCAATTCTACCTAATTTTTGGTTAATGATTAATGTGAACAGGTAGACTCAACTGAGTAACTTCCAGCAGAGCAATCTGAAATGAGTGGAGTAGCTCTCGTAGGGAGCCCTACAGGAGAGCGAGCTCTTTTTACAGAGACATTCGACCGTGGCACTCTCTAGAGTCTCAAACATAGGAGCCAGCTACTGAGCATGCGTAGTCCTGGTGAGGAGCAAACACAAACACAGGTGATGGGGACAAGAAGGAAAACTGGTCACCGAATAAATTCTCTGCGCATGAGATTATAATTAAACTAAAATAATTAAAATTTAACTAAAATAAATAAATAAAATATATATTTATAATTATAAATAAAGAAAATCCTTTCTCATCAAGAACCAAGACAAGTACTGGCATCAGCCCAAGATGGGCAAGAGGATCCTCCCCCGCCCAAGATCCTCCCAAGAGGATCTGCCCGTAGAATCAAGTCTAAATTCAACTAGAGATCATTTAGCCTAAAATTCAAAGCTGCCTATAATTTAAAGCTGAAATTGACATTTGTTTTCCACTGTTAACCTATCCTCCAGCCTCCTATTCCTTTCTACCTTTCTAAATATTCCTTTGGGGAATCGCTATATAGCACCCACAGGACTTTGGCCCAAAACTGAGCTCTAGAGGTTGACCCTTATTGGCATAAACCAATCAGCACAACCTCATCTCTACTCTAATTGTGGGATGAGCAGAAACCCAAGCCTAAGCACGCAGCCTTCCCCTGGCTGCCATGATGGTTGAGACTGGACTGGCTAGAGCAAAGCTCAGATCTTTTATTGGTCTATGTGCTGCCAAAGCGAGCACTCAGGTCTTTTGTTGGATTGTTAAGCATGTTAATGGAGAAGCACCTAGCCTTGGTTGCTGCTGGCAGCCATCTTACGAACACACAGGGACACCAGGGAGAGAACAGCAGATCTTAAAGAACCATGCCTGCAACCTGAAAAGACAGCCTTTTCTGTTATTGAGTCTAGTGCATTCTCTTACTATTTGAGCTAAGTTGGGTTTTCAATTGTCCCAAGCAGCAGGATACATGCCCACTCTTACCTTTCAAACTCATCTCCCCCTTTTCTCTTAGCACATAAATCCACTATTCCAAGAGTCTTGTCCAGGGTCCCCAAACATTCCACATCCTTTCCCACTTTCACACTTAGGTGCATCATTACCCTGCCTAAAATGTTCCTCCCTTGCACGGTGTTGTTCGCATCCTGTGTGGACTTGGAGACTCAGGCTAGAATCCTCATCTCTGAGGGCAGACACCCAGCCCCATAGCTTTCTTGTCTCCTCTGAGCTGCCACCTAGAGTACATTCTCGATACTAGCTGTCATCCACATTCTACCTTCTACTTTTAGTATCCTTTCACCGTCTTGCACTGGAATGTAAGCTCTCCATACTACTGCAATCTCTTGTAAACAGCCCCTTGCCCAGTGTCTTGTGACTAGCAGAAAACCCAACAAATCCTCTTTAGGCAAATTCAAAATGTGATTTAAGCCTCTGATCACTGCCAGTCATGCCCTCTTAATTCACATAGCAATGTAGAGCACAGAAAGGAATTTCAGCTGGAACATATTTCAACACCACACAGTTGGCCATGCTCCTGTCACATTTCACAACCAGACTGGCAGTAACAGCTGGGTGAGGATCAGAAATTTATCAGGCTGCCTTCCCACCTACAGATAACTGAAGTCCTTCCAAAGAAGCCACAGACTACTTCTGAGTTCTAAAGAGTGTAGTCTCCAACCTTTCCAATATGTGTGTGAAATCATCCTAAGGGCAACACCAGCATAAGAGAAATGCAGGCACGGCCCAAGGCACAGACAGAGCAATAGGCTCTGATCACCGCCAAGTCTTTTACGTCCCCTTTCATATTTGTAGTCCCAGGTCTCCTGAAGGGAGGGTGTCAGGATAGGTCAGTGAGATTTAAAAGAGGGACATGAAACAAAACAGACTGAGATCTCCCCACCCCAAAACTGGTTAGGAGGTAATGAGTCAATTGAGATAGGTCAGGACTAAGTACTATTCTTAATGAGGATGACAACAAGAATATGGGAAATGGGTTGAATAAGTGGGGTGTTGGGGTGTGTGTGTGTGTGTGTGTGTGTGTGTGTGTGTGTGTATGTGTGTTCACACACAACCAAAAAAAATGTTAATTCCAGCACAGAATGGATATTACCCTGGCCACTCAAGGCCCAACCCTACTGTGTGGGGCACGACAGAGCTACCTGCCCACAGATTTTGATGTCCCAGCTAGGGGCTCTATTAATAGCACCTGAACATGTTTTCCAATGGGTTATAGAAATGGAGGGGCTACCCGACAAAATTTAAACCACTACAGATTATCTGTTGGGTAAAGCCACACTTCACCATTATATGTATCTACAATGACTGAGAGTTAATTAATAGTCAGTGGTCTTCTCAGCAACCGGTGCTTTCTGTGACAAAGGGCCAGAGTCATCCTATGAATAATGTTTTTTCATTCTCTCTCTTCCTTGATTAACACTGTCCTCTTCCTACGCCCGAAATAGATTCTGAAGAGGTTCACAGACTGTCCGCAGAGGCTGCTGAAAGAATTGAGATAGAACAGATCAAAAGCTTGTCCACTGAAACACAGTTCTCATCAACTCTGCATATCACATGACCATACGGAACTTCATTCTAGATGGTTAGGTCTGTAAATGCTCTCCAACTTGCGCTTTTGTCGTTAGTCCCATGGCTATCATGGTTGCCCAAGCATCCCCTGCTCTCAGGGACTCTGCCTCGGCCCTGTGCCAGGGACCA
>CM053609.1:32995290-33064352 GCA_028646535.1 Procyon lotor
TGGTCCGTTTCAGCGAACAAGCTGTATTCAGAACCGAACTTCGGGAAGGCATTGTGAAGACTTGCATGTACCACCGAACAGATTATCTCATCTAGAGACAACTCGATACTCAAAGGGTAATGCACAAACCAACATCGGCATCACCGAGAACCGGTTACAAATGCAGCATGTCAGGCCTTATCCCAAACCGCACTGAGTCAGGAAGTGTCTGAACAGGATCCCTGGGGGACTAAATGTACATCAAATCGGCCTTGACCCATTCCCTCACTCACATCACAGACAGTTGCTGAGCACCCACTCTGTGCAGTACCTAGCAACAGGTAGCTAGCACCTGCACAATATCTGTATTGACAATCCTCTTCCTTCCTGGAGCATCGAGGGAGCGAAGGATCCAACTAAAGCCCAGAGCTGTGGGACCTGCCAAGGCCACAGAGCCAGCATGGCAGAGAGGAATTTAGAACCCGTGTCTCCTAAACCCTGTATAGTAGTAGAAACAATACAAGTGATTGCCTCTATCAAAATCACAAACATAATTCTAAGAAAAGAGGATACCAAAAAATAAATGACAGGTCAGTTTCTACATGTCAAATTAGGAGATCTAATCCTCCTAATTCTCACGGATGTCTACTCTACCAAACCAGCATTGCTAGATTGTACCGGGCAACACAGGGTGTTTATGTAACTAAATTTTTCTCCAATCTCAGAACAGGATGAATAAATAGGTATTAGGTGGGAAAACATCTTGATCATAGGCAGCACCTAATACTCAAGATCCTCCTTTTGGTACTTCAAGCTATTCAAATAGTAAACCCCCTGATCTGACCAAAATGTATGGCTCTGATATTTTGGTAGTGATCCAATTATTGGTGTTTCTTATTTCTTCCTAATCATCTTCCTCAAATGTAATGCTCTGATACATTTCAGTAATGTTCCAGTTATTAGCATTTCTTCTTCCTAAATTACCATCCAGTTGGAGGAGCACAAACATTTGTCTACCTGTGTGTTTTACATAGGTTATCTCAGTGTCATTGTCCCCATCATACAAAGAAGAAAAACAAGAAAAAAAAAGGCATACAGGTAAGAGAGCTGAGCAGGCAGAGCCAAGCTTTAACTCTGTCTGTCTGACTCCTTATTTCTTCTACTTAAAGTGAGGTCGTTGGACCTCCCACCTGGGAGCAGGTCAGAAATGCAGACCCCTCGAGCCCCAGCCTGGACATGCCCAAACAGAATCTGTATTTTAATCCCTGGTAATCAATGTCCACCCTGACATCTGGGAAACCCTGCATGCACCATCCCAGAGCCAAGAGACCAGGCTCCCATTAATCAAAACCAACAGCAAACATCTTTGGTTCACACCATGAGCAGACAGCAGTCAATCACCCAAGCCTCAAAGCCACCAGAATGGGGTGCTTGTTATATCACTAACTCATAGTAATTGACAGGGCTTGCTGCATGGGGTCCTGCTCAACAGCTGCCCACAGATGGCAGGACATAAAGACCAATTTCCCTCCCTGGGCAGAGTGCCAGGATAGTCTATAGTCCTGGTACTGGTATCAAACACCCATCAAGACGTAAATATTGTCATGATTCAGATCCCCCAAGCGTTGCCCATGGGAGGCAACTCTGTCAAGTAATTAATGAGGTGAGAAAGCATATTCTCAGAACAAAAATCAGGTAATTATCTTAGTCCTCTCTAAACATATATATATATGATTTTTATACACACATACAAACACATACATATACACAGATACACACACATGTATATAATGATCCTTAGAGTCCAGAAATTTGAACTAGGGCCCCTGTAACTAAACGAAAGCTGGATCCAAATAGATCGCTGTCAGGAAGAAGGGAAGGGATAGCAGATGGAGCCAAAGGAATACAGCAACCTCACCTGATTTCCCTGACTTGCCTGAAGTTTGAGTTAATTTGGAGTTTCTCAAAGTGCCAATCACAGACCACCTGCTTCTGAATCACATCGATATTAAAAATGCATGTTCCTGGGGCGCCTGGGTGGCTCAGTGGGTTAAAGCCTCTGCCTTCGGCTCAGGTCATGATCCCAGGGTCCTGGGATTGAGCCCCGCATCGGGTTCTCTGCTCAGCAGGGAGCCTGCTCCCCCTTCTCTCTCTGCCTGCCTCTCTGCCTACTTGTGATCTCTCTCTCTCCCTGTCAAATAAATAAATAAAATCTTAAAAAAAAAAAAAATGCATGTTCCTGGGCCTAAAAAGTCACCTGTTTAACAATCCCTTCGCTAGGGATCCCTGCACATATAAATATTGGAGGCCAAATGCCCACCTGGCCCAGGAGCAATTCAAGGAGAACAGTCAGACTCATTAGCTGACCTTACCTTCACAACTGTGAAACATCAAAATTTCTCATTTTCTGAGGAAGAACCCATCAGGGAAGTTGAGTGTTTTGCCCTAAGTCATACAGCAAGTAAGCAACTGTGACTTATCCATTCTGGCCTTTTCAACTCGATCAAGGCATCAAGCTCACAGAAACCAAAGAACAGGAAAGTGTGATCCTATTGCCAAATCAGTATTTGCCATATGAAACAAGAACGGTATTTTTTCAAAAAAAAAAAAAGAAAGAAAAGAAAAGTTTTGGTCTTTTTTGTAGCAGTAACCCCAGAACAGGGGCTGCTCTGGGCCCTACTGCCCAGAATGGGACCACCACTGCCAATAGGGACTGTCACACATCATATTTTAAGGGGCTGCACTGAGCAGCTGGCTGGGGGCTGTGGAGAACTCCCACCTATCATCCCAATGGTCTGATTAAAGTTCATTCTGCTTCGAATTCAAACTATTCCCAGTGAACACTATTCTAAGTCACTTAGATTATTCCTTGCACTATGCAAACCTGGGTAGCTCATCACCTAGGGGAGACCCACAGTCACTCTCAGACAGCAATTCCCAAATGGACTGGCTTCAAGACAGTCGCCTGAAGCTCCACCTAAAATACAGACTCCTAAATGCCTTTGAGCTTGGAGACGATGATTCGGAGATAAAAAGCAAATCCATAATAACACCGGGGAAGGTGGGGAGGGGACTCTGATGTTTTTAAGTTGAGTGAGGAAGGCCCAGTATAAAACAAAAAGGAGAAGCCACTGAGGATGGCTCAAGTTAGCTGAATCTCTTTTTTAAAAATACACATGGTTGGGCCCCCTGGGTGGCTCAGTTGGTTAAATGTGTGCCTTTGGCTCAGGTCAGGATCCAGGGTCCTGGGATTGACACCCATATTGGGCTCCCTGCTCAGCTGACAGTCTGCTTCTCCCTTTGCCTCTCCCCCCAGCTCATGCTCTTTCCCTGTGTCAAATAAATAAAATCTATTAAAAAATAAAAATTAAAAAAATATGCATGGCAATACACAATATACATTAATTCAAAGACCAATGATAAACTAGAAAAAATTACTCGCAGCTCTAAAAAAGGCTTTCTTATTAAGAGCTCTAATGAATAGACAAGAAATAGACCAACAACCTAACCAAAAAAGGCACAAAAGTATGAATAAGAAACAAGAAAAGTGAGAAAAGGAGTTCTTCAGGAAGTAAAAGACAGTTAACCCCATGTATAGGAGAAATGCAAATTAAAACTAAGCAAGACAGTTTTCATCTGTTAGAAAGACAAAGATCATAATTCTAACAGTACGGATACAGGATGGGGGAAATCAGCCTTCTTTTCCATCTTTCCTCCAAAGAGAGAAATTTGGCAGTGTCTATCGAGCTGTAAAATTTACAATCCTACTTTTAGGATTTTATTTTATAGACAAATTCACATGTATGCCAAATCCTATTTGTTCATGGATATTAAGATTCACAAAATATTGGGGGCGCCTGGGTGGCTCAGTGGGTTAAAGCCTCTGCCTTCGGCTCGGGTCATGATCTCAGGGTCCTGGGATCGAGCCCCGCATCGGGCTCTCTGCTCAGCAGGGAGCCTGCTTCCCCCTCTCTCTCTGCCTGCCTCTCTGACTACTTGTGATCTCTCTCTCTCTGTCAAATAAAATTTAAAAAAAAAAAGACACAAAATATTAGAGACCAAAAAATGTCTTTCAATAGGGTACCCGGGAAGTTATGATGCATCCAGTGACAAAAGAGTAAGCAGCCATAAAACAACAACAAACCAGGGAAGTCTATAAGTACTTATATGCAATGAGCCACAAAAGATAGAGCAAAACACTCAAAAGTAAACAGACTACGCCATCACTTACGCTTTAAAATACATAGAGTTGTTTGTGTACACATACACACACAGCCACGCTTGTCTACACATAGATTACCTCTGGAGGGACACATAAAACTTCAGAAAAGTTCCCTGAGAGAAGGTGCCTGACCAAGGTAGGAAGAATAATTACTGTCCCCACATATCTACCCTCCATGCGTGTGCTGATTATTCAGATAAAAAAATTTAAGAACAACCAAGAGAGAGACACCTGGGTGGTTCAGTCGGTTAAGCTTCCAACTGTTGATCTCGGCTCAGGTCACTTTCTCAGAGTTGTGAGATCCAGTCCAGCCTCTGGCTCTCTACTGGCATGGAGCCTGCTGAAGATTCTCTCTCCCTGTGCCTCTGCCCTTCTGGAACCCCAGCCTCCCAGCCCACTGGCACTCCCTCTAGAAGATATAAGTAAGAGAGGCAGAGACTGGAGATGGGTGCATAATCCAACTAGAAGTTAAGTTGTAGTCCAGTCACCCCTACAACCCTCCCCAGGAATAATCTGACACTAGGTGTCAAAAGCCTTAAAAATATTCCTTCAGCCCTGTAATTCCACTTCTAGTCATTTGTCCCAGAATACTGAAAAAGCTTAATGTCAAAGATGTCTATCAAAGTGTTACCTATAATCATGAAAAAATGGAAACAAGCACAAAGTGCGTTGGCCATGCTGCTTAATAATATTCAGTTCCGCCAAAAGGAAGAGAATGAATGAATGAAACTCACAAGACGTGTAACTTACAGAGAGTTAACCAGGGCACAGCTTGTGAGACAGGGTAGGTATAAAGGAAGTAGAAGATGGGTGGACTTAATACAGACAAGAAGGGACAGAATACCCAAGAGGTCACCCAATATTCATTAGCACCCAAATTGGCCACCCATTGTTGATACCCATTCTGGCCCAGATGGTCTATTACTAAAGAAGCAAAGCTCTAGAAGTCCCAGAGGAGCTTTGATAAGAGACATCTGTGGCCAGCAATACTTGCTCTTGCATTTCTGCAACAGAACTGTATGGGCTCCAGGTATCTTGTCTCCTGGGATCTGTTGCTCATTCTCAGATCTGCTTCTTGTAGTGACATCATCAGCGGGGAAGGCCAACAAACAGGATATATGAACACTGTTCAAGCCACAATACAAATAATGTGGTCTACCCTTTCTGTCGGACCTACGTGCATTAACCTAATCCTTCCCCTTGCTTCTTACTGTATACTTAAATGGACTCATAAACTGAATAATTTAAACACCTTATTTTGGTCTCTGGACCTGTCTTTGACTTCTAGGATAACTCTCCTCGGAAGCTACCACAGCATCAAGATAATTTCCCACCACTACAAATATAGAAAATGATTAGGTAAATTGTGATATATCCATCTAAATGATGTATCAAATTAAACCACATTTACACGATTTGAATATAAGCATTGCCATAACTTGAAAAATAGAATATAAAAATATAAGCTATAAAATTTACTAATTTTATTCCAAGTATACATAAATCTTTAAAAAAAAAAAAAACTAAGGACAGGCGACTGGGTGTTTCAGTCAGTTAAACGTCTGCCTTCGGCTCAGGTCATGATCCTGGAGTTCCAGAATTGAGCCCCACATCGGGCTCCCAGCTCCACGGGGAGTCTACTTCTCCTTCTGCCCCTCACCTAACTTGTGTGTGCACTCTCTCTCTCTCTCTCTCAAATACATACATAAAATCTTTAAAAAAAAATTGAGAACACCTGGCTGGCTCAGTCAGAAGAGCATGTGACTCTTGATCTCAGGGTTCTGAGTTTGGCCTCCACGTTGGGTACACAGATTACTTCAATAAACTTAAAAAATAAAAATTAAAACCTTTAAGGAAAAAGCACTAAGAGCATGTATTTCTCCAAAGTAAATACACGCATGTCATGTTTAAAATAGGTTCTATCTTATACATGTGTTATCCTTAAAATCTGGAAGAATTATGAATTTTTAAAATTGCATGGAGAAAAAGACTAGAAGGAATCTAGCAAAATGGCATGTTGCTGTGGGTTTTGGAGTAACTATTTTATTCTTCCACTAGCATATTACTTCAGTAATGATCATCTTATACTTTTACAAAAACAAACAAAACAAAACAAAAGCCCCATTTTTCTCTTTTGAGAAAAAGAGGCTGGCTGTGGTTGAGACCCACCAGCTAAAAGCCAGTTCAGAAACTGAGAGTTAAAGCCTTACTTCATTCAGCCATAAAACTCCGTCAACTCCAGGTTAAAATAAAACCTGTTAGGATCTTCCTGCCTCAACTGTGGGAATAAGATGGAAGAAGTTTTCGGCAAAGTTCCAAAACCATGTGTTCATCTTTGGGACTGACTCACAGCTATTTCCCCAAGGATGTGAGGTCATTTTTGTCAGTGACAGATATGTTGTTTTTACTAACGGAAGAGTCCAGTGGCCCTCCTGCTGTGCGCAAACACCTATACTCTCAGTACCAGGTGGTAAGCCAGGCAGGCTTTTCATTCAGTAAGGTTTGCTTTAGCACCCGCACTACAGGCCAATGGTTTCTCGAGGCAGAAGCACTGGGAATTTTATTCCCAACCCCAGGAGTACAAGGACAAAGTTCCCAGTTCAACCAGCCAGGACCCTATAATGGGCACCACGGGGAACCTTGCCATGTAATCATCACGTAAAAGAACCTCTGGAGAATTCAAAAGTAACTCTAAACACCTGAGAGCTTCCCTAGTTCCACCACCTGCATGGGTCCAAAAAGCCAACACATGCTCTCAAAGCCCATGTCCCTAGAATTTGCCCTCGAAGCCATCCCAAGCATCGAAGGGAAGCTCATAGCTCAGTGTCTCTCTGGTACCCAGTGTGCATGTGTGCATGGACCTGTGTGTGTATGCAAGTGTGCATACCATACACACACGTATAGACTGTAACGGACTCTCCACAGGCTGTCTGTTGCCACGCGTGCACATGTGTGTGTGCACACACACACACTCACACAAACACACTGCAATACTCACGCATATACTTAAGTCCTGGGAACTCTATGGCGTCACCTTTCAGTCACTCATGGCTTCGTCTGCACACAGGCAGGAGAAGCTCCCTGAGAACAAGAGCGCAGCTAATAAAATAACAAATGCATGATCTACATGACCAAGCCTATCGCTCCACTCTTGTCCACCCTTCGTGCCCACTTCCAGCATTAAGGGAGGACTAAAGCCTTCCGTTTGCTCCTCTTTCAGCTCGTTTTCTGGCAAGGATCCAACAGCACCCCCACGAGGAGTCCTGACAGCAGCGAGGATCAGAATGCATCAGCAGGACAGCATGGGAGGGATGCTGACCAAGGTGGCCTCAACAGGCCAGGGGTGTGGAGAGCTGATGGAGGAGGGTAGCATCCAGCCCCTCTCAGCTCTGTAGAAAACCGACAGCACCTGTGGAGATGCTGCCTCTCTGAGGCTTAGTCTGTGCCTCCCTTCAACCACCGCAGGGGTCCTTCTGGACAAAAGAGCCCCCAAGTCTAAGCCCATGTCCCATAGTTCCGCGAGGCAGAAGTGACACACTGTTACTAAAGGTATAGTACAAGAAAACAAAGTACAGGAAGTTAAAACTGGCAAGACAAAGCCGATTGCAGTCAATTTTCACCAATTTCTGATACCCAAGGAAAAGATCAAACCGAATTCTAACATGACCAAAGGAAAGAAACAGTACCAACCTCGAGCACAGTTCTGCCAATGGCCTGAGACTGTATCGTGCTGCCTCAACACCACTGAGCTCCAAAGAGGAAGCCAAAACCTCTTCCTACACTCATCCCTGTGAGGATGGGAACTGTTGCACTGACAAAAAATTTGGAGTGTAAAATCCTCCATTTACTCATCTCCTTTTGGTTTTTTAAAAGGCAATGATTTTAATTTATATACCTACAAGACACTTTAATTCCCCCACATGGAAAAGGCTATGTTATCAGTGCATAGGAATGCTGGAATAGCCCAAAATTCCCATCAACAAGGAGTCCCAGGTGGTTTTAAGGACTTTCCCTCCTTAGGGACTGTCAAGGTAAGGATATGTAGGGGCCCCTGGGTGGCTCAGTGGGTTAAAGCCTCTGCCTTCGGCTCAGCTCATGATCTCAGGGTCCTGAGATCAAGCCCAGCATCGGGCTCTCTGCTCAGCGGGAAGCCTGCTTCCTCCTCTCTGCCTGCCTCTCTGCCTACTCTCTCCTGTCAAGTAAATAAATAAAATCTTAAAAAAAAAAAAAGGTAAGGATATGTATTTACAAAATGCCTCATCAGGAAGCAGAGCATGGTCTCTGTGTCAAAGAACCCTACACACTGGGTCTCTCAAAAGGAAACTGGATCAGCTCCTAATCCTCAGTAACCATGGGTGGCAGGGGTGGGGGGCACAGGGTGGACTCACTTCCCTACTGCTCTGCCTTGACACCACCCCCCAAGACAGAGCTCTTCCCAGTGGAGATCTGTATGCTCCATATGGCAGAAGAAATGAAGGTTATCTCACAGTCCTAGAGCACTGGGCAACTCACTTGCTTTTTGTCTCTCATTTCTAACTTAACTGGTTTTAATTTTTTTAAGTAGTCTGTATGGTACTGACTCTTTAAACATTTAAAGTACACATGGTCACTTTCCATACACGTCCCACGTGTGTTTTAAGAAGTATGCTCCAGGTACAGGAGCTATGTTCTACACATGTCCACTAGATTAAGTTTCTATGTCTTTACTATTTTGTCTGTCTAATATTTCAATTACTAAGAATGGCCTGTTAAATTCTCCCACTATGCCATGGTGCGGTCAACCTCTCCCTTTGACATCCGTCAATTACCTTCTCTATATTTGAGAAACTATTAAAAGCAAACAAGTTTACTTATTACATATCCCACATTACCAATATTGCAGATTTACATTTTACCAACAGCTCTGGAATCTCTGTAGACTTGGGTGTGAGGTCCCAACTCCATAATCTGCTCTTGAGCCCCAGTTTGCTCATCCCTAAAAACAAGGTCTATCTTGAACCTCAGAGTTCTTGAGAGGATGAACTAAGCTCACGGAGGACACTTAGCACAGTGCCCCTCTCTCAAAATGCTAGCTGCTAATAAAGTAGTCTATGTCTTAAGACCATGCAGCCATTTATTTACCAGTGTAGAAGCAGAACCTTCTGCCCTCTCCATTGGGTGGCAGGATGAGGCATGGGAGGAGGCACAGGTATCCAAAGTGCTTTTTCAGGGTTTCACAGATGAGGAAGTCCGGGATAACACTACACCCCTGTCCATACCTCACTGAGAATGTTAAGTCACATGTCAGCTGAACACTCAGTCTCCCACAACTGCATTGCAGTGGCCCCCTCTAACTTGTTCTCTCTGGGATACATTTCCCTTTGTGGCTGGCTTGAGGCTCTGCTGAAACAGCTGCACAATGACACACTTTATAAACTTCTGATTCTGAGAAACACCTGGCATACTTAAAGAAAGTAGGTGTAGTTAAATTGCAGGTAACTTTTGAAGCCTTATCCCAGCCCTGGGATCCATGGAATTGTGTGTCTGTGTGTTTCAGAGGCGGGGTGGGGAATATGTGTGTGTGAAAGCAATTTCAGGGCAGACAATTCATTTTGTTAACAGTTTCCAAATCCTTTATAACATTCTCCCACATCCCAGCAGGGTGAGCAAAACTTTGTCAAAGTCAAAGTTAATTGCACATCAGAGGGAGAAGATGCAATTTTCTCCTCCGGCTTCTGAACTCTGAAATTGACGCTAGGGAGTCATTCTGTCCTGAAAATGTCAGATGCAGGAAAATACAACAGAAAAGGCAGAATAAACTAGCAAGGAAACCTGCCAAACAGAAGAACATTCTTAGAAAGCCTCAAAGGTTAGCAAGTCACTGATTTGCTTTAAAATAAAGAAGCAGTAATTTTGAAAAGGAAAAAAAAAAAAAAAAATTCCCACACCTGCTAAAAAAACAAAACAAAAACAAAACTCCTGCAAAAAGGTTTTCACCTCCAAGCGCATCAGAAACAGGTAACTACAGAAAGCCCGGGGGGGTGTGCGGGAGGATGCTAGGTCTGGCTGCCAGACTGGTAGAGACTTGCCCAAACAATTAGCCGGGCAGCGCCAAACCAAGCTGACCCAGTCGTCATTCATGAGAACCTGGTAAGCGACCACCACCTGCCTCAAACCTTATTCCGAAATCAGCCCCTTGATGCAATATAGCAACCAACTGTATAGTTTGTCTCCCCCCAAAAATTTTCCCCCAGGATTTACTGACATAGGTTATTTCTTGCTATCTTTCTTCTCCTAAAAAAGAGAAGTCAGTCCGTCAGACACCCTGCTTTCTTTAATCCTTAAAATCTCTCCATTTGTCTTAGAGGCCAATGTCAGCCACGGGAGTGACATGTCCATAAGGGGCCACGTTAGCCTCACTCCAGGGCCCCCAGTCTTTTCTCTGCTCAAAACCACTGCATAGACATCAAGAAGTCAGCCACAGGGAAGACAGACAAAGGTGGGCTGACAGCTACAGGGCACAGGAAAACTACCTACGGTCACCTCTCCCTCCCTTCGAGCGGCAAGCGTACTGTTTCTCACCTTTGGCCCAGAACTAGACACACTTCATGGTCAGCCTGGGTGGGGGACAATGGAACAACAGCCAAAAGAAGGGGAGGGCTTTGAGCGCAATGCTCTCTCCTTCCTCCCAACCAAGCCACCAGTGCAAGCCGTCTCATTTAACCCTCCACCCTAGAGAGGACAAAGTATGTGAAGAATTAGACATATACACTACTCTCAAAAATTACACAACTCCATACAAAGGTAAAATGTCCTACTCCAGCAAAATTGAAATCGCCTAAAAGCATCAAGCTGAACAACAACAACAACAAAAAAATCACAGTGACTGCACTAATTCTTCAGCAAAGCTCAATTTTAAAGTTACCTTTTTCCTCTCTACCACACACCTCTCCTCCTCCCTTCTTATTTTTTTTTTTTTAAAGGACTCCAATAGCACCCTGCAAACATGACAAATAAGGCTGGCAGCACATACGCAATTCCTGTCAAAACCATCCAGACCCCCTATTTCCTTATAACCCGCCCCCACGCCCGCCTGCCCCAGCCAGCCCCTTCCTCTGGACCAGCTTGCAGGTTTTTTGTTTGTTTGTTTGTTTGTTTTTAAGATTTTTATTTATTTATTTGACAGAGAGAGAGAGAGAGAGAGAGAGATCACAAGTAGGCAGAGAGAGGGGGGGAAGCAGGCTCCCCGCTGAGCAGAGAGCCCGATGCGGGGCTCGATCCCAGGACCCTGAGATCATGACCTGAGCTGAAGGCAGAGGCTTTAACCCACTGAGCCACCCAGGCGCCCCCAGCTTGCAGTTTTGAAGGCCTTCCCCTGCTGCCGCCTCCTCTGCCAGGCAAAGCAATCAAGTGATTGCTCCTCTTTATCCCAAACTCTATCTTCATTTATCCTATTTCTGCTCCGGAGCACAAAGGTCAACGTTCGACAACAAATGCACCTAGTTACAGTGAAAAGACAGCCATCCAAGCAATTACGTTATGAATCACCCTATCTCTCTCAGTTTTTTTTTTTTTTCCCCACCTTTCTCATTTTCCAGCTAATTAAGGTCTAACATGCTGGTGGAACAAATTCAAACCTAATTCCATCCCTGTTCCCACTTCTATCCACGTAACTCCAGTGAACAATTTGACCAACGTGACTTCAACCATTCTCCATGCGAATGGCAACTACTACTAACTGAACACTTGTGCTATGTTGGTCCAATTCTAACGCTTGACTGGCATCCATCCAGCAGCTGCTTGACACCTTCTCCACAAGTGCGTGTTTCTAGCCCCTCTTAGGAACGAATACGGGCTTAGAATGCCAGGTTGTCCCTCCAAACACACACACACACCCCCGCCTGCCCCCCCCAGTAAGTCCAACTTCTATAATTGATGTACTTTTAAATAAGCCACTAAGTGAATGATCTTGAACCTCTTAAATGCACGATTTGATGCTACTTCTCCCACTGAACACATATGGTCACCTTTTGAGCCACTGCCTTGGTCCCTGCACTGTGGCTTCGATTCATGTTTCAAAGAAAGATTGGATTTATTGTCCCACTGTCAACAGAGGGGTAGAAATAAAAAAATGTACATAGTTCTATGTCTCTGTTCATTAGTGATGGATGAGGGTCATTTTTTTTTTAAGCCACTTCTGGCCGTTCATGTGAGTGCTGTATATACATATACACTTGTGCTTACGTAACCGACTCAGCTCTCTGACTTCAACAAACTTCAGAAGGAAATTTCAGATTCTTCCAAAAAGCCAGGAGTTAGACATGTGCCATTTCTCTTCAGAAGGGACAATGAATGAACATAATTTTTGGGCGATATACAACTCGACCATAGTAAAGATTTCAGATCCCCCCAAAAAGACGGCATACATTCCTCAGTTCTTGGCTCAAACTTTTTTCTCTCCTTTTTTATACAGTAACTGGAAGACTTTAGGATCTTCAGGAATATTTTCTTGGAAATACTATTTTAACTTCATATATGCATAATACACTCCCTTCCAGAAGCTACACTTTATTAAAAATTATGTAGCCAATTTTATAGTTCTCAACCATCAAACAAATTAGCTGCAACAAATTATAGCCTATGCCCCTGACCCACTTTCCTTCCCCCAACCCTCATCACTTTTGCTTTCTGGCCGGAGCCTAGCAGCTGGCATACCCTCCATCAGTCAGCCTATGAAGAGAGAAGAATACTGGAGTCCTCGATTTCCAATTCTCCATCTTGCAGAGAGGCAGAACTTCCAAGGTTAAGCTTATTTAATATGCTATCATCATCTCTTGCTAATGATTTAAACTGAAAAGGCACAGGAAGCAAATTCCCCCGGTGTCTCACTTAACGAGCCTCTAGGGAAGCCACTTAAAATAAGGGTGTGAACAGTAACAGAAAAACCAACCAGGCCCAGGCTAAGACCTTCTTCACTTGGTTCCTGTTAATATTTAGGAGATATTTATAAATGTAAGTGAGAAACACTTTCCCCCCACCCAAGGGTGCTGGGCCAGCCAACTCAAGTGTTGCAGTGATGTCTTCTCTTTATAGAAAAAGCAAAGTCGGGAGAAAAGGGTTTAACAGGGTGATATGGAGCACCTGGGTGGCTCAGTGGGTTAAAGCCTCTGCCTTCGGCTCAGGTCATGATCTCGGGGTCCTGGGATTGAGCCCCACATCAGGCTCTCTGCTCAGCGGGGAGCCTGCTTCCCCCTTCTCTCTCTGCCTGCCTCCCTGCCCACTAGCGATCTCTGTCAAATAAATAAAATCTTGGGGGAAAAAAAAAATAGGGTGATACAGGCCCAGCTGTGGTCAATACCAAGGGCCCTGGAGTCTGTAGGCTGAGCTGCCACTCTTAGCTCTCTGACCTTGGCCAAGTTGCTTCACCGTTTAATGCCTCAGTTTATCTGTAAGAAAGCAACAGGAGGAGAAACTACCTCTGCAAATCTTTATGAGGCTTAAGTGATACTTTTAACCGAACTTGGAACTTTGTATGGCACAAGTACTCAATAAATCTCAACTAGCATGTGTTCTTTCATCATTATATTTCTATCCCACACTAAGAAGGCAACACTCCCCGTGGCTCTCTGCTGTGCACCACACTTTTAAATGCATTATCCCAATGGGTCCTCAAAATGTTCTTGTGAGGCCGACAGGAACATAAGAACATTGTTTAAGAACCTGAGGCTCAGACAAGTTTTAGCTGTTACCCAGTATCGTATGCTAGCTATTGACAGGAAATCTGAACCCGATTCCATTCCTCTTCAAAAAGCCATGCTCCTCCTACACCTCCCCAAGCCCTACATGCCTTAGACACAAGCAACTCAAAAGGAGGACAGTTAATGAGTATTCACTATGTGCTAGGCCAACGTAAGTGCCCTGTGTACCGCTCTCACTCACACAGCACCCTCATGGAGGGGGAAAACCATCACTCCCGCTATCCAGATGAGGCTGGAAGCAGAGGCTTCAATAGCTCAAGGTCAAGTACTATGCTCGGGAAAATCAAGTACATACATACAAGACCCAGGAGAAGACTATGGAGTCTCTCATAATGGTTCCAGCAATAAGAAAAAAGCGAGATATGTTTGCTCAACTTGTCCAGTCAACCTTTTTAACATCAAATCAGTAGGTCCCAAAGAAGAGTTAACATGTTTTTCACAGCAGGAAATTTGCTAAGACAGGAAGCTCCTACTTTTCTCTTAATAATGCTAGCAGTATGTTTGACTTTTTAACCAAATTAGACTGTAAGTAGAAACTCCCAACTTCCAGAGAGAAGTTATTTTTGCTAAAAAGTAAATAGGCACAAAATTAAAATGTTGGAATGGGAAACAATTAGTCCGACTCATTCCGAAACATCAATCACCACCTCATTTTTCTCCAGGGTCCTCCAGAAGGGGGAGGGGTAAACAACCACAATCCCTAAAAAATTGACAAAAGAAAACAAGAGCATTTTTGATTGAGGTATCTTTGCTTCTATACGGATTCAACAGTCATTTTTCAAATAAAAACATGAAACCGCCCACTTTATGCTAAATTCTACTCAAACTTTACAGTGATTTCCCGCTCAGAGCAGTTTAGGGTGTTCAAAAAAACAAAAACAAAACAAAAATGGACAAATGGAGAGGGCTGACCTTCAGAGTAATAAGGCTAGACAGACAAATTCGAAGAGGTAGGGCACAGACACAACAATGAGGGCGGGAGGGCAGTGAATGGGGGGGGACACTGAATGTACAGAACAGGAGGAGGAGGGCATTCATTACTCTCCAAGTTAGTAACGTAAGCTCTAGATGCCCTCGGCTGTAGAAACGTCCACGGCCACCACCCACCCTCCATCACGATCACACCGGCTCAGTCACTGGCCTTCACCAATGATCTCTGGTGAAACAGTACCAGTGAGGAGCTGCCCACAGCGGGAATGGGAGGGCTGGTGCCACACCATCTTCCAGGCTCCAGCGTCCCAGAGCAATATACCCCATCACAGGAAACCCACGGGCTCACTCCTCTCTCTTCCACGCCTTTGCAATAAAACTCAGAACCAAGTTTCTGAAAATCCAATTCTTCCTCCTTGTCACATAATTGCTTACCTCACCTCCTATCCACAATTCCACAGAAAAAGCTCAAAAGACTTCTGCTATCAAAAGGATGCCAGGCACAGCCCGTCAGAATGACTGCATCGTGTAAGGCAAATGAGCAGTAATAGGCTGGACCGTTTGCCTGCCAGAGCTTCTGTCCAATTAGCCAGGCAGGCAGGGACCGATGGCAGGGAAGATGGAAGGACACTCAGCCTTCAGTCAGGCGAAGAAGTAAGAGGAAAGAGGAGAAAGCCAGACTGCAGCAGCAGTCTACAAGTGAGCACGCACCCAAAGTTGAAATCCAAGGAAGGGAGATAACCATGGGTCATCAACAGCCCTGTGCAGTCAGTGTCTTCCCTCACCTGACAGGCCAATTTTATCTTATTGGTAGTCAAAGCCTATCTCAAGTCAAGTTTAGAATTCTTCAGTTAGAGCAGCACAGCTCCTACCTAGATGTTCAAGTAATGTGAGGAGGACTAAAATAAACGTACAACCCACAGGAAA
The DNA here is from genome assembly GCA_028646535.1 of Procyon lotor. NCBI lineage: Eukaryota > Metazoa > Chordata > Mammalia > Carnivora > Procyonidae > Procyon > Procyon lotor. The sequence goes on from CM053609.1 coordinate 33,011,086, forward strand.
AAACTGAGGACATAAACCCAAGAGGACAGAGTGCGGTGTGTCATTTGCCCAGAGGAGAGAATGGAAAAAATCACACATTATTCTGAACCCGATTTAAAAGCTCTCATTTAATTACAGATGGCAAACAGACACATGAAAAGATGCTCAAAATCACTCATCGTCAGGGAAATACAAACAAAACTACGATGAGCTAACACCTCACACCTGTCAGAATGGCTAAAATCAAAAATACAAGAAACAACAGGTACTGGCCAGGATGTGGAGAAAAAGAAACCCTTGTGCATTGTTGGGGCGAATGCAAACTGGTACAGCCACTGTGGAAAAGAGTATGGAGGTTCCTCAAAAAAATTAAAAATGATCCAATAAGGGGCGCCTGGGTGGCTCAGTCATTAAGCATCTGCCTTTGGCTCAGGTCATGATCCCAGAGTCCTAGGATGGAACCCTGCATCGGGCTTCCTGATCAGCAGGAAGCCTGCTTCTCCCGCTACCATTCCCTCTGCTTGTGTTCCCTCTCTCGCTGTGTTTCTCTCGGTCAAATAAATAGAATCTTAAAAAAAAAAGATCCAATAATTGCACTACTGGGTATTTACCCAAACAATACAAGAACACTCATTCAAAGGGATACATACATCCCTATGTTTACTGCAGCATTATTTACAATAGCCAAGATATGGAAACAACCCAAGCATCCATCGATAGAGGAATGGATAAAGAAGATGTGGGGTCCACACACACACACACACACACACACACACACACACACACACATTATTCAGCCATAGGAAAGCAATCTTGCCATTTCCGAAGACATGGATGGAGCTAGAGAGTATTATGCTAAGTGAAATAAGTCAGAGAAAGACAAATACCATATCACTTCATTCAGATGCGGAATTTAAGAAACAAATGAGCAAAGGAAAACATTGGGGAGAGAGACAAATCTAGAAACAGAAAACTGATGGTTACCAGAGGGGTGGAGGGTGGGTTATGAGTGAAACAGGTGAAGGGGATTAAGAGTACACTTATCATGATGAGCCCTGAGTAATGTACGGAATTGTTGAATCACCACATTGGACACCTGAAACTATCACACTGCATGTTAACTATACAGTTAAGTAAAAAGAAAAAAAAAAGATTTTTCACCAAGACAATATACAATGAAAGCTCTCATTCTGCAAAACCAATAATCAATTATGAGCACATCAAGCCCTTTTTTTTTTTTTTAAGCCCTCTTTCAATACTGCCTTATCTTCAGTCACTAACAGGAGACAAGGTCTGGCCGGAACAGAGTAAAACAAGGGTTCTGCTTAGACAAGTCACTTCACCTGTCTAAACTCGTGTCTCCATCCGCAAAAAGAGCTGGTTGAACTAGATAATCCGCAAGGTACAAATTCTCATGTCTTCAGTGTGGGGATTCTCCTATACAACTGTTGGCGACCTCTGGGCCCCAGTCCTGTCATGTCGGAACTCTCCTCCCCCACTCAGGACCTCGCTGGAAAGGGAGGAGACCAGCATGGCTTTCAGTCAGGCACTGCGTGGGAGGGACCCAGGGCAAGTGTGGCCATTATAAGGCAAAACCAAAACACGTGAGGGAAAGGCAAAGAGTGTCCGTGGGAGCCACGCAGCTAAGTTCTGCTGGGTTTGCTGCTATTTACCATCTCTCCACCGCCCAAAGAATTCACAGGACTCTGACAGAAGAACACAAACATGTATATAAGAAACTTGTATACATATAGCTGTTTTCTCTGTAATATGGATCATTTTGTCATTGGTAGCATGTCCACACAGAAAAGCCTAAGGGTAACATCTACACAATGTACAATCTTGCAAACCTCTAGCACCCTTTTCTTAGGTGAGATTACTCATCAGAAAGTTACTGGACACATAGGACAAAGAGTCCTCTCTCAAAGAAATGGGGAACATCAGCAAACAAGACCAGAGATCACTGGCTCTTTAGCATAGCCAAAATGTGGGACCTACAACAGTTTCTGCTGGCAGTAACAGATCAATCAGTCAATTCACACAAGGGGTTACTCTCCCGCAGCAAAGATGAACAAACTTTTGATACTAACAAAGACACGGACGAATCTCATAGACACTGCCGAACTATGTGTTCTATACACATAACATATGTGTATATAACACAACGAACTATGTTGTGCTAGCTAACTAACACAATCCATTTCCTTTTGGCAGGGATTAAAATTATATTGGGGAGGGGAGGAGGGATGGCTGAGCCCAGCTATCTACCATTCCGACTTAAGCAGAAGATCACAAAACTCAGAGAAGAACCAATGATAAAATATTTGTGTTAGGATGGGCCTCAGACCTCAAGTTCAACAGTTTCATTTGACAGATGAGGCAACAGGTTGAGGGTGGGGGCGGGGTTCGAAATCACACGTGCTTTGGCAAACCAGCTCCTCCCTGCACAGGGTTACCTATCTGCTCCCCCTGGTGTAAGTGAGGTATTTAAGAAAAATGCATGTTGCTGATCCACTTCCTTTAGGCAAAGTTTGTGCCTCCCCAGTTTAGTAATCCTGTACCCCAATAGCATAAAGACAACAACTGACTTAATTCTTCTCAGTAACAATGACATTTAGTGACATTATCTGTCAAGTACCCACTGTAAGGGCTGCTGAGAGATTAAATGCAATGTAGCTCTCTCCAAGTCGTTAAAGCTTTAATTATGATCACACCCTGAGGCAAAATTTCCCTAATTTGAAATAATACACCGAACTGACCCTTGCAATGCCGGTCTTCTTCCTTTGGTTAAATGCAGATGCCCACGAACAGCTATAATCTCTTCAAGGGTACCTGAAGGTCAGATTGCATTTACAGGCTTAAACTACTCAGAATTCATTACCACTCCTAAAGAAACTCATTTAACACAAGTTATCAAAGACCTTTGAGGAAAAGAAATATATCACATTAAAAGTTTGTTCGCAACATATCCTACACACTTCCCAAGGGAGACCACTGGGGAGCTTTCTCAAAGGCATCACATATTTGACCTTTTTAACAGAATAATGTTTCATTGACACAATGGATGTAGTTTGGTTTTTTTTTTTCCATAACACTACTAACATAATGGAATGGGTCAAAACCTCATTCCTAGTCTATTCAAAAATTTTGCTCTCGAAAAGAGCCTCTGGGAAAAATGCATTACTGAAAAGAACTGAGAAAAAGTTGGAGCCATGTGCCTATCAGGCTAATAGCCTTCAAGAGCTTTGCGAGAGGAGGAGGAAGGCCAAGTCACTGTGTGCACTGTGCATATTGGCAGAATAAGAAAGTGCAAAGTAGGTTCTCCAGATCAAAGGTAAATTGAAATTGGAATTTCTGCCCTTTCTCTAAAAAGGGATTGTCCTCCTCTCTTTTGCTTCAGTTGTTGGGGGAGTTAACCTGTAAGAGATCTGGAACATTCTCTGCTCCTAGGAAAGACAAACATCAGGGAAAGAGCCAGTCATAGCTCCAACAGGCTAGGTACAGGCTTCTATGCCCCTTTAATCTGTAGTTGCAAAATATCATCCAGGCTCTAGGGGGGTTTGCTCTTCAGTTTTAATGAGCGCCAATTTCACACAGAGCTTCTTCCAGGCCCTATTTGGATTGGACACAAAGCAAAGAACTGATATTTATCACGTTCTTCCCACGTTCCCAGCCCTCTATCACACCCCTTATGTGTCTGCTGCCCTTCGCTTTCATTCATAAGACGACCCCACAAGGAAAGAATGATGGGTCACTTGACAGGAATGCTCGATGACTTGCCAAGGGCACCGAGCTCAAGATCAAGAGAAGTAAACTCAGGTCTACATGGCTCCCAGGTGCACTCCCTGCAATGGTCAATCAATGAAATTGGGGTTAATCCTTAATGTTCAGGGGTTAACTCCAGAAAGTGTGGCTATATCCTCCTACAAAATCTCCTGCCAATGGTAGACAAGACTCTGCTTCTTAGGTTGGGGAGTTACGTCCGTAGGGGTGCACAGGAGTGCCCCCCAAAGAGGGGAGTTGAGGGATCAATGTGACATCTTTTCCTGGCAAGTCAACCCTTTTCAAGTATTTGGGAAGAAAAATACCATTTTTACATTAAAAAGGAAAGAAAGCACAATGGGATGGAATGTGAAATCCAAGTGTTAGTAAGAAAAAAAATAATTCCAAGAAATTTTCACAAGCCTCCAGTACACAGTTTGGAGCCAAGCCCAACTCTTGGGGCTGGGTGGGGTGCTGGGTCTTTTCTGACAAAATACAGGGGAATTCCTATACTCTCATCAGCCCTTAACTCAGAACCATTCCTCAACATAGACAATAGACCAACAGATTCCTCAAGTGCCCATATTTGTACCACATTCATGTATCATTTATACCAAGCGCTGCTAGTAGATGCTTCATCATGTGATCCAGACACACCACAAGCCCAGGGCGAGGGTCAGTGGCTGGAGGTCACTCCCAAGAGAAGAAGAAAAAGCCCAAAACTAAACAGGAAAGACAGCGCAAATTAAGATCTCCACCAATATTGCAGGAAGGAAGCATCCAAGTGCTTTAAAATTGTAAATACAATGTATCTGGTGCCAAGAAGTCCAGAGACAATCTGTGCCCTCGAACTTTTACCCCTTAACTCTCCTGGACTTAGAGCACATGGTGTCACTTTTCAGCCTACGCTTGGATTCTCTAGATACAGTCTTCTTTTGTGTCCAGAATACATGTCTTATTAATTCACGGAGTTGTTCAAGGGCCTAGAGGCATCCAGTGGAGGGGAGAGAGGGCGTTTCTTGGTGACCGGATGCATGGTCTACCTTAGAGCAGCAAGCTGCAAGCCACCTTACAACAGCATTGGCCTGGGACAAGCAAAACATCACTAGGCAGAGTAAGAGGAGAAAAAGGAACTGAGGTTCCATGTGGAACCCCAAATTACAACAAGGACAATTTAAAACCTAAGTGAAACGCGAAGTCCTGAGCCCAGTTCAAAGAAGTAGTGTCTTACTATGTATCAGGCAAGACCCACGTATTACTCAGATGTCAACATCATCTACCCCTTTCTAGATTAGAAATTAATTATTAACACATTAGTTAACACATTTGTTAACACAAAAGTTAACACATTAACTTAATTATCACAACTCTTGCCTAAGGAAAGCATTAATATCCATTTTACAGCTTAAGCAATGGAACCTCAAAGAGATTAACCGATTTGCCCAAAGACACAAAGCCACGAAGCGGCACCCAAGTCTGGCTAACCCGGAAGCTGTGTGGCCCGCCCTCTGATGCACTACCCCACAGGGCTGGTACTTGTGAACCCAATCCCCCTGGGCCCTGGAGCGGAGAACGTGCTCTGCTGGATCCCCAGTGCTGACCTGGACAAGCTGGCCACACCCACCACGAGCAGGACATTCCAACGGGCCATATGGGGCTCCGGGATTGCATCATACCAGCTTGTTCTAGAAACTGCTTAACTAAAGCTGCCAGTGACAACACCAAAAAGAATGACAAAATACAGACTACTGGGAGGATTCCAATCTTAAAATTTTTCCTTTGTATTAAGAACAGTTGGTTTCACGTGGCTTACAAAAATAAGATTTTTAAATACATAATTAATTTGAAGCTAACGTCCCTAACCAAACCCCAGCCTTAAAGTTTCCTTTTCTGATTGGGAAACAACAGGATGTGGACAATGAATCCAAAGCCACGGGTTTCCCTCTCTCTCGAGGCACCTCAGGCAGTAAAAGGCGGAGTAGAGGGAGGGTGTCCCAGGCACAGAGGTGGGAGGGAGACGGCAAACCAGTCCCCGCATCAACCCCCCCCCACACGTCAGGGTTCCTGCTGGTCAAGGACGCATAGGGAAGTTTCATATAAAATTATGAATCTGGTTTTCAGGTATGATAGATATGAAGTTGGGTACATCACTTTAAACGAACACCTTATTCATCTTCCTTAGAAAACAAAAGAGTAGAACTGCCCCAAAAAGGAAAAAAAAAAAAAAAAGAAAAAAAAAATTAAAACCAACTTGTTAAGGACATTTGTGCTTCTCCTGCCTAATGCAGGCTACATCCTTGGGAAGACAGCTCAATTGCTTACTAAGCATGCCACAGTTTATTATGCTTCAATTACACAGTTCCTTTGATAAACCATGTTAGCATTTAATTACCATGCAATTAAGTGGTGGCACTAACTCAAGCTCATGGGCATTTCTGCTTTGGCCACGGAAATCAAACAGCTGACCCAAAGCCCACCTTGCATTTCCTCCCCTGCCTGTGCTCTGGCCACCAGGAATCTGGCTGAGTTAAGGTTATAAAAGTTGCACAGAACACTAATTCTCCAACCTTAGCTATAGCTGGGGAAAGGAGGACCAGCCTTGAGGTGCGGGCTCCCAGTGCCAGCACCCCGACTCAATGGGGCCTTGGTAAAAAGAGGACAACTCAAAGGTCGAATGGGGTTTTCAGCTAGATGAGTGATCACCGGACTTTGGTGTCCCATAGCAGAAAATCCCCACTCTTTCCCAAACTGGCCTGATTGACGCCTTTGTCTTTGAGGTCCTCTCCTGAGAAAATCACCTTACACCACCATTTTATCAAAAAGAGCCATTTTAAAACCTGAAGAGTAGGAAGGATAATGCCTTTCAATAAAAGGCAATTATTTGAAAAAATTTATCTTCATAGAAAATCTATTTTTTCCCAGGTTGACTTTTAGACCAATTCATGCATTGGTTCTTTGGGAAATACTAAATTAAATATGTTCCCTCCTAACCCTTAAGTCACTTACACACAGCTCAGCGAGTATTTTTAAGCTAAAAATGAGTGACAACATTTAATAACTTGTCATCAATAAATAAATACAAAAGATAATTTGTAATTCCTTCATTTCAAATGGCAAATGTATACACAAGCCAAACGCCAGGATGGGGGAGGTGGGGGGAAGTAGAAGCCTTAAGAGGAAGCATTCTACTTTCCTGGTGTAATTTCTAGAAAGATTAATATCCTATCTGAATGTCATTCTACTCATACAGGATTTCAAAATGTCTTTCTGTGCTACAATGGGAGTGAAATCAGCTGTTTTAACTTGGGGCTCTAGTGTGTCACTTCCAAGCCGTGTAGGAAGGTATTTCCAACTACACAGGAAGGCCTGCTTCTGCCTATCAAAGCATCCAAGACCCCAGAGAGAGCTCAGGAGACAATGTCACCTGTTTCAAACACAGCGCCAACATAAGACGTCCCCCATCGGGGGCCTGGGTGGCTCAGTTGCTTGAACATCTGCCTTTGGCTTGGGTCATGGTCCCAGGGTCGTGGGATCGAGCCCCGTGGCAGGCTCCGTGCTCAGCAAGGAGTCTGCCTCTCCCTCTGCCCCTGCTGCTGCTCGTGCTCTCTCAAATAAATGAATAAAATCTTTAAGAAAAAAAAAAAAAAAGATTGCTCCAACCTTTGGGAGAGCTTTCTTCCTAAGGACACTCCAGAAATAAATGAGAGGGTCTGCTGGTAGGAGGGCTCTCCTCTTAGGCTCTGCACACTTCATAGGAATTCTAAATGTTACTCTGAAGAGCTGGGTATCAGGAGGATGTTTGTACTAGGATCCATGTGGTTATACCATGCAAATATGCATTTGCTCAATCAATACTTTCGGGGTCTTTCCTCACTCACACGGCACTCCCTGAGGAGGCCTGTCCTCCTCCTACCACTCTTAAAAAGAAAGGTGTGACACATCCCGTTTCCTAGAGGATAGCCTAAGCCCTTCAGCAAACGGCCACTAGATGAGGTGTTTTAACAACTGTCACACTCTTAGCGCCTGCAATGCACACAAATGATTTCAGAGGACAGAGAGGTCCCTTCCTCCTGGAGATACCTCGGTTGACTAGTATTTGAGCTGAGTGCTTCAAGAAAGAGACAAGTGAGCAGAGTACCAGAAGACTTTACACTCCTAGAACGTGGATTCCATTAAGGCCCAATCTTCATGGGTCTTGCTCCAAATAGTTCCCCCGCCCCATGTCTAGAACAATGCCTGCCAAAAAGGAAATGCTCTCTAGATAGGTGTTCGATTAGAAGAACAAAATAATGATCCTTGATCATCCCTGTCACTTGGCCACCATGTAACTGGTGTCACAACCTTCAGTGACCTTTAGCGAACCTCAGAACCAAGCTCAGACTACCCAAGGCACAGAGCTCTTCCTGGCTCCACAGAGACAGACGATGCCCCACAAGGCACAACACAGATTGGATTTGGGGAGAACTTTCACCCTTCCTCTGTGATCGGTCGTCAACTCCTTCCTTCGGCGCCCACTGATGTCACAAAACAATCTTTAACCCAGCATGTGGAAGGAAGACACAGATGTCAAGTTTCAGCTACCATTTCCACGGTCTGCGCATCGAGACAGAGCCAACACCATAGACATCACCAGCCCAGGAAGTGCTGCAGCTTGAGGCCACCAAAGAAACTCACCGAGGAAACTCGGAGCTAAGTCAAGACTTGCCCACCAGCACCCTCCCTCCCCATACCTCAGTTAGAGAGCAGGACGGCTCCGGTGAGTACTACCTTAGGGCAGAGCTGCCTGCCGGAAGAACACTGGCTAAACAGAGAAAGGATTCCTTGCTTACTAACAGGACGCCACGGAATTGTTCCAATGACAGGATTTCCTAGTACATAGGTTTGTTTAAGATAACTTTTCCGGAGGGGCGCCTGGGTGGCTCAGTGGGTTAAGCATCTAACTCTTGATTTCAGCTCTCAATCTCACCGTCATGAGTTCAAGCCCATGGTGGGCTCTGTGCTACGCAGGAAGCCTATCTAAAAAAAAGGGGGGGAAAAAAACTTTTCTGGAGTATTGTGCATAAGCTATAGTAAGATTCACTAGCAAAATAAGAGGAAGAAGAGAAGTGGAAAAAGGAAAATCTATCCTCTGAAGGTACCACCAGGAAACACGGCTTTCTGGTTTTGTTATTACCCAACCAAAAGAGGGCCCTGTTAACAATGGTCCAAAGTACAGGGGGAAAAAAATATGAAAGTTTCTTCATTCGTTAGCCTCTCAGCATTGGGCACACTGTTCCTCCCTCATGCTGATTACAACAAATAAAGTGAAAGGATCTGAGTTTTTAAGCCTACGATCTATCTGGAATTTATTCTTCTTATATCCTGTAACCTAAGGACCAAGTTTCCTTTTTCACATGGATACCCAATTGTTCCAGCATCACTTCTTAAAAACCCATCCCGGGGCGCCTGGGTGGCTCAGTGGGTTAAAGCCTCTGCCTTCGGCTCAGGTCATGATCTCAGGGTCCTGGGATCGAGCTCTGCATCTGGCTCTCTGCTCAGCAGGGAGCCTGCTTCCCCACCCCCCTCTGCCTGCATCTGCCTAGTTGTGATCTCTCTCTCTCTCTCTCTGTCAAATAAATAAATAAAATCTTTAAAAAAAAAAAAAAAGAAAGAAAGAAAAGCCCATCCCATTCTCCACTTAATTACCGTGGCCCCTGTGATGAAAATCTGTTCACCTCGTGTGTGTGGTTCCATTTCTGGACCTCTCCAACCTGTTCCACGGATCTAGTGTGTCTGCCCTGACACCAATGTCTCCATATCATTTTTGCTACTTTGGGTCCTTTTCATTTCCTTACAAATTTTAGATTCAGCTTGTTGAGGTCTTAGTAAATATTTTAAAATCCCCTTTTACGATTTTGAGTTAGATTGCATTCAACTTTTAGGTCACTTTGGGGGAAGGATATCTGAACAATATCAAGTCTTCCAATCCATAAACATAGCATCTAAATCCATTTACTTGAAAGGCCTATCAGAGTTAAACAAATGCAATCTAGAACTACTACCTTGTATGCCGACAAAGCAAGAAAAGTTGTAAACACTAAATCTCTGCAAATTCATTTACAACTTTATAGTTATTTCATGAGCTTTACATGCAGTGGATTCTGCTGATGAATAAAAGGTTCAAAAATGAACAGATCAAGGGGTGCCTGGGTGGCTCAGTCAGATAAGCGTCTGAGTCCGGTTTTCTGCTCAGGTCATGATCCCAGGGTTGTAAGATCAAGCCCCAGGTTGGGCTGCACGCTCAGCAAACGGTATGCCTGAGATTCTCCCTCTACTCTGCTCCTCCCCAGTCTCTCTCTCTCAAAAACAAAAAAAGGCACCTGGGTGAGCGACTACCTTAAGCTCAGGTCATGATCCTCAATTCCCAGGATCGAGTCTCACATCGGGCTCCCTGCTCAGTAGAGGGTCTGCTTCTCCCTCTGACCTTCTCTCCTCTCATGCTCACTCTCGCTCATTCTCTCTCAAATAAATTAATGAAAATTTTTTTTAAATGAACACATCAAGAAACAGGCAAATGTGGAACCCAAACCGGGTATTCTACCCCCAATTTGGATCCTGGGGCCTCTGATACTGTACAACTTGCTAAAAACCCTAAATCAAAGGCAGGCTGTCAAGAGAGGAGAAGTGGGGAAGCAGTGTGAGCCCCACTACAGGAGGACCATCTGGCTCCTAGGAGCGAAGTCTTCCTTACTCTTTGCTCTCGGCCAAGCTCACAGGACAGAGAAGAAGTAACCAACAAAAGGAGATGAAAATAAATCCAAAGCAAGGAAAAGACCTTTCTAGAAAGGGCCATGCTGGAGAAGAGCCAGGAGAGGAAATAGGACATACTACGGGAGCAACACGGACTACAGCCAAGGGTATGCCCATGGCCACCGGGATGGGATGCCTGGGAATTTCCAAGAAGGGAAAGGCTAAACAGGAGGGTGGCTATTTTAATTTCCTTTTCACTCCACAGAAAGAAAATTATTTTCCTAAGGAGCTTTAGAAGGTGGTGTGTCATTGAGTGAATCCACTAATCACTTAAGAAGTCTCTCAGTGTATAGCAGCACATTTGGATTAGGAGGCAAGTCAGTGCTCTAAGTTTCAGTAAGTGGATGATTTGAGCTCACGGTCGAGCAAATATAAACCATACTGAGATATGTGTAAGGCCTTGCTGATCCTAGGTGTCTGGAGGGTTAGCTTAGTGCTATGGATGGAGAATTCAGGGTCCATCTCAAGGAGGGTCAGCCTGTTGGTTTCACTCTCAGTGGGCGATTTTTATGCTCTTCCATTTTTTTCCACCTCACAAATTCTATTCGGTAAATACTTATTACTTCTGAAATTTAAAAAGTAAGTAACAATTTTTTAAATTGCTCCAGAGGGTATCTGTTAACTGTTGACCGGAGTTCAAAAACTGGCCACAGAAATCCAGACAGTATGGGTCAGAGTGACCAGCTCATTCAGTGGTCTTTACTAACACAGCCAACAGAGCTGTGAAGTCAAAACCTTCCGGACTTGCCAGAATTGTTTTCCTCCAGCCCATCTCTGAACTCCAGGACAATTAAAATGAAAGCAACAGCCGCAAAATTGTTACCAAATATTCAAGAGTAAGAAGGGAGACAGACATGACGTGAAAACAGAAGTCCAAGACCATTTATCTATCACCCAGCCTCTGTATTTCCCACTGACTTGCATTTTTCCAAGTGGCAGTTCTCACGGCATACCTGTGTGTTCATGGCTCCAAATTCCATCTCCAAACCTGGATCCAGAGCCACAGATGACAGCCCTCTCTCCTCCTCCAGGTGGGCCAAAAGCCAGGCAACATAGGACACAACTTGAGTCTTTATGGATCAACAGAGCTGTTGATAAGGAATTTTAGGGTCCTGTGATAAGGAATTTTAGGGTCCTAGGTATAGCTGATTCCTTTCTGAAATTCATGGTTTAAGGTAAACCTTTTTCTCACCAGACCCGGTGCTTCTGGCCATGAACCCCATGCCCAGAGACTGGCACAACTTGTCCAAGGTCAGACACTAGTTGCTGGCACAGGCTTGCCGTCCTGGCTGACTCCAAAACCGTGGCTTTTCCCTTAATGTCGAAGACAGGCTTCCTCCTTAGAAACTTCAAAGCCTAAAAACTAAATTCATATCCTCTTAAGAGGAAGCATTTGTTTTGGCAACTCTGTGTTTTGAAGGAATTTAAGAAAAGCTGTCAGATTTGGTAAACTCAAGCTACAATGTCTTTCCCTGGAAAAACAAGGCTTATTTTGTTTTAAAAAGCGAGAAGGAAGCAGCCACCTTGTCATCAGGAGTAAGGCCCCCAGATTGTGTGAAGCTTCATTCAGCTGCAGACAGTTGTGCCAAGGCCCTGCAACTCATGCATTAGACCGGCATGTGCTTCGAGGCACAGCCAGCCATCTGGGCCCTCCTGGCAGGGCCCCTGTAGGATCAAGACAAAACACAGCAACAAAGATCGCAGAGCCATGCCCTGGGTCTCACTGGGTCACCAGTGGCTCTACCGTGTCCAAATTATGCTTAGTTCATTTTCTGCGAGCATCTTATTACTTGACCCTCTACGGAAATGATGCCCCCTCATTGGTCCTCTCTCATATACGAGAAATAATCATCTCAAAAATCAGTCATAAGCCTTTATGAGACTCCTTCAAAACAGATCTTCAAAATTAAAAATGTCTAAGGATCAGTGAGCCTTCATTAGATTTAACATAAAATCATTTACTCCTGTAAAATCCTGCTGGCATAACTACATTCAATCAGAGAAACAACCACCTTCAGAGGTCCGCTCACATCCGGGTCAATGTATCCCTCTAACTCTTTTTCTCCCCGAGGATCACTTGGAGTCACTTCTGCCATTTCTGAACCACAGCAGGAGGCCTTACGAGTGTGAATCATCAACAGCTCTGACGGACAATTAAGGTTTTCCCAGGGCAATGTGAGTACAAGCTTCATTTTTGGAAGAGTCAACCAAACCACCAAGGGTGGTCTCCAGCCACCTTGTGGGAGGGTAGCCTGTTCAATACAGGCCCAGAAGGGACAGAATCCATGGAAGCTCTCACTGGCCGGTCAGGGATGTCCATCCACCCCAGCCTTCCTTGGAGGCTTGACAGACCCAGGCCAAGAGAGACACTTGTGGCCTGCTCAGGACAAAGGGGAACACAAGGGAGGTGGAGAGCCCTGAGTGTGCACAGATGGCCCAGCCCATTTCCTTTGGCCAAATGAAAGCAAGGGGCAGAGACGAAAGCTCCTCCTCTATTTCTACAGCGCTCACAGGGAGGCTTACCTGCCCCAGTCTCCATCAGCCTTTTGAACAAGATCATTTGTCTCGTGCTCACTGGAACGGTGGGTAACGTGCCCCACAGCGCACTGCACCTTTCAGCAGACTATTTCTAAACTCCAAACTTGCGTGACATGCCTTTTTCAGGGGCGCCGTTAGTGAGGAACACAAGTGCTCTGGCGAGACAACAACCCCCCTCAGGTTACCAGAATTCTGCTAGAATCGACATCATGTTGACACAGGGACTGTGGCGGGGCCTGCGTGCCCAGGAAAGACGGCCAAGAGCAGCCTGTGAGAACTGTTTTTCAACAATGCCATCTTTTTTCTGCATCTTTCACTGCTCAAGAAGATCATGCGTATTCAATAGCAGTGAAAGGTACTTCATGGAGGCACGAGTTCCTTTCCCAACAGCACTCCCTCAGCTAGGAATTTCCCATTATGTCTTGAACCCCAAGTCAGTGCTGATGGGGCCCCAGATTGCCACAGCAGATACCCCTGGTCTTTCTCGGCCACCGTAAGGTCATTTTAGTCAACGAAACTCTTTTTTTCTTGCCCCCCTTTAGGTTTACGTACTATGAGCCTACTGTTTAGCCACCACCAGTCCCAAGATACGTCACACCACCCGTGCCCAACTGGACCCCTGTTTCATCCCTGACAGTGGGGTCCCCTCGTTTTGTGGTATGGAGGCCAGCCATAGTGCCTTATCTACTGAAAACATCAGAGAATGAATCCCTGTTCCCCCAGGTGGTCTGGGGGGTCATTTTGGCCAGGAAAATCCTGTTGCCTTCTTGTTAGACATTTAGAAAACAAAAACAAAACCCACCACTGGCCGCCATCCATTCCGGACATTGATTCATTCTTAGTCTCATTGTAACTGTCATGTCCAAAAAATGTGAGAAAGAATGTGTAAGGAATGGCGACTTTTGGCCAGCTACACTTAATTAGTTGGCACTTCCGTACCACCTTTTTCTCAATTTCAAAATATGTTTGCTCAAAGGAGGCCTGGTTTCAAGTCCGATCCAGGCTATTTCTCTCTTCCTTTTCTTGTAATAAATAAAATAATGTCCCAGGAAGCAAAAAGACAGACTGCAAATATGAATATAGACCCCGGGGGTGGGGGGAGGGGGACTGGTCAAGTTATTCCCAGAATTTTTCATAAAGTCGGCATGGCATGTCTGTAATTCTGTCTGAATAGCCACTCGTGGCAAAAAATCAAATCCTCTGTCTTCTGCTGGTCACTTAATCATTAATGGCTTGAGACTCCACTACCTCCCATCAACAGATCTCCGCTCTGCTTAACGACAACCCTTACACAGCTCTCCCAAGTATATTCATTCCTTTCCAAGTTCTGCCATATTTCTTTTAACACTTTTCACGCCTTCCATAGACCGCAGCCCCAGCCTTCCTAAAATGTAATGGACTGGTGAGTAATATTTATCCATAAAAGGAATTTGTCTTTAAGGAAAAAAATCCAGCTGGTAAGCAAGTTTTGTGGAAAACCTGTTGCCAGGTTTTGGAGGTCATTTGACATCTGAATTACCTCACACTCCAGTGATGGATACTCGGATATAGGTGAGCTCGTGGCTATCCCAGCTCCCCAGGACACAGTCACCAACCCAGAACCTGTTTTATTATATTATTATTATTTGAGAGAAAGAATGTCCACATGAGCAGGGGGAGGAGCAGAGGAAGAAGCAGACTCCCCACTGATCTGGGAGCCCGATGCAGGGCACGATCCAAGGACTCTGGGATCATGACCTGAGCCAAAGGCAGACTCTCAACCAACTGAGCCATCCAGGTGCTCCCTGGAACCCATTTTTAAAAATTTCTTTTGACACATGACGGGACTGCCCAATAGCCTCCAGACTTTCTGGTGCAAACCAGTCCCTCTTGCCTGAACTCCTAACTTTTGATCATTATTTATGCCTAATTCCCACAAGTGTGCCAAGTGGCCCAGTTGCCAGGGAAGTAGCTACAAAGCAGACAAGAAAAGACAAACAAGCTGACAGCGGGTCAATGGACCACTGACCACCAGGGAGCTTGAAAGAACTTTAAGAGCTACCCACTCAGACTACACAAGAGATTTGGGACCATGCTCCATAGGATAGAGTTGGACTCACATCACTCACTCAGTGCACTACAATACCATAAAGTGATGAGGATTCTGAATCAGCATGAAAAACATTGTTCTAGCACACTTTTTCAAAAACAGGTGAGCCTGTCAAAGACAGCCTCCTCCAGACAGGAGGCTTGGGCCTTTCCTTGGTTCTCAAACAGCAGGTAAAAGACTTTCAGGGCTCAGGCATCAGCACTGAGGAGCCAGAATACTGTGGAACGCAAGAAAGTGCCCACCACCCCATCATCAATCAAAGAAATTTGGGGCACTGGAACTTTTTTTTTTTTTATGATTTTCAATAAATCTCTTTCCAATTATAAATTGCTTAAAGTTACATTAAGCAGGGTGGAGTCTCTCAGAATAAAATCATTTTTAGGAAAAAAAAAAAAATCATGATCATGGGACTCTTTATCTCTGAGTGACCTGTGGCTAGTTGAGTTCTGGGTGATGGCAACAGAACTCTGAGGAACCCTTTTCTAAGGTTATTAACCAGAGAAACTGCTGGACCTGGAAAGAGCTTCCTATCTAAGGGAAGCAGGAACTCTGCATCCACAAGATGACACGTTCCAGAAGTAGTGGAGATAAACACCAAAATGCATTCAAGTCACCCAGAGATGTCCTAAATAGCCATTCTAACCCTCTAACTGAAGATCCATCCATTTAGCCTAATTTTGTTTCACCTCCATAGATTTAAGCTTCTTGAATCAAGTACTGTTGTTTCCAATAGAATATTAAGTAACCCCCTCTCTCTCACCCTGTGTTATCTTGGGGAGGGAGCAATGGAAAAAACCCAAGTGTACAGATATTACCCACACTCAAAAATATACTGGGAACGCTTAGGGGCACCTGGGCGGCATCCAACTCTTCGTTTCAGCTCAGGTCATCATTTCAGGGTTATGGGATTGAGCCCCATATCGGGCTCCTTGCTCAGCCAGCTGTCTGCTTGAGATACTCTTTTCTCCCTCTCCCTCTGTCCCTTCCCACCTCCCCTTTCCTTAAAAAAAAAGTATATGAGGAGCCCTTAATCATCAATGCCATTCATTCTCCCAGTAAACATTTACTGAATCCCTACTATGCTTCAAGTATGTCCTTGACAGAGGGGACACAACTATGAATAAATAAGGACCTTATCCCCATGGAGATCAGAAATGCAAACAAGAATTTCAACACCCTGCGACAAATGCAGTGACACGCATGTGGAGGGACTCATGACCCAAAAAAGGAGCAAATCATCATCTGGGGGGGAAGGAGACACAGCCAAAGGCTACTTCAAAGCCCATGGAACAGAGGCAGAGATCATGAAGATAGAGCACAAACAATCCTCCCTATTTGGCCACAGAACACATTTAGTTTTACAGCTTCAGTATGTTTAATTGAAACACATTATGTCCATGTACCAGACAACAGAAGGCCAAGCAACTATGAGTAGAAGTCAGAATCCAAAAGAGAAGATCCACCCATCCTGATTTTGTGAAACTGACCTATGTACATTGCAACCCAATCCTTAGGAGGGAAAGGCAGTGGTAGAAGATCAAAGTGCAGGTAATCAGTATCACACTTCCCAGAGCCATCAAGCACTGATCGCAATACCACACAGGAGCAGAGGTTCTCCTTAACATGCATACTCATCTCCTGCAGACCATTTGAACAGCAGGTTCTGATGGAGGAATCCTGGGGTGGGAGGGGGCACAGCTGGAAAGCCTGAATGTTGAAGGAGCTCCCAGGTGATGCAGATGCTGCTGGACCCACCGACCACACTCTGAGCAGTGATGGTCAGAAGAGCCAATGGTGCTCAGCCCTGGATGACCACCCTAGCCACGCACAGGACTCTTGGATGACAAAATTCCAACCCTCATCGGAAGCCTCCATCCCTGTCAAACTCCATCCCTGTCATCTCATTTCAGCTGTACAGGTGGTTATGAGGTGCGGCCGAGCTCGACGAGCCAGTCAAGGAGGCATTCTGAGAATCAGGCCACCAGGCACACTCCCCACCCCTCACCACCCATCCTTGGAAAATATCTGGGAGAGATGAGTCAGGAAGAGGACCCCCAGGTAAGCTGGCCACATTGCTCAACCATGGTGATGCCTGTATGCAGCCTCCAGGGGCTGACATCTGTAGGAGAATCCAGCCTGACCCTTTTCGTCCACCTTAATTGCTTCCCAAACCCAGTGCTTAGATTATTATCACCGTCTGTTTAGCATCATAAAACACCAAGAGGAAAAGATTTTTTTTTTTCTTTTGCCTAAAAATTACAGATAAGGGGTCATCCATGATGAAAGACTGGAAAGAAGCCAAAAGGCAAACATGCAATTAACCAGCCCAAAGCCTCCAGGCCCCAATCTTGAAAGGGCTCCCCAGCCACACCCCACCTGACTGCAAAGTACAATTTTGTTAATAAAAGGGATCAAGTGGAATGTGGTCCTTCAGGGTTTTCCCACACGAAGTTGCTTCTGGAAAATGAAGAGTAACAACAGTTTACCCTCTCCAGGTGGAATGAGATGATAAAGCTGAGCCCATTTGACATACCATCGTTCTGAAATCGTCTATATCCACTTTCCATTTAACAAGGTACTTCAGGTTCTAGTCCATATATTCAGCCTCTTGCTCTCAATTTCTACCCATCTCACTAAAAGTTATATGCCCTAACCCCCTTCCTAGCCCTTGTTTATCCTGGTCTTGGCTGGCAGAGGGCAGGAAAATTTTCAACAGGGAGTTCTTACTTTACCCCTAAACTTAGAAATACTTTTTTCCTATAAGCAGCTTTCCTAAGACTGGTTGCAGAAGTGTTACACTTAAGGTCAGTGGGCAGGGCCATGTGCTGCTCCTTCCTCATGAATGCTCTGGGGAGAAAGACCCAGAGCTTTCTTAACTACTTATCTGTATCAGAGGACACAAAGAAGGAAAAAAAAGACACAAAACCAGGAGCAGCTTGTAATTCCTACCGCGTGCCACAATGTAGCACGTTCATCTCTATTCTTAGGTCCTAGGAGGGTAATTGTATAAAGAAATGAATGACTAGATAAATGACTGGAAATAACAGGATGAACAACATCCTGTCTTCCAGGAGTTCAGTTGTCTCGCTGGGAGACTGAGAAGGCATCACACAGTATAATCCCGAGCACAGGGAAAGAAATTCGGGCTCAGCAGCCCAGTCACACAGCTGGGAGGTGGTGAGGCTGCCTTTGGACGCATGTCTTCAGAGTACATCGCACGTTCTCCCTTACTCTACTTCTCGGTATTAGATGTGAACAGCTTACGGGAACAAAGAGGGAGGAGGGCTAAGCTGGGGGTGGGGTGCCCTGGGACGGCATCAGGAGAGGGCAGCGTCTGAGATATGCTTGAAGGAGGAGCTCAAGTGACAGGCTCTGAGGGGCCCCACGTCACTTGTTCAGCTGTCTGAGATCATCTGCTTAGAAACTACTCCCCACTTACCGGTATTAAATGAGCATGGGGGTGGGAGTGCGGGTATAGGGCAAGGTCTTTTCAAATGATTGTCTTTTTCCCTCTTCCTTTTTTCCCTCTTCCTTTTCCCTCTTTCTTCTACTTAAGAATACCCTTAAGTGCTACGGCTGGGAAAGAAGGGTCCAAAGTCTAGGCTATGCAAAAAATATGAATAGTTTTCTTTTTTCCAAATGAAAAGAACATGCAGTGGGGACAAGCAGAAGTCCCTGATAATTTTATCATGGCTACGGAAATAAAACTCTCGGAGAATCATCCACAAAATCCCCCATGGGGCCTGAACCTCTGCCATGTAATGATTTTTTTCCTTCTTAAGGGAATAAAGGTTAACGAAGTACAGCCTTTTTTCTAAATAAGGTCACACAGTCCTTCCCCAGTCAGATATCTCTTCTGAGAATTAACGTGTACAAATCCCCTGCTTGAATGGACATCTACCTCATGTACTTCTGGAGAGGCTGGTGCTTTTGTTTAAAACCCCCAAGACCCTACCAGCTGAGGTCCAGCCTTAAGCGGCCATTGTAGTAAAATTTCACCAAGGGCCCACGCACGACCTCAGCCCTGGGCAAAGTCAGCCCTGAGCACAAAACTATAGGGCCACAGGGCCCAACAGCCCCCTTGGCTGTGCTCACCCCAACTCCACGGGGACACTCCAGCTCAGAGGTCTTGGAACCCTTGGGATAATTCAGGATGCTAAAAGCACCAAGGACAAAACTGCACATGAAGCCTCTTGGCACTTCTCCTGTCCGCTGGCCTCAATTTTAGTTCTTAGAAATAAAGGAATCCCAGTGTCACCCAGAGAGAGGAAAGGCTGCATCCCTGAGCTAGACAGAAAAACAACTTTCAACAGAATCCTCCTTCTTTTAGACATGGAGGTTGTGTTTACTTATATCAGACCTTTTGCCTGTCCTATGTTGGACCAGATTATATGCACAATAAAAGGGGCAGTGGTTGTGTAGATCTGGGTTACCTTTTTGTGAGGCGTGCCTGGAACTGATTCACTCCTGACAATAATCTGCTTAAACATAGTGAGGGAGGATGTGGGTGGGGGGCTCAGTGGGGGGAAGACGGGACCTTATCGTATGAGTATTAGGAGCCAGGTATGGTACTGGGTGTTTCACCTGCATGATCTTGTTTCATGCCCTTCTCACAACAATCCCCTAAGGTTGGTAGGTTCCCAGCATCTCACAGGTGAGCAGAGAAGTTCCGGAGTTTTGTTCCTGGCCTGTACTCACAAAGCCATTAGAGGGGAGAGGCAAGATCCGAACCCAGAGCTGTAGGACAACTGTTGGGCAGCATGGCTTCTGATACGATTTAAGGTTCTAAGATGAAAGTTTCCTGTTTGCTGAGTTATCAGCACAGCAGCTGGCCAGCAGCTGCTCAGGGACCATACTTCCCAGATATGATTTATGCCTATTATCTGGCTTTCCAGCTATGAACTACAAACAGCCTACTCCAGGTCCCAAAGAAGGCAGAAGGGAGCACAAATCATACGCTAGGAAGTTTTTTTCCAGATTTCCAATCCTTCAACCTCTTACAAGAAGGCCACACCAACACCCCGAGTTCTCCAACATAATACAGTGGGAAGGTGACCAGAGCATCGTCCTGGGCTCTTAGACTCCTTCTGAAGCGCAACCTCAAACACCTTCCTAAGGTCATTAGAGCCGTCAGAATTTATGAAGTTCCCTGATGACAAGAATTCCAACATAACAGAAGGCAGTTATTTGGATTAGGTTAACACAAAATAAAACCTTATTTGTACATTTCCACTTATGAATTTGTGTTCAGGAAGTTTCAAGCTATGGGGGTGGAGGGTGGAGGGGAATGTTCTTTAAAAAAAAAAAAAAAATCACAAAAGGCAACTTACATATTGAGGAATTATTTTTAAAACAGAAGATCTCTCCAGATGGCAGGATAATGGGGTAGTTTTTGTTTTCTTTTACCAATGTGAATTTTCTATTTTATCTGTAATACCATGTATTACTCACATAGTAAACCAAAGTTGTAAGATACAGCTGAGTAACAGTCTGCTCATGAAAGGACTGTGTTAGGCATTTGGTACATTACTGAAATATATACATACCCACCAGAAATTGAGAGGAAAACAAATTCCCCACCAGCACAGCCTTCCCTTTTCCCCAGTTCTCAAAAGCCAGTTACTTGCCTGTTTTTCCTCAATGAAATGAGGCTGCACCCAGCTTCAAGTGCATTCCTCTATGAGGCAAAGAACAGAGGGAATGCCCTTCACTGATGAAGACACCTCTTTCTAGCAGAAACGAGTATCAAGGGGTCGTTCCCATGGTCCTTAAGCCTCCAAGCACCACAGAGTTAGAGCAGAGGACGGTAAGGACCCCGAAGGAATCTGACAATCTGCAAGCTGGGACAGCCAGCAACGTCAGCCCATCTGTTTACAAGGCCACTGTTCTCTCACTGTCAAGTATTCAATCCTGGATTCGTCGGTGTGGCATCCGTGCATCCTAGAACTAATTATATTAACTCTCTTTTCTCTATTCCTGATACTCTGGCATTCGGGGGCCTTCCAGATCCAGGGAGAGACTGCCGCTCCCGGGGACGGCCAATTCTTAGAGACAGCAAAGGGCTCAGACAGGACAATGCCCTTCCTAGGCAAGCAGACAGTCCAGGGTCTATACCTCAATCCCTGGCATCCCCTTTATCCAACTCTCAGACAGCAAGCCCCACTTCCCATGCCCTAAATCATCCCAGGGCCAGGGACCAGGGACCAAACTGCCACCCCTAGAGCCCAAAACCCACTGAGATTTAACCAATCCCTTTTTTTTTTTAACCTCTTTTTTAAAATATTTTATTTATTTGTCAGAGAGAGAGAGGCAGAGGGAGCCCAATGCAAGACTCGATCCCAAGATCGAGATGCCCAAACTAGTCAATCCTTAACTCTTTCCCCTGCCCTTTCTTATGGAAATCCCAGTAAAGGCACTGCCCAAGGCTTTCTCCTCACCCCATCTCCTGACCACCGTGATGGTTCCTACATGACGTGCTCACCCTGTCCTGGGAAGTCTAAGTGATCGTCATCCTTCAGTGACATTGGCCTCTCCATTTCATCGTCTTTCTTTAGTTTATGACCCGGGCACATAACAGTTACAAACCCTGAGCATCCAGAAAACACTTTCAAGCACTAAGTCAATACTCAATACTAGGCTCTCGTGTGTGAAGTCACAGAGAGCCATCTCTGAGTCCAGAACCCACTTGGTCACTGGATATGCTCTGGCAACTTTCTATCCTGCGTGCAGTCACGGGCCTGTCTGCACAGTGTACGTGCAGGGCTTCTCGAGGCCAACTCAGAGATGGTCAAATGAGACAGGACATGGCAGAGGGCAACCACCTGTGTGCCCCAGGAGAAAGTTACTATTTTGGCCCAGCAAAGAAGTCTGAGTCACAAGGAAAAGGTAAATGATCCTCATCTCCTCCTACTTCTCAAAGAGGGAAAGTATAAAATGGACTTCAGTCATTTACAAGAAAAACAATTTCGCCTGTTATCAGGGAGAACTTCAATCATTTGCAACCTTCACTCATTCTGAATTCCTCCTTGCCAGTGGACACCCAAGTAAAAGAGGTACCGGTCCATTTTCACTGGGTTACTTTCTGTTTGCCTTGCTCTTCTCAATACCTTCCCCCCCCACCATTTCCTGAACATCTGACTTCTAGTCCATCAACCTCAGCTTCCCTTCCCACCCAGGACCACCACCAGGTCATAACTACTTAGTTATTTCTGTATTTGGCACAGAAGATTTGCTTTACAAAAAAAAAAAAGAAGAAGAAGAAGAAGAAAGAAAAGAAAGTGACATACACTTGACCTAGGTGCCCTCCTCATGCCAAAAAAAACCCAAAAAACAAACAAAAAAAAACCCTCCAAAGGTAGAAAAGCAAATGACATATGAGCATCTTAAAAATAAACACTATCCACAGCCCTAAGAAGCATTTGGTGATACCAAGGCACAGGAGAAGGAATTAAATTATTAACATCTTTTGGGGGAAGATGGAATGTCTCCACATCTAGATTTCCTAAGGCTGCCTATAATTTTTACTCCAATTCAGACACAAGCAAACCTCTGGGAATATATGCCCAGGCCTATTTAATTCTCCAAACAGCTGTCTATGGTATGTGCTGAGGACCCGCTGTCACTGCTGATTCTTCTGAGGACATTGACAAATGTGTCCCAAGTCACGCAGGGATAACTCCCCACAAATATGCATAGGCATTACAACTGCTCAGATGTTTAAAAAAAAAAATTGAGAAACAAATGAACCGATTAATTAGATCTTAGCAATTGTCTCTTTAATTTAAAGCCCCTGACCTAAAGAATAATGCCCAAGTCTTATTCCTCTGTGTTCTCTTTTTTTTTTAACGGTATATGAGGATCATCAGGAATCTAGAGATCTTCTTGATCCTTTATTTACAAAGAGTACCATTTTCCCTATTAATCCTACAATGGATTATATGCAATCATTTTGTTTGTTTCTGTAGCAACAAGTGGGAACAACAGCTCTAGGGGTCAACAACGTCAAATGTCCAACATAACAGATGTTGGTCCAACAAATGTCCAACACAAAACAATGAAACTGGAAGAAGTTTGAGAAGCACTGATCCAGGATAAAACTGTCCAAAATCAAACTGGAAGTTTCCAGAGCTCTGAAAAGCATATCCTTCCCACGCAGCAGCCTCCACCATCCTGAGAGTCACATTTATAAAGGGATCCATCATCAGTGTAAAAGCAACCATCATGGGACTTACCAACCTGAACTGGAAACAATTTGCAAGCTGACCAAACCACATTAGGCCAACCAGCCATCAGAGTCTCAAGAGAAGAGCTCCATGAGCAAGGAATGCAGTGGCAGCACCTGGACCTTCCTCTTTAGCACTGATAGCCCTGTCAAGTGTGCAAGAGAAATAGAGTTCTGTGTCCTAATGGCTCTTCTGCTCCTAGGTAATTCAGAGGCAGCCCGGACAGTCAGAGGCCATCAAAAGGAACCCACCATTCCCACCACAATCATGCCTCTACCTCTGTGACGGACCTCACTCTTGCCACAAGCGCAAAGATGATGTTGTTCCAACCTCAGGTAATTTCTTCCTCACAATAAGCTGTGGACTCTGAGGACATCGGCCCTTCTAAATCTATTCAAGCACACAGGGAAACAGTGCAAAAAGGAAAAAAGGTGCCCATCTTGCAGGGAAAAAAGTGCCCACTTCAGGAAAATCGCGTGTGTAAAAAGCACTTGCAAACTTCACTTAATTTTAAAGAAGGAGGTTCTCTTTCAATGCCCAGCTTCAAGGGCTCACGTCCTCTAAAACAAAGATTAAATCACACCAGCTCAACAGCACATTAACCACAGAAGCCAAGCTACCGTAACCAGTATAGGGACAAAAGGACATCGCGTGCCTCCCTATGTGATGTTCTAAGACGCAAAGCATCATTTACATAGCCTTCCTGACAAAAATACATGTCATCATGAGAGTGAGGAGATATGCAAACTTAAAATGCTATAAAATAATCTGCCTATATTCTTGAAAGATGTCACCATCATGAAAGAAAAAAGAGGGGTGGAGGCAGAGAAGCTACTCCCAACCAAGAGACTACAGAAATATTACAATGGCGCACAGCCTGCAGAATCCTGGGTTGAACCCTAGGTTGAAGGGAAGAATTGTTGTGAAGGATATTATTGCAGTAAGTGGCAAGATTTAGTATGTACTATATATTCAGTAACAACAGATCAACGTTACATAGGCCCTCTTTTTACAAACTGAACTGGTTATGAAAAGAAAGGTTTGCGTTCATAGAGAGAACATGAAGTATTCAGAAGTGAAGTGGTATGATGTAACTTTCAAACGGCTCAGAAAATACAAGTGATGAAGACGATAAAGCAAATGCGGCAAATGATTTGTAATTGATCATTTACATTAAAGCTGCATGAGAATTCTGTGTTCTTGCAACTTTTCTCTCAGTTTGAAGTTATTTCAAAAAATCAAGTATTTTAAAATGACACAAATTCACATTGCAAAGGGTTTCTGCGGTAACATCTGTCAACTAAGGCGAGGCCCCTTCCCCACATTGTATCCACTCGCCCACAGAACCAAGTGACTGTGCCCCTCTTCCGCCTCCAGTCCAACTGGACATCTGGCTCCAGCTTAACCATTTAGAGACATCTCCTAGGAATCCAAAATTGAGATGCAAGGACTGAACCAGGAAACCGTGAGGTGGTGAGCAAAACAGATCTTCAAGTGTGAGGTCTCCATAGGAGGCGTAGGCAGAGAGTTGATCTTGTTTTGGTAAGTACCGAGGGGCTGGAACCATAAAGAAATATCCCAGAGCTGCTTCTCCAAGAGCAAGCACAAGTGAGCATGCACTGGGTGGTCCCCGGTGCTCTCCCAGGTACACAGTAAGTGCTCACTAAAGGTTAGCCGCAGTAAAGCAGCTACACTGAATGCCACAAGGCCCACCCACTTCATATAAGCTAGCTCATCTGTGTCTGCGCTTTGGCACAAGAAGCCCTGACAACATACCTTCATCAATGCAATAGGATCACAATTACCCTACAGTCTTCCACAAATAAGGCAGAACTCTACTGCAGCCACTCAGCCCCCAATCTCATGCCTCTGCCCTTTTATTCCCCATTAGGAAGGGATGGCTCTTTTTCTCCTCAGGCCCACAGCCTCTTACCCAAGGACAAACTGGCTGTTATGCAGGGGACAGCCTGGGACAGGAACCACCCCACCCCCACTGGGCATCACACAGTGCAACAAACAGCAGCAAGGACAAGACTTGGGCCCTGAGCAGTCAGGACACCTGGATCCTTGAGTCTACTTCAGCCACTAACCTCCCTGTCAAGCCTAGGAAACCACCACATTGCTTAGGCCCTGTGGCAGACCCCTGGAGTAGACAGAATGGCCCCCCTAGCGGTCTATATTGTCTTCTGCGGGACCTGTGACAATGTTACATCCCAAGGCCCAGCTGACTCTACAGATAGTCTTAAGCACCTTGAGCTGGTGAGATTTTTCCAGCTCAAGGGTGGATCTCATTGCAGTCAGTAAGGTCCTCGAAAGCAGAGAAGGCTTCTCTGCTGCGGTCAGAGGGAGCTACCAGGTAGCTGCACTTGAAGATGGGACAATGGGGTCACCAGCCAAGGAAAGCACGTGGCCTGGAAAAGCTAGAAGAGACAAAGGAATGGATTCTCCCCTACCCCTCCCCTACTGCCCCGCCCACACCTGAATTTTAGTCCACTGAGACACACAATTCTGTAGATTTGAAATCTGGGAACACATTAGTGCTGTTTTAAGTCACTAACTCTGTGGTCCTCTGTGGCTGCAGCAGTGGAAAACTGACACAGACCTTATTCGCTCATGTGGACATGAGTGAGTTTTCCTCCTTTCTGAGAAATGGGATTAGTGGAGCCTAGAGACCCCCTCTTGACTTCCCAGAAGCCTCTAGGGCGTCCCTGGGGCAAAAACCTGGCCCTTTAACAGGCTTTCTAAAGGGAATTAATTCACAAAACCAATGACCTCCGTAACAGACTGAACTTCCTTGATACCATCTGCTATCGTTTTGTACAATATTTTGCCACCGGAGTTCTTTTTTCAGTGGTAAAAATAGAGTATGTCCCAAGTCAGTAATTGGCAGATCCCAGCGGCCCAGCGCACCAGCATCCAGATTACTTCGATTCATCCGAAAGCTCTCCCCCAGCACCCCCAGCAACCCCTCCCACCCCGGAGGGCTTTAGCGTGCCCTCTGATCCCCGTAGTGAAATCACCATGGCCTCCTTCCAGGTTTCTGAGTCATCCTCACCACTGCAGGTCCAAGCAGTAGCCGCTGGACTCTACACTCCGCACAGCAAAGCCCAAGCCCAGCTCCGGACACTCAGCAGCTGCACAGAGGTCACCGGCCCTCCCTCCTCCCACCTCATTACTTTCCCTCACATCTTCTCCATTCCACTGCCCCTTGGTCTCGTGGGAGCCACGCAGCTGGCCGAAGGACACGCTGCCAAACGCAATCCACGGGTGCAGCCATGCGCTCCGGCTGCAGAGCCGAGCTCCCGAGCTGAGTGCCTCCACTCGCAGCAGGGCGTCTGAGGACATTATTTTATCGAAGAAATATTTCTATTGAACCAAACATCTGGGGGAGACAGCTACTGTCCCGAAAACGATATGGTCTCGTGAGTCAGGTTGGTGCCAAGCCTAGTAGCCATTGTAAAGATGGACTTTTGAGTTTCCACTTCCTTGTCCTACTGTCAGCAGCACAGGGTACACACCCCGCCCCCCCCCTCCCCCCAGGAGAGCAGTTCCCAGGGAAGGAGGTCCAGGCAGATTCAGGAGTAAAGAATGATAATGGCTTTTCATGGTCTTCACTGCGTCTCCTCAAAACTGAAGCCCACCAGCTAAGCCACCCAGGAGATCCCCCTGGAGACCAAGGACACCACTTTTTCAAGGCAAGAGTATGTCTACACCAACGACTTGAGTGGTTCTGGCCCCAAAGAGGTCTGCTCGAAGTGCAGGAAATCGGCCAGACAGGGCACCGGCTGCCATACAGAGGAGACAAGCCTGTTTTAGGGAGGGCAGATCAGCGAAGCTCACCAGACAGGGAACTTTCCTGGCCTCTTCTCACCCTGTCAGCATCGGCTCCCATTCAAGAGTGGCTCCACCACAGATGCCTGAGGACTGACTCTGTCCCGGGGAAACGTGCTCCTGACAAGGGTCAGTCCCTCTGGGTACCTGGGAGACCCCAGACATAGACAGCCCAGCGTGGCCATGGCCCGCATGGCAAGGAGTTTCCCTCTGAGCCAGAACAGCGGGGGGAGGAAGTGGACACAGGAGAGAGACCAGGGCCGCCGTGAGCAGCAAGAAGCAACCTCCAGGCTGACCCACAACTTCCCTCTCCAATATGCCTGAACAGAAGTGGTCACTCCCGAGCATTTATCAACACTCAGCACCAATGGGCATGAACAAGAACAGGAGGCAGGGCAGAGGAGCAACCAGAGGGGACCAGGCAAGCTCAGAGGGCCTCCGTAAGGAGTCCTTGAAGACTGAACTGCAGAACCAGCAGAGACATCTTGATCAACCCCAGCTGGTTAGAGACCTTGTTCAAATCCCTATGAACTCCCAGAGCTGGCGTGGCCCTATTTTGGAAGGCTTTTTGTATTTATTTGACTTTCAAAATGACAAAAAATTTTTAAGATCAACCTTCTGTGTTACTGAAGGCCTTGAGACCCTCGTTAGGAATACAAATTAAATCTTTTCAAAGGCTAATTTTTTTTAAGATATTTATCTATCTATTTATTTGACAACAGATAGAGAGCACAAGTAGGCAGAACAGCAGGCAGAGGGAGAAGGAGAAGCAGGCTCTCTACTGAGCAGGGAGGCCGATGCAGGGCTCGATCCCAGGACCCTGGGATCATGACCTGAGCTGAAGGCAGTTGCCTAGCTGACTGAGCCACCCAGGCCCCAATTTTTAAAAGTTGTCTATCTTTTGACCTTGAAATCCTACAGCAATGCCCCTATGGTCTTCAAGGATGTATTACAAAAATACTCATTGCAGTATTATCAAGTAAATAAGTAAATGGGGAGACAGAGGGCAAGAAACGTGGCCAGCAAGCAGAAAGTGAAAGGTCACATATAATTTTTTTTTTTTAACAAGGAAAGATGTTAACAATTAAGAAATATGCAGCTGTTGAATTCAGGATACATTTTTATCCGCATGGACTCAATATCTAGGATACATTTATTTTTTGAAGTGTTATTCCGAACATTTTACTGTATTTTGTTCAAATAATGCTTTCTCACAAAGGGGCACAATGAGGACTTTACATGGAGTCCTGATACCAACTTGAAATATTTTCTTCTTTCCTCAATAAGCCAAGAGGGTTAACAATATCATCCAGTGTGTTTTGAACCAGTAAGGGCTCTGTCTGCGAGGAGGGAAAAGTAAAAGCTGGCAGATTCCCTTCCTCATTCCTTTAAGCAGCCATCACTGCCTTTCCTTTTTAGTAAAAATAAACATGCCTCGGAGGGTCCCAAATGAGAACAAGAATTGTGATCGGATATTGCCAAGGATCCCTAATTTCAGACACATAAGAAACTGGTACTAAAAAAAAAAAAAAGAAAGAAACTGGTACTAAAATAAAATGTTTGCTGCAGGCAAAATCATTCCACGCCCAATCCCAACCCCAGCCCTAAATGCTCTGTATGCAATGCTGGCTTTAGGGGTGGGACATTTTGAATGGCAGACATTGACAGAATCCTGTCTTGAAGCAGAGGCAGGAAGGATGGCAAGTAAGCCTCGGAGCAGTGTTTAACACTACATTTGAAGGGAGGAAAAGCCCGTTTCTTTGTCCCATAGCATCCTAAAATTTGCCATACTGTGATTAAAAAAAAAAAAAAAAAGGACAGTCTGGTACAAAGAAGGGGACCAGTCGCAAGTCTGACACAGGCCCAGGAAGCTTTAATCCTTGGCAGGAGTCGTCAATATGAGTATCAACACGAAAGATCAGCAGGTCCCTTTTTAGCCATTTTTCCCTTCCTTTTCTTCTCTTAAAATAACAGACTGTAAATTACTACTGTAACTTTGCAAGGTAAAAGGACCTTAAAAAAAATACAAACCTGTTGAAGCAAAGAACGTTCTTTAAGACACTTATCCAACATCTTCTGCCCCATCTTCTCCCATTACCACAAATAGCTGCAGACCCCAGAGAGGAGATCTTCTGAAGTCCACAAAAGGCAAGGAAACACCTACCGTCCTATTTACTTGTGAAGGCTTCTAATTGCCAGAGACCACTGTGACCACTGTTACCACTCCAGAGTCTGCTCAGGGATCCATCAGCAGTGCCTATTAATTCACCGCTCTTCAGATAGGTTATGTTAGATAAGCCAATGGAAGAGGGAAATTACTTTGTGGGGTTCGTTTAACACATGTTTATGGAGTTCAAGGCTGAGCGCTGGGCCCCGGGATACAAGGACGGAGGCAGCATAATCCCAGTCCTCAAGGGACTCATTTCTACAAAGAAATTGGCCACAAACAAAAGGAAAGAGCTCGGCTGGAGGGAATGCAGCCAGAAACAGGTGGAAAGGGACACTTCAGCCGGCCCTCGAATGAGCGGCTGGGCTGTGTACAGAGTACCGTAAGAGAGTCGTATCTACAACCAATCTCTGTGCCAGGCCAAGTCCCTGCCCTCCTTTTGCTGTTGAGGAAACAAACCCAGAAAACAGAAGGCCAAAACAGAGGAGCCTCATCAAAACCTTGAAACCCATAGTGCACTACACTTGAGAAAACCACCCTGAGCAGAGAAAGGTTCTTGGAGATTGTCTCTGATACAGCAATCCTGCACAGCAGCCAGGAAATGGTCTTGAGAACACAGTGGGGCAGCCTGACCCCCCTCGCCTTCTGCCTCCAGCCATGAGCTCTGGATGACCGGGTTGTAGCACCGGCTCTCGGCACCACCGGGAGCCCCCAGTGCCCTTAGAGAACGGGCCCCAGGGAGGCTGGCTGAGGCCAACTGAGGTAGGGCAAGAATTGGGCCTCCTACATGAACACACAACTCTCTTTCTGTCCATTCCTGCCCCACACTGACGAAGTTCCTCCCCTAACTCAAGGGGCTCGAGTGCCCGTACAGGCAACACTTTAAAACTGAAGCACAGGGAAAGGCCGTCCCCTCAGGTATCATGAGAGTGGGTAAGATGGAAGAAAACAATCCGCAACTGCATCTTGCTTCCAGCAGTGAAATCTCATTTTTAGTCGGGATTCAGGAGGTAAAGGCCAGAGGAGGGAGAGCTCGGCCTGACAGCCGGACCCCAAAGGCACCTGCTGTGTGACTCGGCGAGTCCCTTCATCCCGGCCTCAGTCTTGCCCTCTGTGAAATGGTGACGTGCTGGAGGGAGGGCTAAGACACAAGGCTGTGTGTCAGGCTCTTAGCCTTGTGCCTAGTACATCATGAGCACTCCCTCAATGGCCGTTAGAACTGCTAACTACTCAGTCGTCTGTCCAGGGACTTCTCAGGAGAGCAACAGGACTTCTCAAAGGTCTGACTTTCGGACCTCCCCTCCCCCACCCATACACACACATACCCCGGGAGCAGTTCCCCAAAGGTCACACTCAAAGGCCAATGTCCTGTGCTCCAAGAACCATAGACCTTACTTCTCCGAATGAGATCTACGCAACAGGACCACTGATGCCACGGGGAGCTTGTTAGAAAGGCAGGCTCCCAGGCCCCACCCAAACCTACCCAGTCAGGATCGGCTTTTTAACTGGATCCCCCAGTCGACCCTGCTTTAGAGCATTCAGAACGAAATCATCTAGCCAGTTAGGGTGGCGACAGTGCAGTTTTTACTTGATCTTTCTCTTCCTTCCTGGAAGTTCCGTGACCGCCCAGGCTGTGCCTACCTTAGCCACTGGCATAGAGTAGATCCATTCATTCACACAATTAGTACTGAGCATGGTGATCTACCAAATAACTCCAGAGACCAAGCCTGTTTTAAGTGCACAGCAAAATGCAGGCAAGGATGCAAAAGAAATAAGAGATAGAATATGGGGAGGGGTGCGGGGAAGGTCTTTAAAAGAGTCAGATAAGGCATCTCTGAGAGGGAGGGTAGCATGAGGACAAGACAGGGTGGATGAGGAACACGTGGCCTAAGAGGAGGGCAGGCACAGCACCTGCATCTGCCCCCATGAAGAGGCTGCTCCTATGGGCTCGTACAGATGGACAGTCAGTATTTGGCCCTGGTGGTACACGGGAGAAGCTCCAAGCAGGCAGATTCAGAAGGCTCCGTGCCCTTTCTGACTGCTGGGGGCAGAAAGGTCACGTCTGTGGTCTCAGCGGCCATTTCCAAGGCTCCCGGAGCTGGGTGTGAGAAACGCAGTCCCTCTGGGAGAGGTGGCTGGACGATGGGACTACTGGTCACAACCCTCCAGCCCTCAAATTCCACAGGTCTACAGCTGTGTGCCGAGTAGAAATGAGCAGGTTACTCACTGTTTTCGGCCAGCTGATCCAGGAGTTCGTGGGCAGCAAGACAGCCAAGGATCCAGGAACCCAGCCCAGATGTTACCCTACAGCAGCGCGCTGGTGAAGAGGAGACAAATGACGTGTGTCAGGGCAGGTGGCCACATTAGTGGGTATGCAACATGCTCCCCATGCTGAAGGACACCAGGGGGGTTCCGATGAGAAAGTGGGCAAAAAATAAACACTCGCGAGGCAAGTGGTCTCTGAGCACTGTGCAGTGCCCCCAGAGGGACAACCCCTCAGTCCTCGGTGTCGGGAGGGGCACCATCCCACCCCCAGCAGCCCCAGAGCAGCCCCTGACAGATCTGCCTAACATGGGGCCCTGGCTGCACAGCATCCTTGAGGTCACTGGACCCATCCTGTCTTTACGGAGGAGAGAAAGCACGACTTCAAGAGGGGCTGTCTTGCCCAAAATCAGCAGCAAGTAATGGCAACACCAGGAACGGAATCAAAGAATCACGTCTATAAAGCTTAAATTTACCTGTAAATTACTTTCCTTAATAAAACTCAGTTTCTAAATGTTACTCTTATTCCATCTGGCTCTTAACCAATGAAACAAGACAGAGCAGCCTGCATTTCCAAATCTTAATCCTTCCCCTAAATTCTCCCCCACCCCCGAATCCCCAAAGACTTCAACAGCCTAAGTGAAACTCCTGGTTTTCTTCAACAACAACACGTAAAAGAAAAAGAGAATCTCACACATTGGAGTATGAGAAGTTTAAAAACTTTGTAAACAAACAAAAAACTTGACACCTAAAAAGTCTCAATTTATGAGCTATAAGGAACACAGAACCAAAACAAAAGCTCCTTTTCCAGACATCAGGTTTACAGACCCAGGAGACCAGAACCCATCCAGGAAATGCTCAGAGACTAAGTAGGGCATTTCAAAAATGGGTGGGCTAAGACTGTTGTCAACGGTCATTTCGTTCAAATGATACGGATGCTCAAAATGCTAATTCTCTTGGAAAGGAGTCTGATTATGTTTTTAAGTTAATCTTCATCCAATTACATATTTCAACCATAATCATGGAAATAGCTCCTTCCCTGGGGTTTTAGTTCCAGCTGAGACTGACCAGTCAAGGCATCCCTGGGCACATCGCGCCGAACTCTGCTGTCCCGCCGTCACCTCCTCCATAAAAACAACAGGAAGTTCAGGGGTCCCGCAGCTAAGGAACCCAACAATTCCCTCACATTGCTGGAACAGAGTGGAAAGTAACCTCACGTTCAGTTAGCTCACACACAGCATCATTACACCCCCACTCGGAAGAAGTGAACGTCCCTCATTATAGATGTAAAGTGCCGCATCTCTTAAGGAAATGACCAGGAAGTTGGTACTAACAATAGCTGTATTCTGTTTCTGGGGAGTGAACGTCACAGTGACACATCTGCCCCCACCCTCACTAAATGGGTATTTGGATGTGTTTCCCCAAAGGTCCGTTATTTATAAGGCCAAAGTTAGGGTTTCTCTTGCATCAAGTGGAACTTAGGCAGTGAGGTCATTTGTTTTGAAACTAGGGCAACCATCCCAATCCTCCCCACCCCCACCCCATGCCGGCACTCTCGTTAGTTACTCTGGGTCAAGAAAAGGAGATGCAGGTTTCAGAGAACATGTAAAGCCTGCTGGGCCACCCGCGGGACCATCAAGAATTCCACCCTGGACAATCCACAGTGTAACTTACTGCTCATTTCCCTTTCAACACTCAGGCACGCTCAGAGGAACAAGGCCAACGCAGACACACCAGCAGACCTAAGCTATTTCAACAAGTCTTCCACAGTTCCAGCATTCATTTAAAGAAACAAAAAATACAGCCTACCATAATGGCTACATAATTCTTATCCTTACAGAGAAGGAGGATCCACCGAGTCCGCTGCAGGTATCACGGACGCTTCCCCTCACGAAAACATAATGCATAAAATTTCAAAGAGTTCAAAAGCCACCTGAAGCTTCTCTCTGGACATCTGGTTAAGGAACCCCGCTGAACTTAAACATTATAAGGAGTCCCCTTTTCTAGTTCTCTCTGAACTTCCTATGACCCCTTTGTAAATGGGGGTGTGAATGACAACCCCATTTACAAAGTGATACACCAGAGCCCAGACAACTCAGAAAACTGGCTTCTGGTAGCATTTCTGGTGGACAAAGTGAGACCCACAGCTATCAACGCTCCCAACCACGCGAGAGCCCTCTGCTCCTCTGGGGTTCCTTTGCCGAAGAGTTTCAGCAGGAAGCTTCCTAAAGCTCTGTTTGTACATGGTCACTGATTTTTCAAATCCAAGAATGAAATGAACATCAGGGAACAAAAATACACATTACTTAGGAATGTCTACATAGGTAGTAACAGTAAGAAAGGTGGGATTGGTCCCAACAGAAAATTAAGATACTTGTCACCTCGGCGGGGGGGGGGGGGGGCACGGAATCCTGTACTGTATTTGTAACACTGATCGCATGACCTGGCTCTGGGCTTCACGGATGTTCATTTTAATCTTCACACTGTACCTAGATACTTTATGCACTCTTTTGTAGATAGGTCACAAAGCAATTCTTCTTCTTTTATGGGGGAATTGGAAGTCAGGTCAATGACAAGGACTTCCAGGACCGGTTTAAGACATACCACCTAAGCCTGTGGTATGAGGTCTGTGCTGGTCAAAGGGTGGGGCCCACAGGGAACAGTGAACATTCTGGCCCCAGGGGCACTGTCTATAAATACATTTTCATTTTTAAACATCCACACCCTGGGGCAGTCCTGTGCTCTGGGGCCGAGGCCATGCTGACCTCTGGTGCTGCCTATCACTATGGGCAAGGCTAGTGTTGGGTTTCTGCAAACCCAGTGGTCTTTCCTCTTACAGGCTCTGCCAGCCTAGTTCCTGTGACACATTCCGTTACCGTGAACGGGCTTGGTCAGTCTTCCTGATCAGCTGAGAAGGGAGTGAAGACCCAGAGGCTGCAGCAAGGTTGGAGGAACACTGACCATCAATACTTGACCTTCCTCGGGAGAATTCTCCTCATTCGGGGAATGGTCAAATGACCAGCTTATCAAAAAAATAGGTCAAGTATCTGGAGACATGAACAGTACAGTCTCAATTCCTAGCCCTTTGCACACACGTACACATCATCTTGGTCAAATAAGGAGAGCATGCAATTCAAAAACGAGCCCAGGTTTTTGTTTGTTTTAGTGTTGTGGGGTTTTTTTTGTTTTTGGTTTTGGTTTTTTGGTTGTTTTTTTTTTTTTCTTTTTTAACAGACAAAGGTGTCACTTTTATTTTTTGGTTGTAATAGCCAACCACTGGCATCATGACATTCAACGACATTTTCACCAGTTTCGGACCTCTTGGACGGCTACCCCGGGCAGACACAGCATAGCATATGTCTAATAAAGGAAGGGCTGCTGTCCCTCACCTCCTCTGAAAAGTCTCTTCTCCTCGCTCAGATCTGGTTTAAAAAAGCAAAAGCCCAAGGAGGAATACAGAGGCCACTCTTTAATAGGTCACTTTCTTTAAAAGTAAACATTCCACTGGACTCTGCCAGCTCTGGAACCCAGGACAGGCCTGGCTTTCCTGTGTGTGCGTGCACGCCTGCCAGTTTGAGGGTGTGTGTGTGTGTGTGTGAGCGTATATGAGAGTGCACACACCTACATCACCAGCCCAACATTCTTCTTGATGGATTCAAAACAATAGCTTCCAGGGAAACCATTGCTCAGAGTTCAGGAAAAGTAAAGGCCTGCCAATTTCAGGAGGACAAAGGGTTTAAGCAACTAACAAGGGAACCAAATGATCTCATGCCCCTTTCCCACTGAGACTCTAAATGGGATCCTTCTCAAATTCAGAGCGCTCACTTACAGGCACAGTCACTGTTTCCACCCAATGGGACCCAGGGGGGAGGACAGCCCAACCGGGGAACGGATTCCAGAGGTAGCTTTCTGATGTCTACCCCAGACAATCTGCAGACAAGGCCCCTCAGCCAAGGAGGAGGCTGACCCTCGCGGTGAGAAGCAAGACCCTGGTGTTAGTCACTGCATCTAACCACTAGTTCCTTTCCACCAAGGCCTGGGCCAGGACTCAAAGTAAACCCTCCAAAGACAACCCTGCATTTCTGGGGCATGAGCCTGTGCTTGAGTGTCATTCCTGGTGATTTCCACATACCTTAGAGGACACAGGCAGGAAAAGGCCACACCTCCAGGCCTCGGGGTGCCTCTCCCCGCACGCCCTGGGTGACGGGATGGCAACCAGTCCCAGAGGGGTGGGTGGCAGGCATGAATGTGGCTCTGTTCCTGGACCCCTCACATTTGCCCCTTTTATTACACACCCAGATGATGGGCACTGCACTGAATGCTAAGAGAAGGTGGTGGTTCCTTTTAAGGTCATAAAGTTTTAAAGATTCTTCCGTGCAATTGCCCCCAACCCCCCATTCACACACACACACACACACACACACACACACACAGTAGTAGCAGCACTTCTGGTATCCTTGGAGATAGGAGATCAAGACAAAAATGCTCTAAAATCAATTTTTAATTAACCCCACTATCTCCTACATACATTTTTAAAATAGCAAAGCAACTCCAGGACGTTTTACTCCATACGCAATACCTGACACCGAAGGATTAAGGATCCCTTGACTAACTCCCATACACAACAGCCCGTGTTCTGCCCCAGACTAGGGCTGGCAGAGCAGCTGGGGGATAAAAATGACCCCCTAAAAAGCCCCGAAATACTGGCCGTACTTCAAGGCTAAGCTGTTGCTGAAGGCAACTTTAGGTCCCCCGTGAAGGTGGGAAATATTTTTGAAGTAAGCCACAACCTGAATCATCTCCCATAGCTGGGATTCCTCTCCTGCGCCCCCTCATACACTGTCCTGTAACTGCCTGTGGAAGTTTAGGGAAACCCCACCAGGGTGCTTTTTGTACTATTCTAGAACCCTAATCCTCTCTCCTCTCCTGTCTCAGCCTGGAGCTCCGACAGAGCAAAGACCTCTCACCCTACACAGGGCACCCAGAAGGCTCAGAGCAAGTGAACAATGAGAAGGGAGAGGACGGATTCTTTAGGGCGAACTTCTCAGACAATCAACATGAGTTAAGAATTTGGGGAGGAAAAAGTGTGACTGGACCTCTTCCGAGTATAGCATAACTCAGTGATTCCACATTCAGGTTTGAAAACTTACAACTATAATAAAGATACAAGAAAAAAAAAAAAAATTCAACAGTCTTCCCAAAGGCCCAGGCTCTCTGAGTAGCCTGGCTTCCCCATCCATCAGTCTGACAGCAGCAGAAAGACCCCAATTAAGACTCCAAGACTCAAATTTTCTTCTTCCCTGTGCCTTCTATCCTGTCTGCAACACTGCCTCCTCTACCTCCTTCCCCCTTCTCCCCTGGGTATGTTCTCCACCACGTTCAGAGGACAGTTCAAATTTCTTACCTTGGGAAAAGAAGTCCTGCATAGTTAGATCCCTACCTGATTCCCCAGCTCAGCCCCTTCCCATACACACACACACACGCCTCCACGACCACAAAGCAGGTCCTCGAGTGTTCTGGGATTCTCTCCACCGCACTACTTTCTGCCTTCCACTCCCCGACTTGGGCGTCTGTGCCCAAGTCCCACTCTTTCCAGGAAAGCCCAACCAGCATCACCGCATATAAATCGACCTTTCCCCAAAATCCAGCTCACATTCCCCCTCAGCTTCTAAGACAACCCTTCTAATGCTCCCCATCAAAATGAATTTTTCTTTCCTCCCCATCAAAATGAGTCTTTCTTTCCCCTACATGCCCAGGCTTTTTTCTCACTGTGGCAGATCTCAGACCAGAGAGTTAGCTTCTGGGTGCCTTTCACCCCCTTGACAGTTCCTGGAGGGTCAGGAAGCCTCCACCTTTACCTCTATGCCCTACAGAGCATCCAACACCAACCTTGGCCAACGGTGAGGACTCAGTTACCTATGAAGTCACCATGCCTTAGTGTTCCAAGGGTTCTTGTGGGTGGCTCTCAGGGGGCCCATTTTAGAATCTAACCAAGCACACTGACAGCCTGAATATGAGGACAGGTTTTTGGGTTTTTTTGTTCTTGCTTTTGGTTTTTTAAGAGTTTTACACACACACACACACACACACACACACACACCACTAGCTCAAGTATTCAATCTCATCAGTCCACCCCGTTCAGGCTCTATTTCCCCAATGGCCGAACACCCCACTTCCTCTGCAAAGCCTGCATTCCTCCAGTACCTACTCAGAAAGTAGGCGACTTTGGAATGCACAGGCACACTTTCCTCTGTGAAGGACACAGCTTCCGAGAAGGAGCCCTGTTAAAGCAATGACATTTGTACATTCACTCTGCAGCCACGGATTTCTTGAGACACATCATCCTCCAACACTTTTTCTTCTGATTCACTGGGTGTGTCCTGCGGGTCTAGAATTTACACCATTCCCTTGGCCCTAAAATCCATTTGCTTATGAACAGCTCGAAATGGCCATGTTGTTAATGTTCACCCCAGATGAGAAGTCTGCTTACAAGCTCCAAGGAAAATAAGGAAGCAATATAGGACCCCAGTCAAGAAGCCTCTGGAATCTTTTTCCAAACACAAATGTTTCTCATTTGGTCCAGGCCCTGTTTCAACTACATGCCAAGAAAAGACAAAGAAAAACCCCCACTACCACCCACTCTTGACTTCATGAAGACATTATAAATTATCTTTGTTACATCATACAGTAAGGTTGCCTCACA
This sequence comes from Procyon lotor, assembly GCA_028646535.1. NCBI lineage: Eukaryota > Metazoa > Chordata > Mammalia > Carnivora > Procyonidae > Procyon > Procyon lotor. The sequence continues at coordinate 33,049,428 of CM053609.1, forward strand.
TAAGGTAATGCTGACAAATGGTTACAGGAGCAGTTTTACTCAATGGCTGGTTTATTCATCCGTGTTCTTCCTTCCCAGGTGCCCGCCAGGCCTCCGCCTTCCTGCTCTCCAGAAACCGGACAGCATGGGGATGTGGGTACAGTTTGAAGCTTCTGACATTCATTTCCAAAGAACAGTCATGAACATCAGTATCCAAAAGCAACTCCTTTGTACCATTAAATAACTTCAGAAACAAAAATCGACTGGATAGAGTGCCTTACTCTTCGATTTTTCCCCAGCTAGGTAATTCCCCCCAATCGGTAGTTTTAACTTTCAACGTTGACTCCAAGGCCAACCCCACTGTTGCCATTTCAAATAAACTTATAACAGCATGCTATCTCCTCTGGCACATTTTGCACATTAGGTCAACTCTCAGGTAACATATTTTAATCCCCAACGTCCCACAACGGCACTAGGCCCAACCCCTTTCAATGTTGGTTACAAGCTAATACAAGCCAAGAGCTTTCCCATTTAATCCAAAAGGAAGGAAGGTAAACTTTGAAGCACATGAACTCTTCAAGGCTACAAAACCTTTATTATCATGATCCCTTTTCCCCTAATGTCCTCTGTTGTTGAGCATGTGAACTTACTCTAGATTCTACACCAAAGATTTTTTTTATTCCCGCCAGAAATTGTACATGTAGAAGTAATTTTGGAGATCCCTGGGCCCATGACTTAGCAAACTCTGCCAGAATTCCAACAAAATGCTGGGAAGGGGGGTAGGGGGGAAGCACCTGGCATGGAGAAGAAATTCACAGCAAGCATGAGATTGCCCTCATTTATTGAGCTCAATGTTCTGGCTTAAATTCAGATCATGCAAATTTTGCACTTTTTCAATACGTGCATGCTTGCTTTCATTCAAAAGTAACCTTGTGTCTTCCAAATTTCCTGAGCAAAACTGGGGGTCCAGTGAGAGTCTTAGGTTTATCCTGGGGTCTCATATACCCTATTTCACCACTCAGCACTTCACCCCCATCCAGGAAGCAGGAATATTGACTCTGCTCTTCCTGCTAAGAGTAAGGAACCTATTGCCCAAATGTTTGGTGACTTGACCAAAAGAGTGGAAGGCGGGCCCAGGTGCAGTACCCGGGTCTCTAGCAGGCTCCCAATGGACTCTCTACTCTTCGCATCTACTGATTCACTGCAATTCCCGAATTCCTAAAGCCATGGTCTACTTCAATTTCTGCCCCCACATCGGTTCTGTATTTACAGAAGTTAAAGGTGTTAAGTGTTCTCTTCCAAGCTTACCCTAAGGTTTGCAAAATGGGAGGCCAAGCCACCACCACTTTCGGATTGCCACAATCTCCTTTGCCTTCAGAGCATTTTGATTTCTCCCCTAGTCACTATGCACATTGTCTCTATGCACAACCATTAGCTAAAATCAAAAGTACAAGTTGCTTAGTGGAGACAAGTCCTCTGTGTCCAAAATCTAAGGAGGAAACCACAATCAAATCTGCTCAAGGGAGAACAATCATTTCCAAACACGATGCAATTCAGTCCAGACCTGTGTTTATCACTTCCTCATAAATGGCCTTTGAACCAGTTTTATCTACTCTAAGAGCTCTTGTAAACACTATTTTAGCCGTGTAGTTGACATTTCAAGGCAAAAAAAAAAGAAAAAAAAAGACAGGGTTCAAGCTATCCAAGAGTTGTGTTTATGAATTCCCAGTGTCATCATCTACAACTGAAACACTGGTGGTCAACTGGGAAGAATTCTCCCCCAACAGGGGCTATCTGGCCATGTCTGGAGACATTTTCAGCTGGCACAACCGAAGGTGGGGCGGTGATGAAGGCTACTGGCAGCTAGTGGGTCGAGGCCATGGATGGTGCCAAACATCCTATGACACACAAGGCAGCCTCCACAACAGAATCATCCAATCCAAATGCCAATGGCATGGAGGCTCAGAACCCATATTAAAATACAGGAGGAACACTCAGGCAATGTCCTAAGTCCTAATTCTTCCCCTGGTGGGCTGCCTGGTCTGGACATAGCACCTAATTCCTAGGTCTCTGGTTCATTGTCATTCAACAATGATGATGTTGGCCCGTTTCAGAGATTTTGCAACCTCTAAACCTCTCAACCATTACTTCTCAAAGCCTTCCAGTATGGCATTTTAAGTCTGGAGCTACTAGCTGTCTCTTACCCTAACTCCGACAATCAGGGGCATTTCCCCACCCATCTTCTCTCAGCCCTATCTTACTTCCATTGGGAGGAATATTAATGCTGAAAACATGTTTCTCCCTATTGCCACCCACCAAAGAAGTCCCTGATGACCTCCCCAGGTCACAGAAATGAAAAGCATTGAGCTCCTGGACCTGAGGAGCTCCTTCCAACTCTAAAAGAATTCTTTGCAGTCAACAGACTAAGCACCAATATGGCAACTTCATTTCGAATTCTATATTCTGCTTTGCAAAACGCATATGCAACCAAGTGAGACAGCTTTACAACAGAATTAGAAGGAATAACACAGGTACAACTGCACTCTGTGATGTATACGGTTTTTGCATTTTCATAACGTTTGGCAACCATAAATCAGCCTGCCACCCCAGCTTGGGGGATAGACTCAGGATCAAGTCATTGTTTTATGGATGGAAAAAATATGCTACCCCCTTGCCATTCCCAAAACCTTGTCTCCTCCCACAAATGCCCGCCTCCCACGAAAGAGACCAGATTAATTGAGAGGCTGAGCCTCTCCATATACTCCCAAATGGCCTCTAGAACCAAAGAGCACAGAAGTTGTTTTCAAGTGAAATTCTCACTTTCAGAAAGAGGGATTTAACATGTCTGATGCAGGAGAGGATTAACATCTTTAACTACCTCTGTGAGTTCTCCGCTGTACACGTGCTCCCTGGGCAGTCCAGGACAGGGAATCACCCACCCCGCCACACTGCACAGGAATCCTACTGTCCCCATCACACACAAGTCCAAGGGTTCTCTGGATCCCAAGCTGGGACAGAGTAGTGGGCTAATGGGAAAAGTGAGAGAAAACATCCAGAAGAGGAACCAACAGGGAAGCTGAACTTCTAAGGCTAAAAGGCACACAGCCCAGGAGCTGAAGTGTTTAACACATTTCATTCACTTCAAATAAAAATAACAACCAGTCGCCACGGATTTCCTAGCACATCCATCATCCATAAACCAAATCAGAGAGGTAATCCAAAGATTGTGGACGGGGAGGGGGAGACCAGTGAAAACACCACAGATGACAACAGAGAGTTAATGTCTCAGAGCAAGGCTTTCTCTCAGCAAGCACAAATCCAAAATCATAATAAAAGTGCAGAAGGACTTAGTCACAAGCCCTCCCCTCCGCCATCAGAAGGAATGGCAAAAATGCTGAGTGAATGCTGGGAGCCAAAACGATTCCATTTCCTTCTAACTGTGCAAAGAATTTGCATTTAAAATGAGCATTTCATCAGACCTTCCAAGAATGCTTGATATTTGGCTGCTACTGAGAATAAAAGTGATCCAGTGCAACTCCAAGTTTCTAATTATTTACTCGAAGCCCAAGTAGACTGAGGAACGCTTGCAGCTCAACCCATCTTCCAAGTCAGAACTGAAAATACTGTCCAATCACATGGACAAAAATACGGATGAAAGGGTAACTTCCCGGTGACTAAACTCTCCATGGAGCTAACTTTACTTTCTACATAGTTTCCCATTTACAAGCGAAGTCGTATCAGGAAATGCAGATTTGTTCTAAGAACTCAAAAGACAAGTGTTAGGAACGTCCAACACTTCTCGTTCAGCAACCAGGGGTTGCATGTCACCCGGGAAAAGCATGGGGTGCTGGAGAAGGAGTGAAGCGTGGAGCCCAAAGGCAGGAAAAGCCCAGATGGGACCCCTGGCCGGGGGGGGCTCTATAATATACAGCTGTCTCTATAATGAGGAGGGTTCACCACCAGCACTGCTCCTCAGCATCCACATCCGAAAAACAGAGCTGTCATTTGTTTCGAAGGAAGGAGGGTGGAAGGGAAGAGACGATTCAGGGGCAACACCATCGAGGGCCTCATCACCCCTCAGCCACCAGAGGCGGGGTCAGAGAGAGGGGAAGTCAGTGGGTGGTTTCAGCTTTGCTCCCTAAGAGGGACAGTTTTCAGTGGTTTATTAAATACAGCAGAGCCTTTCATCTTTTTCACTCACTATTAACACTGGAGGGTGGAAAGAGGATACAAAAACATCAATGGAAGTTCAGTAAAGGGTTACCAGAGCCATGGGGCTGAGGGAGAGGCAGGAGGCACCCCTATTCTGAAGGGGAATAAATCCTCCCAACCACAGGGCCCGTGGCTACCGCCAATGGCTCAACTGTACAACAAAAGGCAATTCTTGGGGAGCTCAACTTGTTTTAGTGTCTCTTTCCACATCCTCCTCCTGACTATGGAAGTGGCTGCTCTGTGGCCAGGATAGCTTTTCACCAGAATTCCATTTCCCAAGAAGGGCATTTCAATTCAAGATGAGACACAAAGCAACGCAATAAGGAAATCCGAGGATGCAGTCCAGCCTGCAGCCTCCACGTCATTCCCATTCCCACCGAAGCCTTGCACCAAGCTGGCTTTCTGTTTCCCAGTTGGCGAGGGGAGGTCAGGACCAGCTGGCACAGGCACACCCCTGGCTCAGGACCATTTCCTTCTGCTCCTCTCTCCTGCACCTACAGCACTACCCCACCCTCCTCCTCAACACAGCTGACTTCCCTGCCTCCTTGAGGTGGGATTCCTCTCCAGTATATCCCTGCCTGCAAACCCCCAGGCTAGGAATCTCCACCCTCAGGGTCCAGGAAGGGGCTTCGCAGGCTCAACACCAGGAAGTGAATGGCATTGGTAGATTCTAAAACAGACGCCCCTGACCCACGGAGCGCCAGCCAACTCCATGGCTTACCTTCACTGGCCCACCCACAGGCCTCTCAAGAGACCGAAGCCAAGGGAGGCTCGGCTGTGGATGGCACAGAGCCGAAGGGCAGGACCTGCCACCTAGCTCTCTCCTTCCACGAAACTATACTCCACGGTGCTCCTCCATGATCTGTTTCCGAAACACATCAACCCTCCTTCCCGACTCCTACAAAGCAAAGCGGCCTGGATAACAAATTACTTCACTTGCTCAGAGAGGGTCTAGCCAACACCTGTACTCCCCTCTCCTGTGCTGACTGGGCCACTCCCGGGCCAGGCGCAATGCCCATCAGAGCTTCTAACTACCTCTAATAAATGTCCCTCTGTTATAAATCAATCTCAAAGGATATTCAAGGCCCAAGGAATAGTGGAAAGGTAGAGCTACCGATTTAAAAAATATTTCAACTTTTTTGAATAACACACATTCCTATTTTGGTATCCTATTAGTTTTCTGCCCTGTAAGGTAGAAAGAGCAATTAAATGGTCTTTTTTTTTTTTTTTTTTTTTAACCAGACCCACTGCTTGCCAAATGTGGCTGTACCAGGTGACCACATGTGTTAGCAGGCTCAGAATGGTGGTTTAACCGCCATGGCCTCCCATCACAGGGAAAAGAGGCAGGAGTGGAGGAGAGAGAAAGAAGAAATACTCCAGGCTGAGAAGATCAGGATGCTAGAGAGGACCACTCAACACTGCATCAACCCCACATTTTTTTTAAAGGTTTATTTGAAAGAGAGAGAGAGAGAGAAAGAGAGAGAGAACACATGCTGGGGGGCGGGGAGGATGAAGAATGGAAGAGGGAGATTGAGAATCTCAAGCAGACTCCCCACTGAGCAGAGCGCAACATGGGGCTTGATCCCAGGACCCCAATATTATGATGTGAGCCAAAACCAAGACCTTGATGCTTAACTGACTGAGCCTCCCAGGAGCTCCACAACCCCACATTCCTTACTCGTATACAACCCTTCCCCCACATCGAGGTTTCAAGACATTCCAAAAATGGTACAGAACAACCAAAAGGAATCGGACACGTCTCTTTGGATGATCAGCATGTCCCTTCTCGTTGCACCCAACTTAGGAGGACAAATGCCAAGCACAGAAGGACTCCCAATGGGAAAGACTGCAAACTTACCATTCCCAATACCCATCTCAAGGAATCAGGGGAGAGGTGGGCGGATGACCTTCCCTGATCCTCAGCACGCAGAGAAACTGGAGAAAGGCCTGGCCACAAAAGCAAGCTTTGTCCCCACTCACCATCCCTACACAAGCCCTTGCTCGGAGGACGATGCCAGCAACAACCACAGCAGGGCTGCTCCGGGAGCCGGCCGCCAATAAAGGCTCCATTGTTGCCTCCTCTGAATCTCTCCAAATCCCAAGACGGGGAAGCCCAGGCCCAACCACTGGTCATGAGGCGGAGTGAACCAGACCTGACTGTCCGGTCACCATCACTTAAGGTAAGGTGTTTTTGTTTTCCCTAGCTTTCTGGCAGAACTGCTTCCAAGCTCTGGCTATTTATACCACACAGGTAGCTCAAGTCATTCCACGCCACACAAAAGAAAACCTCCCCAATTTGTCCTGGGAGCTCAAGGCAGGAGATGACAAATGAGAGGCCCACCTATAGCCAGGCAGCAAGCAAGGCAAAAATGGGACTTGGCCACCCTTCCCTGGGCTCTTCCACCTGGCAGCTGGTCCCCACAAACATGCAAGCAAGCCCCTGCTTGCCCGGCCACACTGCCACACACCTCCCCTTTGTCAAAGACCTCAGCTCATTAGGGCTTTCTAACGGGGGGAGGGATGGTAGACAGTCCCAACACATCCCAGGCCGCCTGCTGCCCCCATCCTCTGGTACACCTTGTTCGCAGCAGGAATTCTCCCCACGCAGAATCACCCTCCTTGGGAGGCAGCTCATTTCAAGAGGCTCCTCTCCCACTCTGGATCCCCATCCCACAGCCTTGTGGCCTAATGCTAGCTCATCCAGAAGGCCTGGCTGCACACTTTCCTACAGCGGAGCAGCAAGAAAGGGCAGAGCTAGGGAGAAGCTGGGCAGGGAGGCACAAAGACGGAAGGGAGCAACTTCTGGCCAGGCACAGAAATGGCCACAAATATCTGTACTTCCAGTCTCTGAGGGCGATCAGAGCCTCTGAAAGCATTCTGACTATGTGATAAGCCCTCGTTCCCATCCCCATCCACCGGGAATCTAAAATTAGCCCCAAAAAGCATGTCTTCAGCCCTGTGTCTCCTACGCTACACCTGATAAGTGTCACTACCCCCTCTGGCAGTAACTTGTCTTGGGGAGTGCTATAAATACCACTGAAGCCTACCGATGTGAATTATGAATACCAGGAATAGTTTTAGGGTTTCCAGGCACTGGCTGTGTGACAGGGGTGTCAAATTCAAAGTCGCCCATGCAAGATGCAGACCCAGGGAACACTCAAATCCCTGGGGCCCGGCCCCGCCTTCTAAGCCGTGGGAAGGCTCCACTCGAGAGCACATCTGCCTCCCGCATGGCTGAGGCTGCTCCCACAGTGGCTCTAGAAATCCCACAGAAGCTTCTGGCCTCTCCTCTCCTGGCTCAGAAGTCTGACGCCCTAAAACATAGTTGATTTCAAGTTACCGCAAAGGACAGTAGGGTGTCAGCCTTCCTGGGTATTTAGAGGTCATTCAGAGCTTTCAAGGGAGGAGGCTCTCAGTAACAGAAGGCTCGAGGGGAAGCAGATACTGAATGGATGATCTCAGGCTGTGACTGGTCTCCCCTGGAGCTTGTATCCAGAGGATGTTTCATTAGATATTTGTGGAATCATCTTCAGGTCTTTGCATTGCAGAGGCTCACAACTGCAGAATCCTAACCCCCACCAGGAGCTGGGCTAGCGCCCCGGTCACGGCTAAGGAAGCTTGCCCGACAAGAGGCAGCCGGCAAGGACCCTGTGGGCCTGGGTGTGGGGTAAAGCCCTCAGCGCACGGGGTAGGGGAGGGAGGGAAGTGGGCTTGGAGGACAGAAGCCTGGGGAATGTAGACACATACAGGAGACAGGAGGGATGGCCAAGAAACAAAGTCCCAGGAGAACGCAGGGCACAGGAGTAAGGTGTTCCAGAGGCAAAAAGGAGAGGGTGTTAAGAGAAAAGGATGGACAGCAAAATGGGAAGGGCAGCTGGAGATCAAGCTGTGAGATCTGGCCACCAAAGGGTTGCTGGAGGCCTCCCAGGCAGCAGTTCTGGGGCAGCACTACCTGCAGAGGTTGAAGAGTAAGGGAAAGAGGTAGAGAGTCATCTTTTTTGAAGAGACCAACCAAGATCCAACTTGGCACTAGTCGAGTCGTAAAAGTGAAATAAAAAATGAAGCCTACTTCATCACTTCACAACCCTTTTTTTCCCTCTCTTTCTAAGATTCTATGTATTCAACAGAGAGAGAGAGACAGCCAGAGAGGGAACACAAGCAGGGCGAGAGGGAGAAGCAGGCTTCCCATTGAGTAGGGAGCCCAATGCGAGGCTCTATCCCAGGAACCCGGGATCATGACCTGAGCCAAAGGCAGAGGGTTAACGACTGAGCCACCCAGGCGCCCCCACTTTTAACAGCCCCTGTCTTTTAACAGCCTGTGCCCTCCTGTCTTTTAACAGCCTGTGCCCTCCCATCTTCTGGTCCTTGTTCCTTCAGTCTCTGTCACCCAGAAAGCCCTCCTCTGCTTTCCGACATCAGACACCAGTCCAGGCTCCGTGGAGCCACCCTTCTGTGAGCCCCTCTGAGCTCCACAGGCCCCCCTCACTCTCCCTCCCTGCTGGGTAGTCTTCCCTGACCTGCCAGGTGCGGAGATGTGGTCTCCCCGTCTCATCACCGGCCTCTGCAGGCAGACTCAAGGATCTCAAGGCTTGCCTATTTCCCTCAGCAGGTGCCACATCCCTTGGCCCACAGCAGACTCTCCAAGAAGAGCAGCAAAAATGCCTGTTTTCAAACCCATTATTTGTCTTTCTTCTTTGCTCAAGTTCTTTGTGCTTAGTAAGAGACCTAACTGCCCACACATTACCTCACTGTCAACAATTTCCCCAGCATGTCTGATAATGTCAGCCCCTCAGGAAGAGCTGAAGCAGGAAATCCATCCGGCTGGAGGGAATAGAGGGTGGGGAGAGGGAGAAAACAAGGTGCTGGTAGCATCTATCTCTTCTCCCCACACCTCCCTCGCCCAACTGCATCCCACATGGTTAGAGGAAGGCAGGGCCTTGGGAAGAATGCTCTACAAGCCATCTCCTCAGACCTTTATCCCATGCAATTCGGTCCTCACTAGGCTACCCGGGGCCACTCTTCCTCTGAAGTGCTGAATGAAGGAAACCAGCCTTCCAGGATCTGAGCCAAACTAAGGAGCTGGGCCTCCATGCTCAGAACTTCACATCTGCTCCTGTCCCAGCCCCGGGCTCCCAGAGTCAAGGTCAAGCCCTACAGAGTTAAGGCAGAAGGGGACCAGTGGAAGTGGTGGTACAGAGCCAGCACCCAGCTTCTGAAGTCTTCACTCTGAGGACCCCGCCTGATGCCCCACCCCTAACAATCAGACCTAAGGATGATCCCATACCCCATGAAGGTGTCCCCCAGCTGGGTCCCCAAGTCCTTGCTGGGGCACCTGGCCAGAGAATGAACAGCCCGTCAGCACAGCCAACCAGTGTCCTCCAGTAAGCCTCGAAGCAGCAGCACAGTCCATTACAATGTCAAGGTGTTCCCAGTACCTGGGGGCAGCAGTTGAAGCCCACTTTTAGGGTCCCAGAGGCTTCCCTTCTATTTTTGCCCCCCCCCCACCCTTGCACACATGTTTGCTTAAGGACAGCTCTAGAAACTGACCTCAGTGGAAAGGAAACGTCTGCAGTAGAATCAGGGTTGAGTCATTCAATATCACGTACTCCCATGGGGAGGAAAAAGGCCAAAATGAGCCACAAACTGCTATGGCTTCAAAACCCCAAAATAAATCGTGTATGTTTTCACTGTGGACAGAGTAACGGGTACACTCGTGTCTTTGAAGCCTCAGGAGACCTCGTCAGTAGGCGGCCCCCTCTGCTCTCTCATGGGCCGCTGGGGACCAGGGACCCCCTCTGCAGGTGGACCTGGCCTCTGGAGAACAGAACCAAGCTGATTTTCTCCATCTACCCACCAGCAGCTACAGGAAGGGCTCACACTGTTTGCAAACCCTGCGAATTATTGTTTTCTCTCCTCCAAAACACTGAGGGGAAAGAAAAAAAACCAGCCAGCCCCAGGAACCCAAATCCAAGGGGGAGGGCAAGGGAAAACAGCTACACAGAGAACAGAGAAGGAATGATTCAGCATCAGCCTGACTTACTCAAGGCAAACACTCATCATCAGTGGCATTTTTGTTGAACTCACACTTGGAAGGCTGGATCAAAGTACCACCAGAAAGAATAAATCTGAAGGCCACTCACCGTTGAACAGCAAGGGACAAGAGGGAAACTAAACATCAAGTTTCGCTTTGTCACACTACATAAAACCACAGCTGGCTCCGTCAGTCAATGAAAGACACCGTGGCCAGGGTGGACACACGGCTTGGCTCTGGGGAACCCCTCAAATACTCCCCCAGGATCCGTGCTAGCAGGTATGCTTGGCATCTGCACAGGAATAAATGCCCCAAGATTAGGGCTCCGACTTTCGGCATCTGCCACATGCAGATCATATTTTGACCTATCTGTAGACCCGACTGATGGAAGTCTATGCAAGTACTTTAGAATATAACTTGTGGGTTCAAGTTTTTTTTACCTTCTACCACAAGCCAAATCACCATTCTCTCTCAACCTGCCATCGAATCCACTCATCTCCTGAGATCTTTGTAGCCAACTCTATGGCCTTTCACTGATAAGCCATTTTATTTTGGGTTCATTGGGTTGCCCCGATTTTGGCCAATAAAAATACAAGATACCTAATTTTCAATTGCAGAGAAGCCACAGGTAATTCCTAACTATGCCCCTCACGCAGTATAGAGGACATATTTATACTTTTTTTTTCTGTTTATCTGAGATTTAAATTCAACTGGGAAGCCTGTACTTTATCTGGCAACCTCAGTTCAACATTCTAGAGAAAACACTGAAGCCTGAGAACAGCTGGAAGCAAATTTTGGGAGCCCCCAGCTGTCAGCTCATTCCACACAGAGGATTAGCTGAGGCAGAACATTGGCCTTGCCCCTCTGGACAAGGACGGGCAGAGGGAGGGAGAGGACTGCCTTCACGGGAGAGAAAAGCCCCCTGCCCTCCACTTTCCTCAGAGGGCTTACTTAAAATACCAAGAAAAATGTCAACTTTAAAACAAAAGCCAGACACAAAAGGACAAATATTTTCTAATTCCTCTTAATGAGGTACATAATACACAAATTCATAGCAGGAGAAAGTAGAATGGTGGCTGCCAGGGGCCGAGGAGCAGGGCAGTCAGGAGTTAGCGTGTACTCAGTATGGAGTTTCAGTTTGGGATAAAGAGAAAGTTCTGCCGACAGAGAGCAGTGATGGGTGCCCAACCATGAGAATGCACTTCACGGCTCAAGTGCCAAATTTTATGTTATGTATATTTTACCATCTTTTTTTTTTTTTTTTTTTCAACCGGCCAAATTTCTTCCCATCTGCACTTTAGCTAGGTTTTTCCCTCTGATCTAATTCATCTCCAACTTCATGGAACAGTATCTGCTGCTAAGACTCATTGTTTCCAAGGCAAACAGATCAGCAAGACACAGATGAAAAGGCAGACCAGGAAGAAGACCGGGAAGGAGCTCGCTTGCTGCTAGAAGGCCAGTTCTTGCGCCCACCTGGGCCCCCCAGCCAGGCCTCCAACGGTCCCGCAGAAGCACCCTCAATCGAACTTTTCCTTCTCCCTCTGTGTGTTCTAAGGACTCATCACCATCCCAGGCCCAGGCTTCAACACCCCCTAGAAAGAGGAAGAGAGCCCAGAAGAGTGGAGAGCGCTCATCTCCACAGGCATCCGGGAGGTCTCTGGGGTTGGCCGAAGCTAAGGCTCACAGCCCCACACCATCTTTGACGCTGGAACAAAAAAAGCAACAAAGCCTTAAGACCCAGAACTGACCTTTAAACAAATAAAGAAGCACAACCATTGATGATGGAGAATGCAAAAGAAAAGGAAGTTCACTGTCTCAGACGCCAGGATTGAGTTCTTCCCCACTCACTCCTCAGGGACACCACGCACGCACAAGTGCAAACACTCCCCCTCCCTCCCGACCCCTCCCTGACTCTGGAGGACCCGGACCAAGGGTCCTGTCCAATAGATATTTGACCTCAAGTTGCTGGTCACTTGCCCTGGCACCTCAGAATCGTACCAGTGATTCCCATTCCCATCCTGATGCCACTCCTGGCCTGTAATGGGGCTCAGCAGTCATCAGGTTTGGCAAGAACCCCCAGCCACGCTAAAGGAAGGGATCCTCACGCCACATCTAACACAGTGAGAAGCAGGCTTTGAGCCTAAAAAGATAAAAATGCCATGAAGACTTCATAATGATGTAGGGGAATACTCACAAAATAACGTTGGGTGGGGGAAAAGGCTGAATTCCCAACTATTTATTCTGTAGGGGTCTATCTGTGCTATTTCTACATCAACTGGACTTGCTCCCAAGTTCACCATGACCTCGGTCTCATACACACAGTGATTTGGATCCTGTCGGCTTCTGAACGGGCCTGTTCCAGTCGCTGCAGGGTACCTGAGTGACAGGGTCACCTGCCTCCACTCCAGCTAAGGGTGGGATCTTGTGTTCAGGCGAAGAGCATGGCTGGTGAGGACAAGAACCTTCCAGTCAGGGGACTGTTCTGAGTAAAAGCTGAAGGCTGAGGGCTCCCAGGACACACTGGGAGGTCAGCTAGGAAGCTGGCTGGCCCTAGCAGGGATCCTCCCCGACATACTGGAACACAACAGTTCAAAAGGGGACTTGGGGTCCAGCCGCAGAAGCACTCGGGGCCACTGAAGGGCCAGGAGCAGCAGCACACAATGTACCTGTGTGGCAGAACTAGCCAGGGATCCCCAATCTTTTAACCACCGGGACAGAGGAAACTGCAAGTAGCAGTTTGGAAGTGTTTAAAGGAAATTAAGACAGAAAATCACGGAACAACACACGCTTAGTTGTGAGTGCTGAGCCTAGAAAACACAGCCACTTTCTGACCTTCTCTTGTCCTTTCTACGCACGGGTTTTGGCCAAGGTTCTGTTGTTTTTGTTTTTAAAGAAAATTTGGCTCTCGGCACGGGCCCAGTCTTGATAGAGCAGTTGCTGTCATCTCCAAACTCCCTTGCCTTCTGCCAGCTCACCTTCCTTCTGGCTGATCAAGCACCTCCTTCCGCTCCTAGTCTCCCAGCAGGGGAGGGGACAAGCAGGAGAAAGAAGGTCAGCATCTGGTGCAGACCATCTTTCAGAAGCGAAGGATTCAGCTACAGGTAAGACTTCCTTAGACCCCTTAGGAGGAACCACAGTACCAGGCACCCCCGCACTCATACCCAACATCCATCTGGCCCCCTCCTTTAAGAGGTGGTCGATCTCTAAGGCTTCTCTTGGTAAGTTAAGCCACTTCATTTCAAGCCTTGAAAACTAATGCCCTGTGACACTCCATTTTTCTTACTGCCGTACCGTTTAATACCCAGCATTCAGTATTTTATATTAAAATCGGTTATCATTTTTGCTAGACATCAAAAGCCAATTTCCCCTCAAACTGTGAAGCTGAGATACCACCAAGGAATATAAAAAAATAAGAAGCCAGGTGCCCCGCAAAATAACGGGGCAAAATAAAATTGTACAAATAACGCCCTCTCCATGAGGGAGGGGGAGAGGGGGAGAAAAAGCAGCCCCCTTGACAACTGAAAGGAATTGTAAGATGGAGTATTCTCTTTCTCATCTGCTAATAGGATACACTGCATTTTAACATTTTAAATTAGGTCAGTTCGTGGGTTCTGGTGTTGGGCTTTTAAAGTACTTCCTTGCTTCGGATTTGGGGTGTTAAAAGTGTTAAGTCTAGAGACCCCTTCCTGAGTTATTATTCATTACATCCAAAGCTTATTTCTATTATTTTCTCTCAGTTAAATACCTGTCTGCCCTTTAAAAAAGTAAAAACCATCTCTGATTAAAAATACGCCGCACCATGTGATTGAAACATAAATGTCTTTTCCTGCCATGCATTGCAAATGTTCTAGCCCTTTATCACAAGTCATCAACCTGTCAGCTCTCTGTAATGCATTTTTTCTGCATGGGTTTTGTAAGAACTACATGACTGAGGGCTCTCAAGGAAGAGAAAACCCCATGGAATAAACTGAATGAAAAGACCAGGCCCCTTCCAACCTGCCCAGTGCAAGCCTGATTCTTCCCTCCTCAGATGGCTCTATTAAGACCATGCATGTCAAGAACCCCACTGCAACAGAGGGATTCAATTCAGTAACACCTAGCTAATTCTACAAAGGCCAGGATCTGTTTGAGGAAAGCTACGTGGAATTTGGGTCTTACAAACGGGAACTCTCAATATGCATGGCTATGGGCCTCAAGTCCACAGCACACCCACGGTAACTCTAGATTCAAGGGGTCCAGTGGAATCTAATGCATGGTGAGAGAGAGAGTCTATGCAGGCTCCACGGGCCTAAGCAGAGCCAGGCTGGTTTAGCTCTAAGTTCATGTCCTAAATCCATGGCTTGGGGCTTGTTAAAAATACAGATTCCTTGGGCCCCTCTCCAAGGAATTCTGCTTTAGTGGCTCTGGGGAGGGGCACCCCCGGGCGACTGAGTGCAGCTTGTCCCTGGGGCAGCCCGAGCAGCTCAACCCTGGCCCACTGTGGGTTAAGGAGTAGCCAAGTTCTATTTTGGGGCCATGAGCCCCTCACAGTAACACGTTAGGAAATTGGGAGGCTAGAAATCAGCTTGTTTCTATTGGAGACAGCAGGAGTAAAAATAGAAAAGCACTCTAGTGAGAGATGGTGGGAAGTGAGTTCCCCTAATACCTTCAGGGGATCTGGCACCTGAGATGGGTTAACTCTGTCACAGGAACACCCCTGAGAA
>CM053609.1:33064852-33111486 GCA_028646535.1 Procyon lotor
CTCAAAGTTTAAGTATGTGCCTTTGAAATATTTAATCTCATTTTCAATGAGAAACATTTTGCTTCTGTGAAGCAGGAAATATATCCATTTTTCAGAAGAACAGACGTACTTTGGTAGATCAATTCTATCAACTCAGCCTTTCACACCAATAGTTGTTTAAAGATATCGAAAGTCATGCATGTTCTTAGTGTGAAAAGGCATCACCTCTTGATAACTGGCCCAAGGAGCAGATAAAATTAAGCTCAAACTCAGGCCTTCACTATAGACAAGTTTATAAATTTCTGTGGTATAAAAGCACTCACTGGAGCCAACTCAGGGTACCAAAAATCTTATTACTAAATACTGAGTTTTGAACAGATGCAGTCAGCTCACATCAGCTGGTATCAAGCCAGCTGGGAAGTTAATTCCCTAATTTTCTGATTCACAGAGTACTTACCATATGCCTCATTCCAAGAAGTGAGGGAGCACCAGGAGATTCTTTCGCAAAAAAGTATTCTATAAATAAAAGTTCAGGACACGGTACTACAGCCCTCACACATTCATGTGTTCAAGGCTCTGAGAACCCCTGCAGTTGTTCTTTTCAAAAGTCTAATTATAATTTAGCTCCATGGCTTTCATACTTGTATTCAGGACTGTGTCTACTCCTAACCCAACGAAGATAGAAAAGCCCCCTCTATGCGAAACACAATTGGGTACAGATCACTGGAAGCAGACTCCTTAAGAGAGAGGTCCACAAGCTTCAACTTCATAGCTCAGAACACATCCATTCCTGCTTGTACTGGAACCCTTCTGTATTCAACATCTGACATACATCTGGTTCAGCAGAGCACACATCAGGAAACATGGTCACAGAGCAGGACTATGAAATGGGCAGGACACAGAGAAAGTACTTAAAAAGCTGTCAATTATACAGAACGTGACTACATCTAGAACCTGGCTTTGTTGCCATGGGCCATTTTCCTTAAGATAGAAATAGCCTTGTTTCATAGACTGCTTCCTCCAGCAAAGTATTTGCTGTAATAGTCATTCCCCTGTGCTTTCAGCATTTGCTGAGCACCACATGGGGAGAACCCAACAAGGACTTCCACAGCCTCAAGAAGCTGAACTGGTGAAGGGCTAGGTGATGTGACCTGTTACGATACATTGCTTTGCAAGAGAGCTCCATTTTACAAGGGGAGGATGAATCCTAAGTAGAAGCGAGGTGGTCAATAATTCCCGCCATGGTGATCCAGGAGGCCATGGGCAAGGTCAAGACAGGGATGAAGGGGTGCTGTGTAGGACAGACTAGAGGTTGCCGTGGAGACACCTTCCAGAAAAGGAGAGCCAGCACTGTCTTCCCCATCCTTGGCCAAAGGGCCCATCTACTACACCCTGGGCTAGGGGTCTACTTACAGGAAAAATGCTTTGCCAGTCAGTTGTATATACAGGTCCATGGAAAGAGCCATGCTCTCGCCAAGTTCAAGATGCACTTCAGCCCAAGAGTATAACCTACCCACATGCTTAGGCCTGTGAGAAGCCAGAGGGAAGATAATGAAGAATCAAGGACAATTTGGTCTCTATCTCAAGTTTAACTGCAAAATGTACCATCAATTTAATGTTTTGTTTCAGCCTTAGATGCTAAAACCTAACAGCACAAGCTACCTCTCACAGGCAGGAACAATCAAGCTCACGATGGGCCCAAGTTGGAGACCTGCAGGATGGGAAGGTCCCCCCACCCCGAGATAGAGACACGTGAGCAAAGGTCTAACATTGAGACTAAACCTGGGACAGACATCACGATGTCTGGCACATAGTGGGTTCTTTAGGATTTTCTACTGGGCGAGTCAATATGAACTTGTCAGAACTAACTGAATGAAGGGACCTTCGGGGTTATCCTGCCCAGATTTCGATTCCAGAAGTCCCGCACCCAGAGTCCTGCCTTGCATGGTATCAGAGCTCCTGTTGCAGCACAAGGACTTCCCGTCCCTAGAAGAGCATTGATCACTGACCGTGAGAGCGCTAGAAGAGAAAGACACGAAATACCTCACTGCCCCCTAACGAATGGCTTCTGACTTCATCCCAAAGCAACTTTTCAGATTCCAAGTTCACTGGAATGAAGACCAAAACCCTCTGGTCCCACAGAACAATGCATTCCCACAGGCTAGGAGACCAACACAAGCAGGAGGCTTTTTACAGTGAGAGTTCACCGACTTGGGCTATTCACCGGAAACGCACATCTGTGTTCCCATTGAAGCTTCCAAAGGCCAGTGGCATTCTTACCCAACCAGCAAAACTGGGTCTCAGGATCAGCCTGGGTCCAGGCCGGAACATGTTTTTGTCATATGTGTAACTATTGATGGGCAGGGGCTGCCTCTCACTGCATCAGCAGCAAAAGGTCCTCATCTTCTTGCACCGTGGGGCACAGGCCAAGACAAAGGGCAGGGTGTTTACCATCCCCGACCCTAACTTTATTAGGTATACAGAAACGTCTGGATATACCTCTGTAAGACATACCACATAGAATTTCTGATTAGCTTTCAAAAATAAAAGCCGCATTATAAACAATTTCATCTCCATTATACCCATGCTGTTGTGAGTCCTCTTAAACACAAAAGACAAATTTAGAGTAGGAAGCAGGACTTCAACCACACTTAGGCTGTCACAGCTACTGGCAAAAGTGAACTATTCAGGCCTGGCCAGCCGGTGGTCCTCGCTCCCCACAGGGGCAGGGAAGTCCCATTATGAAGACGAGATTCTCCAGGGAGGTACCATCTTTCTGAGGCTCCTGGGATCACTTGTCTCAGGTCCTAGGTTTCACAGGGGTACTCAGGGAGAACATGACTGATCCTGCGGGGCTTCCATTTCCTGCTCAAGGCACTGTCCTTGTGGCTTCATATAATGCCTCACTAGCCTTATCATCGTCCCCACTCCCAGGCTCCAAACTGAAGAAGGTGAAAGTTGGCTCCACCCAACCACCAACTTCCCTCCTGCTCCCACTATATGGTAAACCGGGACTGATTAATTACATCCCTAACCATGTGGAGCAAATAATCTGCACAAGGGCCCCCAAGTGGGAAGATCATCAACTCAAATGTTCAGAAGTATGGTAGGAGTTCAGAGCAAAACGTTAGCCTACGAAGCTATGCTTCTATCTACAGACAAGAATAAGGCCAAAAGAAATTTGTATAGGAAACCACCCTGCAGATAGACTTTGCTTTACAGAGGAGGTCATTTTTCACCTCCAAGAATATGCACATGTTCACAGGGGAAGGTGGGATAACCTTCACTTCAACATTCTCTGCTCAATACCCAAAAAGCAAGGAGGGCTGGTTGCTCCCTGTGCCCCCTTTTTTTCCCATGAAATAACCTCTACTGGATTAAGTCCTGTAGTTGACTAATTCTAGAGTGGCCAGCAAATGGCTCATCACCAACATCCTAGAACCTGAGTTTGACTTTCTGACCAAGACTGGCTTGCAAGGGTCCCCAGAATACTTTCCGGCCCTGCACTCATCCTACCACATCCTCTCAGAGGCCTGCCTTCCCCATGAGCTACTGGATCCCAGGCAGCTCCCACCAGGGATGGGGGTGAATTCACTACAGAGATCTGGCGCTCCTCTGCCATCCGCACACCTCTAAGTCCACATGCACACTGCCAGTGGTTTCACCAGTGGTTCAGCTGTATTCATCCAACACTGGCAGATGCGATCAGCTCTCATCATTTCCAGGAGAAATTACAATTTAGGGTGCGAGGGTCACTGTGCCAAACTGGGGGACTCAAGCACACACAAATCCTAGTGCTTTTTCAAAACACATAGTTACATAGGGGGGAAAAGTAACCCAACCTGAAACAGAGGCATTAGTATCCTTAGGCAGGAACTAGGATTAAAAGTGCATGTCAGGGTGCCTGGGTGGCTCCGTGGGTTAAAGCCTCTGCCTTTAGCTCCGTTCATTATCTCAGGGTCCTGGGATTGAGCCCCGCGTCGGGCTCTCTCCTCAGCAGGGAGCCTGCTTCCCCCTCTCCCTGCCTCTCTGCCTACTTGTGATCTCTCTCTCTGTCAAATAAATAAAATCTCTAAAAAATAAAAAAATAAAAATAAAAAAAATAAAAGTGCATGTCAATGAACAAATGGCTTCCATGCTCCCAAGCCAACAGCGCATCTAGGACCCTCCCCCCGGGGTACCTGTACCAACACAGGACAGAAGAGCTCCTTTCTTCACCCTGTTCTCAAACAGCAGCCTGACAAGAACCTCCCCTCCTGGTGCTGTGGCAGACATGACTAATCACCACCATACCCCTGAGCACAGGAGCCCACTTGGGATTTGGCCTCCATCACTCACCTTGGCACTCTCAGAAGCCCCTCTAATGACCGGGTGGTGAAACTCCAGATGAAACCCCACTCACGTATCTGCTTCACTCCTAAAGCTGCTGTCGATGAACATGCTCTCCCAAAGATATTCCCACATCGGAGAGAAGACCTTCTGGTAAGAGATATTGATGGCATTTTTCTTAAAGCAGTTTTTAATCAATAAAGAGATGAAAGAGAAGCATGCAAACATCAAAAAGCCAACTTGATACAAATTCACTGAAGAAATATGTTTAGGATTCTATCGAAATGTTAGAAAATATACATGAAAAGATGCCACAGAATGTCACAGAATCAAAGAATTGTAGAGCAAATGACCAAATCCATCCACAACCTACAACATTCTCCCCAAATAACCTGGTTCCTTCAAGTCTCTCCAGCCTCCTCCCAGGGGCTTACTCCAGCAACACTGACCTTTGCGGGTTCCTCAAACCCTGTAAGCTCCTTTCCCACCCCGTCATCTACCCCAGGGCCTGACCTCACAGCTTCCTCAACATGGAAGGCTCTCTGGTTCCTCTTCACTGACAGCCTGTTACTTCCACCCTAAATTCTGGAAAACCTACACTCAGGCTAGAGGTTTACCGCTTAGATGCCTTCTCTAAGCAGGGAAGCCTTCCCTGATTGCTCTCCTTCCCATCCCAGGCCAGAATAGGACTCCTGGTCCTCTATCACAGCCATCCCTCATTCCAGTTTTCTAAGGACTCTGAGTGAATCCCAGCCCTTCACTATGCTTTCAGAAGCCCATGGTGTTCACCACAGTACTTAACATACCACAGCACAGTACCTGCAACCCAAAGGGCACACTGATTCCAGGAATTCAAAGACTGTTTATTCATTCATTCATTCATTGATAAGGCAAACAATTTCATTACAATTTAAGGTCAAAGAAGAGTTTGGCAGATTTGTGATGCAAAATGTGCTGGGAAGTCAGAAGAGCTATGTGCCTATGACATAAATTGAAGCAATGAGGCACAAGAAACATCCTAATCAAGTGGAGAAGACAGCCAAAAACAATACCATGGAGTAGGATACAAGACCCCAAAGCCATAAAATAAATTTGGCTACATATAAAAATTGAGTTTTCTGCAGGGGAAAGGCTAACTAACAGTCAAACGAGGCAAGTATTTGCAACATGTAACAGAACATTAATTTCCATACTATATAAAAAGCCAATAGAAACCAGTAAGACAAATCCAACAACACGGACCAATGGGCAAACAACTGAGAAATTAGGAAAAAATACAAAAGGACTTTAATCGTGTGAAAATGTTCAACCTCAGGCACAGAAGTCACATGAAGTATTTTTTTTTTTTTTTATCTAGCAGACTGGCCAATATTAAAAGGTGTGCTACTATGCTGTGTCGCTGAGACAATTACTTCTATGGAGGACAGTTTGGCAGTATCCGATGAAGAGCAGACATACTTTCTGACTCAACCATGCCCCCTCCATATCCCACAGGTGTATGCACACTCAAGTGCAAACAAGTGTGTTTCTACCTACAGCACTGGGTAAAACAGTGAGACTGAAAGGTAAACATCAGTGGATGGGAAGCCAGTTAAGAAATCCAATGGAATCTAACACTGCAGTTCAAGAATGAGGTCGATCTATACAAACTAATAGAAAATGCTTTACAAAGTTAAAAGCAGTATATTAGAGTATTAGAGCACTTCATGTCCGGAATGGAAAAAGGCAGCCAAGGCAAAGGAGAGGGACTGTTAACGATCGCTACTGTTTCGGAGGCAGTCTGTATATGCATGAGGAGAAGACACTGCTAACACCAATGGTCTTCAGGAGGAGACCCTGATTCCTGGGAGACAGAGGTTGGACAGAGACTTCCCACTGCATACCCCTTTCTACTGTTTGAAGTTTTCACCCCATGTATAATTTACCTTGGCAAAAATTAAACAGGGAAGGAGGACAGATGACCCTGAAGTACAAGTGATTGAGGAGGAAAGAGAAACTAAATTGGAGACCAGAGTCACTCAGGCTTCAAGTAACCAGGGCTAGCACTGTGAGTAGGAAGACAAAATAACCCTCACACCGGAACCAGGGCCCTTAGGTACAGAGGCCATCATTGAGAAAAGATCCTGGTGGCAACAGCAGAACATCTACCCCACCCCATGAGTGGATCCCACGAAAGTAGGTAATACTGAGTCTGGAAGCAAGAGGACTGGAGCAGAAAATGCCAATAGCTCAGGTTGGTAATACCAAGACCAGAAATGGAGGTTGTGCCCCCAGAGAACTGCCTTGGTGAAAGTCACTGGTATAGGACATGTACCCTCTGGTTCTCAGGCCCTTTTAAGTTCTAGAACTTGGAGGCCTCAGTCCTCCTGGAGCACAAATAAAGATCAGCCTGGAGAGTTACCACAGTCTTGGAGTAGATTTATTTATTTATTTATTTTAAAGATTTTATTTATTTATTTGACATAGAAAGAAATCACAAGTAGGCAGAGAGGCAGGCAGAGAGAGAGGGGGAAGCAGGCTCCCTGCTGAGCAGAGAGCCCGATGCGGGGCTCGATCCCAGGACCGTGAGATCATGACCTGAGCCAAAGGCAAAGGCTTTAACCCACTGAGCCACCCAGGCGCCCCTTTGGATTCGATTTAGTCAAGATAGAACAAGAAGTTACAAAGCAGAGGGCCTTAGGCTTCTGCGTCAATATTATCTCCTGGGCCCCCATGGCCAACAGCTACAGGTGACAGCCTCTGAATGACCTGCCCAGGCCACAGCCTTCAGAGGGCTGCAGTCTTTTCCTCCAAAAAAACACCACTCTTGATCCCTGAAGTTAAGCCCGCAGTACCAGGTGGGGACATGGAGTTCCTCAGCCTAGGAGTACACAGCTAGCCACTTCTGTCCCTCTATCTGGGGCCCGTTTCCCACTGCCTCTTTCGACAGAACGATCTGAAAATAGAAACCAAGTGACATAAGCTGTAGTGTATTTCAGCAATTATGTCACACACCTCTGGACGAGAGCTCCCAAATGCCTGCCCGGTGAAGGCTTCTCCTTGGTGCGGAGTCCAACAAAGCCCAGACACTTCCCTCCCCCGGCCAGTTGTGGGAGCGATTCCCGGAGTCAGCAAGTCTCCTCAGGGGTCCAAGAGTTGGATCCACACATTCTAGTGAACAAGCCAAAGGAACTTACTCATTTCAGTCAGCTAGCCAAGTACTAGTTTTAAATACAAGTATTTAAAGGCCCTAAACTACATCTAGGGAGTCACCAGCAGCACGGTGAGAGCTCAGTTGAGCCCCTCTGCACTTTCCCAGCCTCTAAGAACCTAAACCCAGGACATTTGAAAGTAAAACAAAGACCCGTAACACACATTAGCATGACTGTTTTCAAAGTGCTCTTGCACATGGCTATGTGGTGTACAAACCCAAGATCCAGAGACTTCCAGCCCAACAGGAGTATGGCTGAAGCATGGTGCGTGGTACACAGTAGGCGCTCAGAAAATGGTGGGAAAAGGGGTCAAACTAGTGGATCGCTGTGGAAAATGTGCGTTTTCCAGAAACACAAGGAGACAGAAGACAAGCAGGTCATTCCCATTTTCACGCAGGATGGTTTGATTATAAAATGCACTCCGAGCTTCGCAGTGGGTCCTCACCTCCACAGCCCCCAATGGTCCTTTAGAGACTAGAAACTTCTTAGAGTTTTCCCCCTCCCATCACACAAAGTCATTTTCTCTCAAATGGAGGATTATTTTCCCCCGTCAGGTTGACTGTACTTTTCCAAATACTGTCTTATGGTAAGTCTAATGAGGACACTATTTAAAGAACATTTTCACACATAAACATGGAACGCACATGGCCCAGCCGGTACAACACCAGAAGGAGGACTTACCACTATGCAGAATCAACAAGTGGCCCTTCCTGAGGGTGCTTCCTAAGTGTGGCCCCCAGCTCCCCAGCAAGGGACAGATCTGGGGCCACACCCAAGGCCCAAAGCCCAGGAGAGTTCACCTAGTATGCACTCCTATCTCTGACATTTTGCTCAGTAGAGATGCAATCCAGCCAACAGTCACGCTAACACCAGCAAAGGGTAAAGAACTGCCTATGCTTAAGCGTCAGGTCTTCCAGTTCAAATACTTTACTTATTTAAGGACCAACTGATGCAATTTTCCTGTTCTCCCCTTGGAACACTTTTTCCCCAACAGGGAAAGCTTTTAAAGAGCTACATAAATCTGTATTTGCCGAGTTCTATGCACTCTTCAGCATCCAACCTCAAACCCAACTCAAGCCACTTGTCAATGTTTGGTTTCAAAATTCCAGACCCTGAGACCACATGGGGTCCTTCTGGGCACAAACTCTGGGAAGCCAAACAAAAGCAGTAAAGTCAGAGCTGTGGTTGCTCAAGCCCAGAGGGGCTGTTCTGGTACCCTGGGGATAAGTCACATGTTTCAATTGTCTAATTATGTCAGTATCTAGCTTCGGGTTTAACATGTCATCAGTGTGCAAATTATACCCACAAATATGTAGAGGAGAGTGTTGGGTTTAATTAGGTGTTTACCCTTAGGGCTGTGCTGCTCTGATCTCACATGCAAACCCTAATGCTATTGAACAACGTCTTTCTTGTAGATCCACACATACAGAAGCCTACTTCCCTCCTTCTAAGGGGAAAAACTGCACACACACATTGTCTTCCCTCAAGCTGGTGACCAGGACTCCAGCAGACTCTGGGTAGACACAGTTCTCTGCTTAAACCCAAGGAACCCCACAGAGAGAAAGGAGTTCTTCTCCCTCAGGCCTTACTTCCTGGGCCTTGAGGGTCAAGAGGCAGCTTAAGGCCATTATTTCTCAAAATCCCAGACAAAAGTATCCAATCTCTTACCTCCTCCCCTATGCTTGATAATCCAAATCACCATCATATTGATTTTTTTTTTAAAGTGGTTTTTTTGTGGGGTTTTTTTTTTTTTTTTTTTGGTTCCCCCTGTTTTTTAACTTTTCTTGTCTCTTCCAGGAAGCCTTTGAGACTTCTAGACCCAACTGAGTTCTCCGATGACTAAAATGGATTATTACTCAGTAACTGTCCCAGGCGGCTTACCCTGAATTATTCATGCTCCTACATTATCTCAAGATTGTTTCCTCCAGCAGTCTCAATGATTGACTTTAAGTATTGAGCCATGTTTTATACCTTGTTCAGGATCCACATGGGATTACACAGAATGCAGGGCACCAAGAGATGCTCAATAGATATTCCTAGTTTAGTTGACGAAGTCTCAAACAATGGAGATGAGTTCTCTTCTGTGCACACACAGAAGTAAACTCATGCAGAAGTCAAGCCATCATGTCCAAAAATGTGGGTGTAAATCTTTAACTCAAACAACCACTAAACTTCCCAAAACAGATTGCTACCCCCAAAAATCCAGATTAAGTGCCACTTAAATACAAACATATTAGGAAAGTAACAGCCAAAGTACTATATTGGGACTGACATTCTTTACGCAGGGAGAGTTTGGACAGGAAACAGTAGTTGGGGAGTTGGTCTTGCTAGTTACTTTGTAGGCTTTGAATTGAACCCCAAATAACCCAGGAAGACAGATGCGCTATTTTCAAACCCTTACAAATTTGCTTTCCACTTGAGACAAAATAGTTGTTTAACCCTCCAGACAATGTTACCTTCCAAAGTCCAACCAAACAGGCTTTTCTCTTTGAAACACTAACAATATAAATCCGTGCTTATACTACAAGTCTCATCAAAGTGTTCAGAATATGTAAACATAGTCACCAAGACCTGTTTTTCAACTTGCAGCCTTCTAAAGAGCTCACAAAAATAAAAAGTAAAGAGCTCAAAGACAACTAGAGTCAGTTAGCCTTTTAGAATCATTAAATTTGAGCGATCATAAAATCCAAATCTAGTTTTTTTTAAACAGTTGACGCTAGGTTTTAGGCAATTTCTGCATTTATATTTATTTTGTAAAAATCCTAACCAGTAATCTTAAATGATTCACTTGTGAAATAAATGAAGATACTTCTCAGGAAAGTTTCAGAATTATGGGCCTGAATCATCCTTGCCAAGGAAGTTGAACAGAGGGGGAAACATTTCACCATTTCATTGTTTGCTTCTGGAGTGTTTTTGATATTTCTGATATTGCCATGCCCAAGAATTTAGGAATTCACAGTTAAGATACAAACGAAGCTGTTTTCTTTCTCTAGCTTCTCTGAAAAAAATCCCTGTAAAGACACTAACCAGAGCAGTTCCCCCAATGAACTAGGAATCAGCATAGCCAAAAAATTAAAAGTTAACTCAATACTAGACTGTCTAGATAGTTCTTGAGTATGATGGGAGGGAGGACATTCTTAAGTCACACTTGCCAGAAACCAGAACACAGTATTAGCTGCAAGCTATCATAACACATGTGGGTTCTCATGAACTTTAAGACTTTAGATCTTTCAAGCACCTAAAGGGAAGGGTTCAGGCATTTTCACAAACCACTGGATTAGTCTGTCTTCCTAGCTTCCTAGTACAACCAATTTGGATAGGTCACGTGAGCCCATCATGCCCAGTCTTCCCCTGCTTGGGTCTACCAGGCACCTTCTCCACCCTCTAGTACCACCATAGATCACCATGTGCCAGAGTGGATGCTTAGGACTCCCTCTGATCCCCAGGCCTGAGTATCCTGGGCAGCCTGGCAACCTGTCAAAATTAAGAGGCTAACCCAGTGCCAACAGTAAGATACAAGTCTCCCAGAGAAGGTTTTAAGGTTAAAAAAAAAAAAAAGGTGGGGGGAGGGCACCTCGGTGGCTCAGTGGGTTAAGCATCCAATTCTTGATTTCAGCTCAGGTCATAATCGCAGGGCTGGAAGACAGAGCCCTGTGCTGAGCTCAGTACCAGGTGTAGCACCTGCCTAAGATTCTCTCTCTCCTCCCTGTGCTCCCCATGCCTGACCCACCCCACTCACATGCACATTCTCAAAAAAAGAGAAAAAAGGAGGGGTCCTGTGAAAGATGGGACAGAGAAAATGTGATTATATATACAGGACTATCATTCAGCTATCAAAAGGGAAACCTTGCCATTTTTCACCACATGGATGGAACTTTGAGGGCATTATGCCAAGTGAACTAAGTCAGAGAAAGGCAAATACTGTACGAGCTCACTTATATGTGGAATCTTGAACACATGTAACACCCCCATAGATACAGAAAATCAATTTTGGTTGCCACAGGCAGGAGTGTGAGGGGATGGGTGAAATGGGTGAAGGTCAAAGGATACAAACCTCTACCTATAAAATAATTAAGTCATGGGGATGTAACATCCAGCACAGTGACTATGGTTAATAATCCTGTGTTGTGTATTTGACAGCTGCCAAGAGTAGATCTTAAAAATTTGATTAAAAGAAAACCTGCAGCAATAGGTATTAACTACTTACCGTGATCGTTTCACAATACCAACAATGCATCACTGTTATAGACCTGAAACTAGTAATGCTCTATCAATTATACTTTAAGTTAAAAAAAAAAAAAAAAAAAAAAGACTGGCATCCAACTTCAAATCATTTAGGAATCATGCTGGGGAGTCTCCAGTATCCCAGTAAGTAGTTAGGGGTAAAAAAAAAAAAACAAAAAACCACAAACATTGAGAAGGTAAAAGTACAAATAGGGTTCCAGATCACACTCCAGAAGGCTTTAGTTCAGTGAATCCAGGTGGGCTTCAGAAGTCTGCATCTTCAGAGCTCGCCGAGGTGATTCTTAAAGATTAGCCAGGATCAGGAATCCATGCATAATAAATTCCTAATAACTCAAAGGACTCATTATAACCTTACCTCCAGGACACAGGTGCACTCAGAATTCCTACACTTGCAGCTTGACACAGGACATAGGACACCTGGCACATTCATCAACAGATCGCCACTTTTCCCAGAGGTCCTTGCCAGGTTTCAAATGCCATCCTTTTTAGAGAAATGAGCACAACTAACTTTTAAACAGAGCTTTAACTCTTCTCAAAAGTGTTCCCCACACTCAGAAGTGGGTAAGAACCTCAAGAGATTCTCCCGTGAAGATGGAAAGCCAAAGTTAACTCACTCTGGATAGAGAGGGCAAAGGGTGCAATTGCCCTTGAAATGGCCAGTGACCAAGGGAGGCTGCCCTCCTGTGCTTTCTTCCTTGAACCGTATTTACAATCCTGCCCCTCCTGTTGTTAAACTCTAAAGCACAAACATTAGGTCTACACTAAACAGACCACAGAAAACAAGAAGGAAATGTCTTGGGGCGCCTGGGTGGCTCAGTGGGTTAAAGCCTCTGCCTTCCGCTCAGGTCATGATCTCAGGCTCCTGGGATCGAGCCCCGCATCGGGCTCTCTGCTCAGCAGGGAGCCTTCTTCCTTCTCTCTGTCTGCCTCTCTGCCTACTTGTGATCTATCAAATAAATAAATAACGTCTTTAAAAAAAAAAAAAAAGAAAGAAAGAAAATGTCTTTACATCCATCAAGTTTTCGGGCTATAACCTTCACTGTTTGCATTAACCCCACTGGAGTTGCAAACTGTCTTAAGTTAAAGCCACCATAGCCCAATGGGATTCCAACCATCCCCATCCACCTAGTTCCTGAAATAAGGCCCATTCACCTCTAGGAAGGGTAACGTTTATGAATTAAACTTTGTCTTCTAAGAAATCAATGAATGTCCCACCATTCTTCCTAAAAGACTATGAAAAGAATCTGAAGAAAGCAGAGACCATCAGAATGGGGGGAAAGGGGAGGAGTGGGGAGGAACATTCCAGAAAAGGAGGCTGAGGGTCCTCACAATTCTCCCATTTCTGGAACCCAGGGATCTGCTTTTCCAAAAGGAAGGCTTACGGCGCAATGAGGGACAACACCCAAGTCAGTCATCCTACAGAGGCTATTACCTTCCAAGGACCCATCACAGGGTGAGGCCCTAGGAACAAGTGTGAGGGAGCTTTGAGGCAAGGAACTGATAATATTCACTGTTTAAATGGCAATGGTGAGGGTGAGCAACATTACAGGGAGCCAGGGAGACCTCCCAAGGAAAGAGCCCCAAAGCCAAGAACTGATGTCCATGATCGCTGGCCAGTTCCAGTGGACGGGAGAGGAAGTTGCCCGTGTGTGGGCAGAGAGGCGGGGCAGGGTTCACCAGGGATCTGGATCCCAAGGGTGTTCTCCAGAAACTAAGGAAAGGCCAAGAATCTCAAAGGGCTGGTCGGACTCGATCTGCAGGTCATAGCACATCCTCCTGACCTTGACCTGGAGAGTAACACAGGACAGCTAAGGGAGGCAGCAGGGTCTCTGGGGTACATGAATGCTGTGCCAAGGGGCACCGCTGGAGGGTTTCTACTGGAAAAGAGACCCAAATGCTTGGTGTGGACTTGTCATTTGGCTATATTACCAAAAAAGGAAAGAATGTAGGGCATAAAAGTAAATAAAGGAATCAAGACTTGTTTTCTAGATGCAGCAGGATGTTTTTCCTCCATAAAGATAGCGTAAGCAATAATAAAGACAGCCCACGTTCAACAGCAACACCAATTCCAGGATGGGGAATAGAGTGCACACCTGCAGAGAGACCCACACCTGTCACCCCAAGACTCCCCAGACCATTACAGCTCTCCTGGGAGTCTACAATGAACCTTACTGATAAGGTCTCTGCAGACCCGACTTGCAGCGTCCACTAGAATGTGTTCACTGTGCTCAGAACAGAAGGAAAGTTATTGTTTAATTCAAAGTTCTCACCCGAGGTGACTCTGTGAAGCCTGGAGACCACTGATTGCCTCATACAGGGGAGGAGGCTGCTACGACCTACTAGTGGTGGAGGCCAGGCGCTGCTCAACATCTAACAGCACATGGGACGGACTCTCCCCCAGACGGAATTCATCAGCACAAAACGGCAATTGTATCAAGGTTGAGAACCCCCAGGTTCAGTCAGATCGACTTAATAACAATGGCAGCAAGAGGCTTGGACGGTCTCCTGTGGACAACCGAGGCATACAGCCTTGGCACTCGCAGGGCTGGGCCTACGGAGGATGGGACGGAAGCCAGAATGCCAGGCTGATCACACCTACCCGCACCCTGGCCTCATGGCCACGTTCTGCCCAACTCTGACCCTGACCTTCCCTTCTGCTAGCTCTTCCTGCCACCTTCAACTCCCACCTGAGGGGCTCACCCCCAGTCACTCAACAACTGGGAGCTCAGAATGGGGACTACAGCAAGACCAAGGTATTAGAAGCCTGACCAAGAAGGATGAAAGCAAGGTAACCTCATAGGGATGGAACTTCTCGATGACCCTGGTCATAAACATGCGCAGGGCCGACAAGTCGCATTATCCCGGCCTTCTTCTTCAGACCCCCAATTCCTAACACTCGCCAACTACAGCAGGCTATCCAACACAGACCTCAAGATCAACACACACCTCTCCCCTCTCTGCCGATTCTGCACCCAAGCGCACAGCTGTGGGCCCTCAACACCTCCAATTACTCACGAGTGCCCTGGGCCCTGCCTCTAGAAAAAGCCCTCAAAACCAGCCCCCTCTCCCCCTTCCAGCTGTTTTACCACCATTACTGAGTCCCCATCATTTCTCACCCACGTGGTGCCAACACCTCCAGAGCAAAGCTTTTCAAACATTCTCAGGAAGCCACGAAGAGGCGGGGCCTCAGAGGCTTGTTGCAAATCCAGATTTAGAGTAGCTCAAGGTGGTGCAAAAGAATCTGCCATCTTACCAAGTACGCAAAGTGGTTCTGACTCAAATGTTCAGAGACCCCACTGGGCCCAGCCAACTTCGGATTCTCAACCCCTAGAGAGTTGGCCCCGTGGTCAGTTCTGGGTACCCCACCCTCTTCACAAGGCAGGACCTTCCAGAAGAGCGTTTGCCAAATGGGAGGGGCGGGGAGCCAACAACACACAGACACCAACATGAAGCTACAGACCAACTGGAAATCACAGAACTGAGTGGCCAGCTTGCCTCCAGCCTCCGCTGCCCAGTGACGCCAGTTATCTCACTAGGAGTGACTGGAGGCAAGTTTCTACATTTGAGGCTTAGTCCCCATGACCACAGAACTCTCCAGCCAGTCCAGGCTGACGTGTATCCAGAGGTACCCCTCTTTTCCTCCCATCCCAATCCCAGTCACAGCCGGTGTCCCATTCCCTCCCCGACCCGACCCACTTCCCCTTCCGGTCCAAGCAGAGGTGCAGAGTGCGTGCCCGGATCCCAGACCGGCCCACAGGCCCCGGGAAGGTAGCAGCAGTTTCCCTCCTGGGCACCACCTGAGGGGTCTGCCTAGGAAGTCCAATGAAAGGGGGAAGGGAAAGAAAAGCTGAGCCATTCCAGGGTGTGCCTTTGCCCCAGGATGGTGCTAGCCATCACACACGCACTTGGCAGCCACACAGAAAGGCATGGAAAGAGCATGCGAATGACACCGAGTGTCACCCGTAAGACACCACAGTACAGTGTCTCCCGGGCCCTCATCAGGCAGGATCCTACTGCAGACACTCCCACATACATGTACCAGCTGGACTGTGTTTTCCTAAAGGCTTTCCGAGCACTGGAGAAAGGCAGTTTCCATAACAAATCCTCCCCACCTCACCCAGGGAGGAGGCAGTTAGCTGGTCAAGAGACTGAAGGGGAACCTAAAGACACAAACAAAAAGCTGGGGGCTGCTGAGGTCTCCCCACAGTTCCACCACAAGTCGGGGCTGAAGGCTCTCCATGAACGGTACCTTACCAGACATGGGGTGATGAGTCCTCCCCAAAACCGTGAGGCCAAAGTAACTGCAGCAGCTGTTACTACGAGCAATGATGCCGAAGCTACACACCAAGTGAGAACCGCAGAGGGCAGGGCGGCTGAGCACCCAACCCCAGTGTGTAGCTTTCTTGTGAGGCCGAATTAAACCCAAGAGGGACAACCCCGTGCAAAAATTCCCATCACTGACACAACAAAGCATGAATATGTTGTCCTATCCACAGAGGAAGCCAAAGCTTTTCTCCCTCAACCATGGTATTAACGGGTTGCCAGACCTGTATGCTGGTCTCCCCCAGTTCCCTTGGGGAACAGCCCTTGTGAAACCCAACCCTTCCCTAGAAACACACGCCCAGTCCCAGGGCTGCAAAGAAGGGTTGTCTCATATCCAGATCCCACTGAAGCCAATGCCACTTACCACCGGCTGTGAGGAGGGGCCAAGGGGGCTCACTAGCTGCCCGGGAGACACACATCCCGACCAGAAGCTCAGAGCATACAAGCCCGCCTGCCGTCTTCAGCATTCGCTCTGCCCCAAGGGCCAGGCCGGAACTGCACCTACACGGTAGAATCTCCGGGGACTCTTTAAGATGGAATACAGGAATACCTGGGCTGCAGGAGTTACTGATTAAACTGGCCTCAGGCAGGGCGTGGGTACTGATGTGGTTTAGATGCTCCCAGGTGAGCCTAATAGGCAAGCATGATGAAGACTCACTGGCTGGTCCCCAGGAGGAAGCCAGCTTGAGAAGCACGGGAGCAGCCCCCGCCCACCGGTGTGGCTGGTCCAGGGGCAGCTCCCCTGCCACGGGGCACCAGCGTGAGTCCTGCAGATCTCACTCAAGGAGAACAGGACCTACGTGGGGCTCCCTGCTCAGTAAGGGGCTTGCTTCTCCCTCTTCCCCTGCTTGTGTTCCCTCTCTCGCTGTCTCTCTGTCAAATAAATCAATCAATAAAATATTTTTTAAAAAAAAAGAAACAGGAGGACAGGACAAAGCCCATCTGATGCCTTCAGCCCGCCCTACAGCTTCCCATCCACCTCCCCTTCCTGGAGCCACACACCTAAGTCCAGGCACCTCCCTGAGGAGCAGCCTGATCGGAGCCATCAGTAGGGAAGTGCAGAACACAGCAAACCAGGACGGAAGCTCCTAAGCCGGCTCCCACAACTCCCAGTCTCCACCATCTTTAGGCTTAAGGCAGACAGGCCCTGAGCAGGTACTCCATGCCAGGCTAAGCGCCTTCCGTGCTCACGCATGGAATGGGTTCCCTTTAATCCCAGCACAACCCACTAAGGCTGATACAGATATTATCCGCATTTTACAGACGAGCAAAGCCAGCCGTTGGATAAATTAAGAATTTATCCAACGTCTCACAGAAAGTAGTGTCAGTCGAACCAGGACTCGAATCTAGCCGGTAGCGCTCTAAGTCTTTGCTTCTAACAGTTCTGCTGCTAAGATAACATCTTGTTATAATTAACATCGAGTTCAGCCCTGACAGAGAGGAAACATTACCAAGTGGAAGCAGAGCTCATTAAAGCCCTGAATCTGAGGTCTTAAAAAAAATCAATTTCATAAGTGTAGATAGACAAAACCTGATTTTTACTGACAGTTCATGTGGGAAAGATTTGCGGTTTCAGGGACCATCCATTTATTCATTTGGGTTTGCAAGGCACCTTGTGCAGCTCTGGGACAGGCCTGGGTGCTGGTGACAAGGAGACATATGCTATACCCTCTGGGTGACCTTCTAAGAGCTAATGTGATCCTGGCCACAGCACCTTCCTTGGGGCCTTCAAGCCAGGATCCAACCTCCTTCTCTTCCTCTCAAGAGAGGCCCCATCCACACGGCTCTGCACTGGGCAGATGATCCGGGAGGCCTCTGAGGACAGCTGATTGTGGGCTTGCTTGTCTGACCAGCTAGGTGGTGATTTGATACTGGTTCTAAAGAACAGCACCCACACACAACTCTGGACCCTCTGAATTAGTCTCTAGGAATGGGTCCAGGCTTTGCCAGCTTATAAGTTTCTACAGCTGAGTTGAGAACTAATTTCTCAGCCAGGCTTGAAAAACCAATGGCCAAGAGATGAAAAAGGAGAAAAATCCAGAAACCGCATATGAATCGCTGAAGATGATTGAATGAAAGCAATTATCTGTAGCCTGGATGACAGATGGCATGAATTATGGGAGTGGGACATGGGGCTTCTCTGTGGAAGGCAATTCTCTATTGCTATGTGGTGCTAGGGATGGAACTGCCAAGGGCAGACAACAGTAAGGGGGCAACAACAAGCTGCAAGAAAAGGAAGTCCTGGTACTTTCAATTTAGGACCTCCAGGATGCCTCAACTTGGGTTATCATGCTCTGAAAAACTGCAGGGCCAATGACCTGCTCAGATCATTTGAGAGAACACAATTACCATAATACAGAGAAAAATGCCATTTTTATTTTATTTTATTTTTTTAAAGATTTTTTTTTTTTATTTATTTATTCAACAGAGAGGAGAGAGATCACAAGTAGGCAGAGAAGCAGGCAGAGAGAGAGGGGGAAGCAGGCTCCCTGCTGAGCAGAAAGCCCAATGCAGGGCTTGATCCCAGGACCCTGACTGAGATCATGACCTGAGCCGAAGGCAGAGGCTTTAACCCACTGAGTCTCCCAGGCGCCCCCAAAATGCCATTTTTTAGAAGTCTTTATTTATTTAAAGTGGGGAGGGACAGAGGGAGAAAGAGAATCTTAAGCAGACTCCATGCTAGGCCCAGAGCCCAACTAGGCAGGCCCTTGATCTCACGACCCTGAGATCATGACCTGAGCCAAAATCAAGAGTCAGACCCTGCTTAACTGACTGAGCCACTCAGGCACCTCCAAAAATGCTATTTTAAATTAACAGCAACTACGGGTTTGCAATGTTTTGGACTAGAAACGATCTAGGCCATGCACCCATGAGTTGGGTACATTTGTGGCAGTGAGGGGTTAAAACTGACATCCATGGGCCCCACCTCCATCTCAGACATCTACATTTCAATCATCTCTGATGCCAGTGATGCACGAACTCTACTTTTAGAAAACCCCTGATAGCTGAGTCTGATGTAAAGAATGAGCCCCTAAAACCCTCCCCTGATCATGGGAGGCGATCACTCCTCCTTCTAAGCCTTTAAAATGAGCTGTAAGTTTCATATGCGAGCTTATGTTGTTTTCCTCCATATGCAGATACAGGTACAGGTCTAACCCTAACCTCCCCCGACCAGCAAATGGAACTTCCCACCCTTCTCCATCCCCGACATCCCAGGGTGCTGTCTGAATGACAACTAATTTTTAAAACTCAAGACTGGTTAGCCAATTTCATCCAAAGTGACATGAAATTCGGTTGAACATATTTAATCAACTCAAACTTCATGACCATTTAAAGTAAGCAGTTAAAAATCTTTCAAGGGGCGCCTGGGTGGCTCAGTGGGTTAAAGCCTCTGCCTTTGGCTCAGGTCATGATCTCAGGGTCCTGGGATGGAGCCCCGCATCGGGCTCTCTGCTCAGCGGGGAGCCTGCTTCCCTCTCTCTCTGTCTGCCTCTCTGTCTACTTGTGATAATATATATATCTTTTAAATACAATTCAACTAGTGCCCAGGGAACCTCTCCTGGCCCATGACATCACGGTGAATGGGCTGATCTCTGGACCACATAGCTTTGAGCATATCTGACTTCAAGGGAGTCCACCTTTGAATTTCCCACTTTTATCAAGCTCATTGGTT
Organism: Procyon lotor; assembly: GCA_028646535.1. Taxonomy (NCBI): domain Eukaryota; kingdom Metazoa; phylum Chordata; class Mammalia; order Carnivora; family Procyonidae; genus Procyon; species Procyon lotor. Next base: position 33,084,593 of record CM053609.1, read on the forward strand.
TTCCTGTTCTTCAAATGGGGGCCTAATATAAAAAATCAAAATGAATCTAAGTTGGATCAATAAGGGACCTCATAGGACCCGATGGAGGCCCATCTCTCAGGAAAGACAGCTGAGGGAGATGAGGTGTCCCTGGAACGATGGGGAAATAAAGAATGTAGGCTTCCTCCTGGACCAGAAAACAATGTTCTCTTGGACTTGCCCCCAGGAGGACACTGGATAAAGAGGAGAAGATGCTCCAATGGGACCATATTTGTAAGTGGCCAGCTCTGCTCCTTATGTAAGCAGGCCATGGAGGAAGGGTCCAGAAAGCATCACTCTCTCCAGGAACTTGAGGCACAGCACCTTCCATGGGGCCTTCTAGCCAGTTTCAGATACGCTAAAACCGAAGGTAACAACATCCATTATGTGAGCCACATATGTGATTTAAAATTTTCTAGTAGTCATTTTTTTTGACTGTTTAGTAAAAAAAAGGTGAAGTTGCTTTTTAGAAATATATATTAAATTTAACACATCCAAAATATTATCATTTCAACTGAAATTTAATCAGTATAAAAATCATTAAGGAAGGGCACCTGAATGGCTCAGTTGGTTAAGCATCTGACTCGTGGTTTTGGCTCAGGTTATGATCTCCAGGTGGGAAGGTCCAGCCTGCGTGGGGCTCTGTGCAAAGTGACGAGTCTGCATCCCCTCTCTCTCTCTCTGCCTCTCTTTCTGTCCCTCCCAGTGCCCCCCCAACTCTCTCTCTCTGAAGTACATACATCTTAAAATATATATATTTTAAAAATTTTAAAAATCATCAATGGTTTATTTCACATTCTTCTAGGCCAAGGCTTTGAAATCTGGTGTGCATTTTACATTTACAGCACACATCTCAATCTGGATGTTAAATCTTCTCTGGACATGCTTGAGCTACATTTCGATTTCATAACATTTATCACTGAAAAAGCTGTACCGAAGTTATTCCAAACACGCTTAAAAGTTTCCCGATAACCAAACTGAGAACCTGGTTTTAAATTTAAATGAATTAAATAAAATCAGAGATGCAGTTCCTCAGCTGTCCTAGCCACACTTCAGGTGGTCAACAGCCCTTCGTGGCCAATGGCTACAATAATGAGACAGGTTGAATGTGTATTCTTTCCAAATGACTCCACATCAAAAGCTTTATTTTCTTAATGATTAGGAGGTAGAACGGCTCTCGATGGACAAAGGCATGAGGGCTCTGTTATTGTTGCTGTGAATGCTGAAGGGCTTTCCGATTCTAGCAAGCTTATCACTGTAATGTCCTTTCTCAAGAATGAGTAAGAGTCTGCCAGGTATAACCAGGACAGCGGTGAGCTCTCCAAGGAAAAGGGTCTGGAGGAAAATTCCCAGAGCAGCTACTATGGGCCAAGCACCCCAATGAATATAGAGTAGCCACTGTCCCATTTGGTCCCCCATCATCTTGCGGGTGACACATCATTAAGTGGATTTAAAACATAAAGAATCCAAGATTGGCCACAATGGGGGACTTGCCCAAGGCCCCACAACTTCCCAGGGAGACCTTTCCTTTTTCACCAGGTCACATCAAGAGCCAGGGATAGCGGGGTAGGGGGAAGTCGTGCTGTGTCCTCTCTACACTGAATACCAGGTAGAATCCAAGACAGGGCAGAACATAGGAAACCAGAGATAACAAAGCCAAGGCACTAGAACCACACATTGGTCTGGAAAATAAAAGTGGGTGTAAAAGTGGACCAAAGGTAAGAGGCAGGGAAAGGCCTGATAACCTTTGTTTTTATATATATATATATATATTTTTTTTTTTTCTTTAAAGATTGTATTTATTTATTTGATAGAGAGAGAGATCACAAGTAGGCAGAGAGGCAGGCAGAATGAGAGGGGGAAGCAGGTTCCGCGCCAAGCAGAGAGCCCAATGCGGGGCTCGATCCCAGGACCCTGAGATCATGACCTGAGCCGAGGGCAGAGGCTTTAACCCACTGAGCCACCCAGGCACCCCAGTTTTTATATTCTTGTCCCACTAAACTGTGGTGCCACCTCACTGTCCACTGTTGTTGTGGCCAACAGTCAAGTGTTTAGTTTCTTCTGCCAAGGCAGAAGCTTTCCTTAGCTGTCAATTCACAAACGTCCATCTAGACCGGATTCAGTTCTTCCAAAACCCCAGATACCAAGTCTGAGGTTCCCACAATAGAGTTAAATAAGCAGGGAAAATAATTTTCTGATCCAGAAATTGAAGAGCAATCAAGTAACTGAAACAACAACCAAGAGGAGATTTCTATACATGAATATTGTTATTTAACTCAATTTTCTAAGCTTTTTCAGGCATTAAAGGAAGTGTAACATGATGGCTCTGCAAGGCATATAGAGCTTCGCCACTTACTCCACAGGACCAGGCATCAAACTGATGAGGAAACTAAGATTCTTCCTGATTCTGACTGGAGATGCAAAGAAGAGACAAAGGTGCACAAGGAAGCGAGTCAGTGGGAGGAAGGGAGACAGAGTGAGTGAGTCTAACTAATTCATAGAGGCAGGGTGAGCCCATACAAAGAGTGAGAATCAGCCAGAACCCCTACCAGCTAAGGGCAAGCTCTGATTCCAGGATACTTAAGCCACTCTCGCCAGGGCAGAGGAGCAGAGAGGTTGCAGGAAGGTCAAATGCAAATCAAATAAGCCTCTTACCCAACTACCTAAGAAGCACCTCTTTGAAATACAATCATCAAGGAACACAAGGCTCCATCTCCCAGTTTCCTGGGAGGGCCAGGGCCTGGCTTTAACTGTCACCTTACTCCAAATTGCAAGCCAGGATAAATTTAGCAATCTGATCTTGAAGACATGAATACAATGCATTGTATCCACTGAGCTATATAAAAGAATGAGATTTCTTTCCATCTTTATAATCTCTAGCTTTGCAATGCTTGCAGTAGACTGCCTGTGATGTTCATCACATTCTAGTTTAATGCACAGTCAATAATAAATGGTTTTCTTTTCCTTTTGCCTTTGTGGAAAAGTGTTCTGGGTTGGGAAAAGATTTTACTGTTCATTGTATTTCCCCAATACTCCTCAAAGAATCACTCTACTTCCACCCAGACCTGACCTCCCTAAAGTTATTTTTAAGCTGTTTTCAACTAAAAGGGGTACAATTATGGTTTTATGATGGGACCTACCGTAAGGACAGGGGTAGGGTCTCTCACAACTCACTAAGATACTACAAGAAAAGATGTAACTTGGTCCTCTGAACGTAGCTTGGGGACAGTCTCTTTGACTGTCCAAGCCTCCACATACCCCAAGTACCACAAATTCCAGGGAAACACTCTTAGCAGGTCACAGAGCCCCTCAGCTGGCTGGCTCTGGCCCTTAGTACCCACCGGGCCCTCTGCCAGGAAAACCTGGCAGCCACGCCTTCCTCTCCCTCTGGGTGACCCCCATCAGAGCAGGAATCCTGTTGTACTCTGCTCGGTACCTTCCCTGGCACAGAGCAAGGCATGAATGAATGGAAACCTTTAACTCTGCTCTTCTCCCTCAAAGTCAAAGTCAATACTATCTCAACATTCAGTTTGTTTCCGTTGGAAACATTTGCTCCATGAGGAAATGTTTCTCAGAGAGCTGTGTTTCAACTGTTAGAACTAAAAAGTACCACACAGCCAGCAGAAACACAGGTGAAAAACATCCGGGTTGTCTTAGCCGTGACACTTTGCTGTGATATTCCCTCAGCGGGAAACCTGTCTCTCGGCAAGGCCCTCAGCCAGCTTTGGCCTGTCTTCCACCTTTTTCTCCCCGAGATCTGTCCATCTTGGTCTATCCCCGAGAGGAATGTGACTGTCAAAAGCATCCTTGAGAGAAAATGTGTTTTTTTTAAATTTTTTTTTTTTTTTTTTTTTTGAGAGAGAGAGTGTTCTTAAATTGACTCCTTCTCAAGTCACAACCAGAGAGTGTTTTTTGCAGAGCCCAGCCTGAGGTGAGCTGGACTGCCCCATCCATCCACACAGCAGGGCGGGCTGTCGTTAATTATTACTGAGCACTAATGGAAATCTAACCTTATTTACCCCAACCACTTGGCCTGGGTTACCAGAATAAGAAGCCGACCCAACGCGGAATACTTTGGGAAATGACTCACCAGAATGCACATCCAAACAGCTTTTGCCACTTATGAACCGTATAGCAGTGCTTCTCAAACCTTGGTGTGCATTACAACATCCTAGAGAACTTATTCCAATCTGTATTCCCGAGCCGCAGCCCCAGAGTTATGATTCAGTACATGGGGAGGTGCAGCCGCCTTTCTCTTAAGTCCCCTAGTGATCCTGAGCCTTGGGTCCCAAGGGCACAGTTGGAGAAACCTGATGAATGGAGCGCGTCAGCCACCCGTGGAAGGGCAGTGCCAGGCCCTCCCTGGCTTTTTCTCGGACTGAGGGGAGCAAGGCCAAGCCCAATGGTTCTCCAACCTAATTCCTGCAGAACACTGCTATTCTATCGCTGAAATCGAAGCATGGGATTTCTCTCCAGGTTTCAAAGCAAAGCAAACCTCTGACACCACTGAGTACTTGCTTCTACTGTAATCTAAACGCTTTTAATTTCTCAGCAAATTATGTCTTTTGTTGAGACCTTATTGAGTTCAATCAATGTGACATATTAATAAGAAGCAGCTGTACGGCCTGGTTGACACAGCCAACACAACCAGAAAAACAAGGAAATTCAGAGCCATTGGCCTCTGGCTCAGTCCGACCTTCCTAAGGTACCCCCTCTGACCACCACATCTAATAACATCTAGATGCCCTGATCATCTAATAACACGGCCCTTGGCTGCCGGACCAAAGCATGGCTTGGTTGCCCTCAAAACTCAACCTCCTAGACAACATAAAACGGGTACACACTGTAAATTACTTTATTTTATATATATATATATATTTTTTTAAAGATTTTATTTATTTATTTATCTGACAGCGAGAGAGAGATCACAAGTAGGCAGAGAGGCAGGCAGAGGGAGAGGTGGAAGCAAGCTCCCTGCTGAGCAGAGAGCCGGACACGGGGCTCAATCCCAGGACCCTGAGATCATGACCCGAGACAAAGGCAGAGGCTTTAACCCACTGAGCCACCCAGGCGCCCCAAATTATTTTAAACCAAGGAAATGTGTAATCAATTGCTAAACCGCATGGCAAAAATGAGTACAGGCTTCTGATTTTCCACACAGGTAATTAGGCATCAGAGAAATGGCTATATCCTCCCTCCCCATACTTCGGCACTGGAGCCCATTAGGGTCCCCGACTTGAGCTAAAAAAGTCCTTGTTAAGTTTCAGCTTTCCCACAATTTAATTTTAAAAATTTAATAAGCATCTGTCCCTATCCCCGGGGGCCTTGGCAAGAGCATATAAATCCATGCGCCGACTGTGAACATAAACACTCTGCCCATGTCCAGTGCAGAGGTCTCCCTGGTCCCAGGTGCTACAGATCATCTGAGTGGCTCCTCATGCCACGAGAAACTGCCTGGTGTAGCATCCTCAATGAAAGGGATATTTACCAGCTTGTGATTCTTCTTTCCTGACCTTTACATGTAAGGTGGGCTAGCAAATGAAACCGGCAGGTTAAAATGGCCTATTCCACTCAAAAACAAAAAACAAAACATTATGCTAGTTTTAAAGGGGGGGTAGGGCCAGCACATCTGGATCCAATCGTTGTAAAGTTTCATAGTCTTAGCATCTTCCCTCCCAGAGGCAAAGCAGCAGACTGCAGGGACAACGCAGAGGACAAACCAAGATGCCTGGATCCTGACCCAGGCTTGGCCACCAGCCCCATGTATGACCTTGGGCACAATTCCTGACCTCTCCAGGACTCAGTTTCCTAGAGTCCTCCAGACTGCAACACCAGTGCTAACTAGTAATAGGATTCAAATGTTGATGAATTCATAACACTTCTCTACTTGATTGCATATGCAAGGACTGCAATTCTCCTGGGAGAAGACAGAGCTATTGTTCCTTTCTCTGCGGGGCCTGTCGTTCCCCTCTTTGCCTCCTTCCTATCCCCCCTCTCCCAGGCCTGGAGGCCAGTCCACTTCCCAAATTCAGCTTCTCGGAGCGGAGCTGGGATGAGACAGAGCCTCCAGGAGAGTTTCCCGAACTGGCACTGAGCTCTTCTCTGACTATAATGTCTAGCACAGCAGGACTTTAGTTCCTCAAATAAGCTTCTAATTGTCTTTTCGGAAATGTGTGTGGACGCTTATTTCAAGCCATTTGGCAAGCGGCTCGCAGGGTATTTGCTCTGACATTGTGCTTGGAGAGGGAGGATTTAAGAGTCTGGAGGAGCATTAGAAAAACTGCATTCCAGCTGATCTCTCCTTGGATGGAGATAAAACAACTTTTTCAGGCACCCACCACGGGTATGATGCAAAACCCCACAGGTCTCCAAAACTTACAATCACAGACTTCTACACTTGGACCTCAGTCTTCTCCCCAGGGCAGTAAGAAGGTGTCCTGACAGGGTTAATGGAGGCCAAGAATTATGACACACTTGGGCCGTCCCAGCAGCATCTGAGACAGATGCCTGTCCCCAGGCATCATTCTTCCCAGATGCAATATTAACAGGGCAGCGAAGGCCCCTGACAGCAGGCTGGAGACAGGCCCTGAGTCAGTAAGAACTAAGGCCAGAGGATGTGGGATGAGAATTCAATCTAGAGTCAGAAAACAGAGTTCAAATCCCTGGTCTACCACCACCTCCCTGGTTTAAAATGTTAACAGGTGTCCCAGCCCTCTACACAAGCCCTAATTTTCCCCAAATTTATTGTGTGTGCACATTTGCTCTAGGGGCTTATTAATATGCTGATTCTGAATCAGCAAATCTGGGCATAGCCTGAGAGTATCAACAAGTTCCCAGGTGGAAGGGATGTTGCTGGTCCATGAACCAACTTTAAATAGCAAGGACAAGATTTACTATCCAAGCCAGTGTTTCCCAAACACCCCAGCTAAGAGTCACAGGAGTAATTATTAAATGCACAGATCCCAGAGCCCCAACCAGGATGAGTGCGGGCCTGGTGAACTGGAAATGTAACAAGTGCACGGGTGAGTCTTATTACCAGAGAAGTTTGGAGAAGCACAGTCTAACTCATCTGCATCTCTCATAGCCTGTGGAAGCCCTCGCTTCCTTTCCATTGTTCTCTTCAGTCTAGGTTCCTTAAAATCTATTAACATAGCTCTTGCTTCTGAGGGTCCTGTAGACACATTTTAAGAGCTGATGGTTCTCCCAAATTTTCCTGAGTCCTGGTACACTTAGAAAAGGACCATCTTTTTTATTTTTTTATTTTTTTAAGATTTTATCTATTTCTTTGAACAAGACACAGCGAGAGAGAGAACACAAGCAGAGGGAGTCGGAGAAGGAGAAGCAGGCTTCCCGCTAAGCAGGGAGCCCGATGTGGGGCTGGATCCCAGCACCCTGGGATCAGGACCTGAGTGGAAGTTCGATGCATAACGACTGAGACACCCAGGTGCCCCAAAAAAGGCCCATCTTTGTAGGGCCTGAGCTCTGGCAGCCCCCAAGGGACTGAGGGAAGACTGAGGGCACCGCTATATCAGGACACCTCTAAATCATAATTCAGCTCCCCAACTAGAAAGCTCTGGTCCCACCTCAACCATATCAGTCAGTGAGCAAAACCAACCAGCCCAGCCCTCCAATACATCTCCCCATTGTTGTGGCGATGATCCAAAACAGAAAAAGAAAAATAAACACATCAAACTCCTGTCTTGAGGTTGTCTCAAAGGGCCAAGGCAGAGGTGAAAAAGCATACACATCTATTTACTCACCCTCTTTAACAAATTACAGATAATATCCATTAGACCAGAAGCACAGTCTGCCTGACGCTCGTTAGCTCACTGAACCCTTGCACCAAATCCTTGATTTGTCTGTTTTACTGAGGACACCAAGGCTTACAGAGGTGAGGGGCTTGCCTCAGGTCGCACGCTCAGTGGTGGCCACTGTGAAACAGGCTCTCACATGAAACCCTTTGTTCTGGTTTGTTTTAGCGCCTCCCGCGGACATGCACCCTGCCAGGTCCTGCTTTCTACTGAGGACAGGGCCCAGGTCTCTACTGTTCCAGGCCAGGCCATATCAACCACGCACCTCAATGCACTCAGGAAAACAGCTGCCTAGCTGCGAAGGTCTTCCAAGCCAGGGCTTTTCCACCACACAACTTGCCTTCAAAACCAGAACAAGTTTACAGGTGCTCCCTGGTTTAAAAGACTCCCAACTGATAAAATATCGGTTTCTAAGACATAAGATAGAGAAAAGATGGTGGCAAGGGAGTCAGAAGGCCTGACGGACTCTCCTGTTTCTGCCACCTTGCTCCCACACAGGGACAAGCCACTTGACCTCTCTATACACCTCAGTTTCTCCATCAACATGATGGTTCAATCCATCCCCCAAATCTCTCGGAACTCCCACCAAGTGCTGGATGTGGAGCTAAGAAGAAAAGGATCTGGAGGAATGAATGAGAGGCCAAATCTATTTCTTGGCAGTCCCGGGCCAATCCTGCTCCTCCCACCTCGCTGAACAGCCACAGAGATAAAGCACACAGAATGGTTTTCAAACAAGTAGGAAACAAAGGAGGTCCTTGGGGGATCATCTGCATCACAAAAGGACTCTTTACTTAGCCAACTAATTCACAAAAAGGATGGCTAGTGTGACAAGTTCCCCTGATACATTTTTTTGGGTCAGGTTACTGAAGTACTATTACAACAGTAAATGTCATCCTTTTTAGGTGTGCAGTTCTATTGATTTTAACACACACACACACACACACACACACACACACACACGGTTCCTGCTGTACTTTTTAAAATAATTTCTAACTTTTCAAGACTACATTATATAAAGTGATGTGGCATGGATGGTCCAATGAGACAAATTAATTTTTGGTTCTCTTCTAAAAGTGAAAGTCCCCATCTTGCCAGAAGGAAGAATAGAACTGAAATCTTGTCTGGAGAGGTGGAGGAATGGAGGGGATCGATTTGCACAAACATCTGTTAGGCATGGAGCATCGAATACCAAGATCTATTTATTAGTCCATGCAATTGAATCTCCTTTACTAATAAAGTAATTCCCTCCTCCCAACCCTCCCCCTCACATTTACACACAAAAAAATTTTTAATATGCACACAGAGCCCAAGAACATAAACGTATTTCTATCAAAGGTCATCCTTAACCGAGCAGTTTAAAACCACAAAGCCTCCTTGAATTAACTCCAAAAATCTGTAATAAATTTCACATACCATCAATCTTCCAAAGGAATTTACCTGGACAAAGAACATAACTTTTAAGACTTATCTTAAAACGAACTGTGTGAGCTTATGTAAAAAAGGGAGGTGATTATTCAAATAGAACTCTAAAAATCTATTCAAAATACAACTCCACTGCAGAATTAAGTCCTTGTCACTTGAGACTAAACAACAGCATTCCTAGCCAGAAAATGGCAACAATGCAATCAATCTAATAGTGTTTGTAACCTCTGGTAAGAAGCAGAGCGGATTTCCAATCCTTAGCTCAGCGGCACTCAAAATTTCAGTGTACCTAAGAATCTTCTGATTATGAAAACTCCACATTCCTGGACCCCACACAGACCTACCAAGTGAGAATCTCTGAGGACTAGGCAGCTCTAGTGTTTAATCTTAGCCCCCAGTAATTCGGAGGGTTGTGGCTAAAGACCACACCCAAAGAGATACAGCCCTCGCTAAGGGAGCATGTGTTTGGTTATATAAACACTACAATGAAGTTAAGATGGTAACAGAACTTGGACACTGATCCTGAGTATGGGTTATAATCTGTAGGCTAATGGCCACGGCCTAGAAATGTCCACACTAGGCAGAGAGGCTGGTCATTGTAATATCAGCACATAAAACCACACAGTGACAATCTTTCATTAATGCATGGCTGCCTGCTCCAAGTGTGGTCCCCAGACCAGGAGCCCGGACTTAGAAATCTCTAGGGCTGGGGCCCAGGAATCCCATGTTTTAACATTTCTCTAGGTGATTCTTCGATATGATGCATGATCCAGCATGTTTTAGTTAATGCAAATACATTTTTTTTTAAAGACTTTATTTATTTATTTGACAGAGAGAGAGAGAGATCACAAGTAGGCAAAGAGGCAGACAGAGGCGGTGGGGGCGGGGGGGAAGCAGGCTCCCCGCTGAGCAGAGAGCCCGATGCGGGGCTCGATCCCAGGACCCTGAGATCATGACCTGAGCCGAAGGCAGAGGCTTTAACCCACTGAGCCACCCAGGAGCCCTGCAAATATATTTTATAATGAGAAATACATAAAAATCACAATTTCTTCTTGCCTTGTCCTCCTGCCAGTTTTATTTTTGCTTTGCTAGAGGATGCAATGTTTGTCACCACACCCTCTCAACTTATCTCCCACCCCTTCCCCACTGTGGTGCAAAATATATATATGTAGCACATAAAGTTCTAGCTAGCTTTATTTCCCGCTAGCGGAGGGACAATTAACACAGCCTGGAGAGCCAAAGAGCTCCAACCAGACCCATCAGTATGGTGGCAGGGGTATATTGAAGTATTTATCAGTATGGTGGCATGGGCATTATGAAGGGACATCCCTTCGGGCTCTCAGTGCCCCCTGGTTCCAGGGAGTACCTTTCCATGATGCCTCCTAAGGCCTCCCACGAAAGCCAGCTGACCACTCAAATGGGCACTTGGTGGTGTGGGTGGGTTATTCCCCCCTAAAACATTAGATCTATGGTGGGGAGCACTTGTTCTCACATTTAGGAACACATCAAAATCTCCAAGGGAAATTAATAAAAATACAGATTCCTTGGTTGTAACCTCAGCTTCTGATTCCACAGTATTCCAGAGGGTCTCCTAAGCCTGTATTTTAGCAAGCTTCCCAGAAGATTCTCATACATAGGAAGGTTTGAGAATCCCAGATGTTACAGGAGAAACCTATGCTATAGAGTAGGAAATCTGAGCTTAGGTCAAACTTACCCAGTATTCAGTGCATAAACCTTGGAACACCTCAGCTTCCTCGAAGGAGAAACAACACCCGCCTCACAAGGCTGTTACGGTGGCAAGACATATACAAGGCCTTCCTGAAATGCAAAGTGCCAAAAACAGGGCAGTAAAACTGGTGGGTGCAGAATCCCACATTGATCACTGATGAGGGTCCCCCTTGCCTACAAAGGTAGCTTCAATAAGAAGCATTCCACGTCAGATTCAACTTCTGAGACACAGATCAGTCTGACAATCTGTGGTATGCATGGACTTGTGTCCCCTCAAAAATGGTATGTTGGGGTCCTAACTCCCCAGGACTGCCAAATGTGACTTTATTTAGAAATAGAAGGAGACGAACCATGAGAGACTACAGACTCTGAGCAACAAACTGAGGGTTTTGGAGGGAAGGGGGTGGGGCCTGGGTGAGCCTGGTGGTGGGTATTGAGGCGGGCAGGTGTTGCATGGAGCACTGGGTGTGATGCATGAACAATGAATCTTGAAACACTGGAAAAATAAAATAAAATTAAAAAAAAAAGAAAAAAAAGAAGACCTGTACAGAGGTAATCAAGTTAAAATGAAGGCATTAGGGTGGGCCCTCTCCATTATGACTGGTGTCCTTAGAAGAAGGAGAAACGTGGACACAGAAACAAACCTACATGAGAAGACAGCCGTCTATGAGCCAAGCAGGAAGGGCTGGCACCGATGAGCTTCCTTCATAGCCCTGGGAAGAAAACAACCAAGAAAACAACCGTGCCAACACCCGGATCTCGGACTTCTGGCTTCCAAAACCAAGACGATAAATTTCTGTTGTATAAGCTGCGGATCTGCGGTACTATGTTACAGCAGCCGGAACAAACTCAAACAATCTGTCAGCTTCCAATTCAAGAGCAAAGTGCCCTTCTGCTGTTCTTTTTGTGGGGGGACACTTGGGCCCTGACGCGTCTCGGATTCCACAGGGCTTGTTCTAATACCTTCACCAAGTACATTCCTAAAGCTCCATGTGAACTACTTATCAGGTTAGCGAGAGAGCCAGCTGGGGGGGGGGTCGCGGGGGCGGGGGCATCAGTGCAGGCTCAGCAGCGGAGTCCTGAGCCTATAGCAACCCTCACAGCCCTCACGAAAATCAGAGCTCCAAAACATCTGCCAGTTTACCAGCAAGAACCAGCAAGTGATTTAACATCCTCGTAAAACTGTCCCGACCGGTCCCCTGGTCCCGTCGCAGTCGACTCCCGCGCCCTCCTTCTGTCGGACTGGCGCCCACAGTCCGCGCCCAGCGCCGGCTGCTCCGAGAGCTGGAGAACCACCCTCAGCACTCAGACGCTCGGGGATCCTAGTCAAGGGGACCCCAAGGGCCCTCAAGCAGAGAATTTTCTCAAACTGAATGCACCTTTCTTTCTCCCCGTTAGGAGGACAAAACATATGGGGAAAATGCCCCCCCAAAGAAAATAAAAGGCCCTTTTTATGTGCATTAAAACTGGAACCTTAGAGGGTCTTACCTAGTAACCAGAGTGGGTGCAGGAGAGGGAGCAGTAGAGGGAGCCTGTCGGGATGGCTGTCCTCCCCCAGAAAGGAGCGGTGTCTGTCCAATGTGCAGGGCCTAGGGGTGATTTTTACCTCCTACACACCCTTCTTGGGCAACCTCTCCTAGAAGCCTCCCTAGGGTAATTTTTAAAAAGCCACAGGTGCCCGGGTCTCACTCTCAGGGATTTCAATTCAGTGAGTCAGGTGGGGTTTGGGAATAGCGGGTTTTGTTTAATTCCAGGAAAATTAACATACAGCATTATAATAGTTTCAGGTGATTGATAAAGTGATTTAACAAATCTATACATGACTCCTTGCTCGTAATCCCCACCACGTAGTTCACCCAACCCCCCACCCACCTCTATTTTTTAGAGTTAAGAGTGGGGTTTTTTTGTTTGCCTCTTTCTTTGGTCTCTATTTTGTTTCTTAAATCCCACCTATGAGTGAAATCATATGGTATTTGTTTTTCTCTGAATGACTTACTTCACTTAGCATTATACCCTCTAAGGAATGGCGTTTTTAAGAGCTTCTCTGGTGATCTGGAAGCACACTCAGGGCTGAGAACCAGAGCCATCAATTAAAGTCAGGGTCCCACCAGACATCCCAAGAAAAGGAAAAAGCACCTGGTGGTGGTCAGGACAGTCGGATTCCAGTCCCAGCTTTGCCAAGGGGCCCCACTAAGTCTCATCCTTCTGGACTCCGGTTCTTTCCCTGTCGCAGGGAGAGGCTGACCTAGAACCATTCAGACCTCCCGTTTTCAAACAATTAACTTTTCTGGAATCACCCTAAGATCTCCCATGAAGACATCTGCCCTTTTCTTCTTGGGTGCCCTAAACCTGACTGCTTTGTGCTTGCATTTCAGGCTGCCCGTGGCTGAAGGACCTACCCTTTAACCCTGCTGGAGGGTGTCCTACCCTTTAACCCTGCTGGAGAGGGCCCAGGAGTGACAGGTGCCGAGCCCAATAAAAAGCCCTTCGAGGAGAAAATTAAGCCTCTTAAAGTACCCTTGATGTAATCTCTCAAACCCAGGAATAATCTACACACCTCTGGGAAGATCTGCCATGCATGACCTCGGGCCACACTCCGGAGATATCTTCACTTATATCAAACTAGGTCCTAGACCCAAGTGTCAAGTAATTACGGGTGGTCTTGCAGCAATGCAAACAGAGAAGACAGGGGTTGTCCTTTAAACACACGAAGCCCTGGGACTCTCTAAGCTGGGTGCTTGAAAGAGCAGCACTGAGGGAACCAGGGAACACCGCCATCCATCCACAGGCTCCCTCTGCCATGGGCTCAAATGCAGCAGGACAGAGAGGAGACATCTCTCCACACAGTCAAGTGCACTCTGGGGATGAGTGATGAACCAAACAGCCCACCAGAACATCGAGGTCAACGATAAGCACTTCAGGCAAGTGAATTTGCTGTCTTCAACCCAGTGACACCAGTTAACCAGCAGACTGCTTAAGTGTCCCTCCTTCTGAGATAAAGAGGAGAGGGACAAGCATGTGTCTGCAGCTCACTATCCTCCGCAGGTGCCTTCTATCACTCAACAAAGAGTTAGCAAGAAGGGGCTTCCTTCATTCACTACTTGAACCTCTAATGCTTACCACTTGACCTAAAGAGCACTGGCCCCATGAGACACTGCTTTTCCACTTCTATACTCTCATCCTTAGCTCAAACCTGGGAAAGATTTCCGCTTCCTCATCTAAGGCTAACCTCCGTAACCAGCAAGTCTTCTTCATCGATGACTCATTAAAATTTTTTGTGAACTCCTATGTGCCAGCCATTGCTCTAGACGCTTGGGAATGCGGTGCCATTGGTTCCCACGTGTGCATGAGGCTCTCATGGAGCCTCTATCCTAGTGCCACAGGGTAGACAATAAATGAATCACATATCAGGGAATGATAAATGATATGAACACGAAAAAAGAGAGGTTTGAGAGCAGGGGCTAGGGGGTGCCAGGGAGACCTCTGCAGAGGACACACTGGAGCCAACTGGTGAATGAAATGAAGAGTGGGAGAGTGCCCCCAACCTTAGGAGGCAGGACAAGGAGATCCAGCAGGAGAGCTGGATGGAGGTGGCGCACCCAGGGTGTAGGAGAACCGGAGGGGGATGGGAGCCAGGTGAAGAAAGTGTCCCAGAGGGCAGTCCACTAACCGCTGCTGAGAAGCTGCAGAAGGTGACAGGGAAGAGCTGACCATCGGACAGCACTGGCACCTAAAGACATGTGGGTTCACTGCAGGGGTGGGACAAGAGCCAAACTGGAGAGGGTTCAAGACAGAATGAGCAGGGAGGAAATGGGGGAGGATGCATGGCAATTCTTTCAGAAAGGTTTACTATTGGGGAGGGCAGAAGAATGAAAGAAGAGTTGACTCAAGGATGAGATCAAGACTGCGCTGCGGTTGCTGTTTTGTGTTTTTTTTCCTTAATATGGGGGATACTATGGCATTTCTCCGTCCTGGCGGATGATCCATCAGAGAAGAAAACCTGATCATGCAGAAGGGAAAGGCCATACATGCGTGAGTCAAAGTCTTGCTCGCCAACAGTGAACAGGTTCCAACGCTCTTGTGGTTGCAAGGCTCTGTGGATACAATGTTGCCCCGGCTGCAGCTGGAGAAAGGCTAGCAGATCTTATAGGAAGGAAGATGGTGAAACTCATTCCTAATTGCCTCTTTTTCTCCCTGAAATAAGCCGTGTCATCAGCTGAAAGTGGGGTGGGGATAGAAACAGTGCGCCCCACTGTGCCAAGAGTTCCCCCTTGAGATCTATGGTCATAAATCAAAAGAGAGAGACAACATAGATGGTTGTTTGGCTGTGTGTTTTCTCCAGCCAGGTTCCTCGGCCTCAGGCAGGAGCACAGTAGGCGGAGGGTGGGGTTTTCCCAAGAAAGTTAGATGAAGGGATCAAGGGAGTTGAGGATGTTGCAAGCCCCTGAGCTGGGGGCGGGGGAGGTCAGAGGAGAAGAGTGGGATGACAGTCAATGAAACGTGGAAGGGTCACCAGGTCAGAGGCCCTTGAAGGGTGAAGGCTAAGTGGGACTGGGTACAAAAGGGAATGAGATGAAAGAGAAAAGGTGAGAGTTGCACTGGAATGCTTGTCAAGATTTTGCTGGAGGTGCAGGTACTGGTAATAATGACAAGGTCCACAACTGTGTTTTTCAAACGAAGGGCTAGTGGGCAGGAAAATCAATATAGTGGGTCATAATGAGCTTTCTTTTTTAAGTGAACAAATTAAAAAGTCTAAGAGTATATTACACCTAGTAAGGGTAAATAATGTCTGGGGAAACTGGTTCCAGTTGTGTGTGTGTGTGTGTTCATAATGGGTCATCACATCAAATCACTCTCCTCTATGGACTGGTGTTAAAAGAACAAGGACCAAAAAAAAAAAAAAAAGAACAAGGACCCCACGGCAGGGGTTCTCAATGCTGGCATGGCTAACATTCTAGGCCAGATAACTCTGTTGTGAGAGCTGTCTTGGAAGATGTTTAGCATCATCCCCCATTAAATGCCAGTAGGACCCCTTCCTCCCTACAAGTGATGGCCCCCAGAAATGTCTCTAGACAATGTCGAATACCCTCTGTCTAGAAATAACCAGGGAAGGGATGGCTGAAGCAGAGGAAAAGATAACAAAGAGAGGTCGCCAAGGAACTGCTGAGTGGACAATCTATATAGATTTCAAGTCACCAAAAATGTTGATGGCACCATATGACCCACTGTTTTAAAATTCTGATTATCAGGGGGCACCTGGGTAGCTCAGTCAGTTAAGCGTCTGCCTTCCACTCAGCTCATGAGGTCCTAGGTTCAGGCTCCGTGTTGGGCTCCTTGCTCCTGGCAGAGTATGCTTCTCCCTCCCTCTGCCCCTCCCTGCTGTGCTCGTGCGCACGTGTGCATACTCTCTCTCTCTGTGTCACAAAAATAAGTAAAAATCATTAAAAATTCTGATTATCAGGAAAACTAATAAAGCATAATTAAGCAGGAAAAAAAAAATTTTTTTTTTAAAGATTTTATTTATTTGACAGAGAGAAACACAGCGAGAGAGGGAACACAAGCAGAGGGAATGGTAGCAGGAGAAGCAGACTTCCTGCAGAGCAGAGAGCCCGATGCGGGGCTCGATCCCAGGACTCTGGCATCTGACCTGGGCCGAAGGCAGACGCTTAATGACTGAGCCACCCAGGCGCCCCAGGAAAAATGTTTTTAAACATGCTTACAAAATTCAATTCTAAGACTTTCCTGTAAATTAGGGTATATAATATAAAATGGTGAAATGAGCCAACCTATATTCCCAAAATATCTGAACAAACGAAAGCGAGCTAAGGGTTATAGAAGATAAAGCACAATGCATTCTTTGCTGTATATAGGCAGATGTTACTGTTTTGATATTTGATCATTATAGAGAAATAAAAATTCTCATATATAGCTGATAAACCCAAATCCAGCCACCAGCAAGATTTTTATTTAAGTGTTTTCTGATTATAAAAGAAACATACCCTAAATATAGAGAGATTTTGGAAAATACCAAAAAGTATTTTTAAGAAATTTTAAATGTCTATAACCCCACCAACCAGAAAAATTCATTTGGTTTGTTCCATTCAGGCAAAATATATATTTAAAAAGAAGAAGAAGAAGTTGAAGGGAGGAGGGACTATGGTCCAGATGAACAGAATCTTCAAAATATAAGGCAACATGAGGAACAGGACTATAAATCGAGGCTATCTTAGCTACATATCAGAATTACCTGGAAAACTTACCCACCGATGCCAAGACCCCACCCAAAGCAATGCATTAGAATCCCTAGGTGATCCCAATAAGCGGCCAGCGGGTAGAACTCTACAAAAGAGACGCATCCTACAAGCTTAAACAGGATCTCCTTCATGAAAATTTCCTTCCCATTTCGTTTTTTTTACATACCCCACTACCAATTTTGCTTTGCTTAGAACTTACATGTGAAATCATTAGAAAATAAAAAGTGCTAAAATTAAGAGGCTAAAAACAGAACAAATGTTTATTTGCTAAAGAATTTTAGAATTAGAAGGTCAGTGGGGAGGGGAGCCTTTCAGGAAAACTTCTCTTGAGCTTTGGGTCATCCGAGCCTCTAAGAGCTTACACACAAGTGAGGGTCCCTGAGGACAGCCAAGCACTCATGTGCCACTGATAAGCACTGTTAGAAATGTGTCCCCTCTGGAGACAGTGAAATAAACACTTGTTGAAATTAATGGCTACTGCACTTAATTTCCTCCAAAAAAAAATGCACTAATGACAAGATTACAATGCAATTTAAGCAACATCATCTTGTCAACATTTTCTTCACAATGCCCTTCACATGTAGCAACTTAAAAGAAATCAACGACTTCAAATCTTGACATGCATGCATGTTGAAAGACCAAAGCCAAAAACCAAACAATCTCTAACAGTCCTCTCCACTGTCTCATGAGAATCCATTACCAAATATTTAAAACAATACTCGTGAACTCTGACTTCTATTGTGGAGTGAACACACATCCATCTATCCCTCACTAAACCCCAAACACATACAATAGAGGCAGACAACAGTTACATAACATAGCCCAAGTACTGATTCCTCCCTGCTTGGTAAAATTGATAAAACTAAGTTAACTTGCCTTGATTGGCATTCTAACTTCCATCCAGGACAAGGTAGAGCACTAGCTGGACAGCAACACAGAGATCTGCAAAACAGGAAGCTGGTGTCTCTAAACCAGCAATTCTCAAAGTATGGTCCATGACCCACAAGATCAGCATCACTGGGGAGCTTATTATAAATACAAATCATCAAACCGCACCCAAGACTCACTGAGTCTGAAACCCCAGCCAGACAATCTGGCTTTTAACAAGCCCTGCAGGCGAGTCTGATGCATTTTAGCTGGGGAACCACCGGTGATACCTAAACCATGATTTTTAGATTGTGCTGCAGAGCGCTGGCTTGCAGTGGGTTGACATTCTGAGTCTCCCACCTGCACTCACACGGTCACAGTGGGTCACTTCTTTTTTCTTTCTTTTAAGATTTTATTTATTTGTTTGTTTGTTTGTTTGTTTGTTTATTTGAGAGAGGGAGACAGAGACAGAGATATCAACAGAGAGCAGGAGCAGAGGGGAGAGGGAGAAGCAGGGTCCCTGCCAGGACCTAGGACCATGACCTGAGCTAAAGGCAGACACTTAAACGACTGAGCCACCCAGGTGCCCCCAGAAGATGGACTTCTTAAAGCGTGGATGGAGTTGCCTTTGCTTTTCAAAGTTTGATTTTAGTGGTAACTGCTAAGGATTCATAAATTCCATCAAGTTTCAAAATCCCACTCAGAGGCAAGATTATAAATGATTCAGGTGGAGCAGTCAGCAAGCAAGGGTCGTGTAGGAGACCTGAGTTCAAATGCTAGTACGGCCATTAACCAGTACCTCTCTGAGCCTCAGACAGGAAAACCAAGCTTGAGCCCAAGCTGCTGCTGAGAAGACTCTGCAACCGGCCAGACATTCACTCAGCTGGGATCAAAGAAAGTCAGGGAAAAGAAGAACACTTGCCAAGAGCTTTTTCTTTTCTTTTTTTTAAAGATTTTATTTATTTATTTGAGATAGAGAAAGACAGCGAGCCTATGAATGATGGGGAGGGACAGAGGGAGAGGGAGAAGCAGAGCCCCTGCTGAGCAGGGAGCCCAGGGCCACGTGGTCATGACCAGAGCCCAAGGCAGATACTTAACTGAGTCACCCAGACACCCAGCTAAGAGCTTTCTTGACCTCTTCTTATTCTCACTACTCTCCTGGGGGGACAAAGGTAAACAGCTTTTCCTGAAGCCATCCTTTACAATGAAGGCACTGACTCAAAACTGGGAAACCTTGGGACGTCCGAAGATAATTAACTGAAAGTTTCCAAAGAGATAAAAGATTGCTGTAGAAGGCATCAGAGAAAGCAGCTGAGATACTGCTCACCTTTTGTTTCCAATATGGTCCCAAACAAGTTTCATATTCATGAACCAAATACCATTTTGAAGTGTTTCCATATAGAGAAGCTTTTGTGTTTGAGCGAGTAAACCCATCAAGGTGTATACAGATCAAGATAATCACCCCCCCCTTCCCACTGCCAATTTTAAACAATCTCAAGTTTTGTGTGCCCTTACACATCTTTCTCCAACGTTATACACACAGGCTTCCTTTTTAAATCAGAAATAGGATCATACTACATATGACACTCTGTAACTTGATTTTACTTCCATTTAATACATCATGGATATCCCTTGCAAAATCCACAAAAAAACCCTATATTATCCATCCTACTGATGGACATTTCATGTTACTTGTTCATTTACTTGAATAACCCTACAATAAATACCTTCACGCACAGATCCTTGCATGCTGATGATTTTCTTCCGTAAGACAGGACTTTAAATAAGGGATTGCTAGTGAATATGGCAGCAAGTTCCAAACTTATAGAGAAATTGTCTGCCTTCCCTAAATCTTACAGCAATTCATACTCCCACAAGAGTCTGTGAGTTGCCCCCCAATACATCTAACAGAAGATGCTACCAGTTTTTTAAAAAGTGGGTCAATTTGATGGACAGGAAAGGTAATATCTGTTTTAAATTTGCATTTCCCTGACCCTTGTGGGGGTTAAAAATCTTTTCACATGTTTATTGACCATTTACATCTCTGCTTCTGGCAACACTGTTCATATTCTCTGTTCATCTTTCTATTATGCTGTCCTTCAAATACTATTTAATCACACACTCATTTCCCCCCACCCCATCTATAAGCTATGTAAAGTACAAATGAGTATCACCCCCTAGGAAGTCAGCATGTGAGGTTAGGGCCAGGGATGTCTTCTTAGCATGAAGCACATCATAAGCCCTCAAAACAATTGCTGAGTAAGTGAATAGGGAAACTTAGAGAATTTTGTTTGTTAAGATTGCAGCTAAAGGGGCGCCTGGGTGGCTCAGTGGGTTTAAAGCCTCTGCCTTAAGCTCAGGTCATGATCTCAGGGTCCTGGGATCGAACCCCACATCGGGCTTTCTGCTCAGCAAGGAGCCTGCTTCCCCTTCTCTTTCTGCCTGCTTCTCTGCCTACTTGCGATCTCTCTCTCTCTCTTTTTCTCTGTCAAATAAATAAATAAAATCTTTAAAAAAAAAAAAAAAAAGATTGCAGCTAGAAGAGTAAAAAGGAATACAAATATTCATACCTTTTCCTACAAATTCGGAACAGCATCACTTTGGCTGAATTTAAATCATTGGTAAAGGGAAAAACAAATCAACGTTCTCGGCATGACTCTAAAAATCCACTATGAAATGGGTGGCAAATGAACCCAGTCTTAATTCATAGTTCTGGGTGACACATAAAGAAAGGCTCTTAGAACCAAAGCATTTAGTACCCAGCCTTGTCTACCAGCTGTCATTCATATAGCACCTGCCACCAAGCCAAAGGTTGTTAGGATGGTGATGGACAGGAGAAGCCTCTACCTTAAGCATTTTGTTTCTTTTTTGGTTTTTTGCCTCCAACACCTCCAAGATTTTTTACCTTTTAAAATCCCCCGCTTATTGAGGAGGGGGCCTGTGGAGGAGGCCTACAGGGCAAGTTCGACAGAGTTCAGATTCCTTAACTCTTTTAACTTTAGGCAAAACATCTGGTTAAACCCACCATTTATCCCCATTATTTGTAATAGTTCTGTTTGGCTTATGTTTTAACTAGTCTCCTTATTAAATATAAAAGTAATAGGATTAAGAAGTTCTGGGGGAAAGCACTGTAATTAAAAAGGCACCAATTGGGTATGTTAAGCTGAAAATTTTGGCCCTGCTTATTACGTTTTCCTGCTTGTCTTTAAAATGTTTTTGTACCCAATAAAAATAACCTTGAATTATTTAACTCTTTTTAAATACTTCCTGTATTGGCCAAACACCACCCAAAATCTCCAAGAAAACATTATGACTCAGAAGTTCTGAATCAATAATGTCACAGATCACAAGTTTCTGACACTGTCCCAAGAGTGTGGACATATGCACACACAACACCACCGACACACCACACAGCCCGATAAATGGACAGGCAATGCTCCAAAACCCAAAGGCATTATCTAACCTTTTGTAGTTATAAAATCCTCTTAACAACAACAACAAAAATGCAGGAACTTTGATCAAGTCACAAAGTTATGGGGTGCCTGGGTGGCTCAGTGGGTTAGAGTCTCTGCCTTTGGCTCAGGTCATGATCTCAGGGTCCTGGGATGGAGCCCCACATCAGACTCTCTGCTCAGCGGGGAGCCTGCTTCCCCCTCTCTCTCTGCCTGCCTCTCTGCCTACTTGTGATCTCTGTCAAATAAATTAATTTAATTTAATTTAATTTTAAAAATATGAATCAGGCAAGAGGCAACAAAGCACAATTTATAACACTTTGTTAAGAGAGGCATAAGAAACTGATAAATATGAAGACAGTAAACTTGGGAATGAGGATTGAAGGATTTCCAACTTCTCTTTTTTAATTTTTTATTTCAGTTTTATTAAGAAAACTTTTTTAAATTTAATTTTTATCATATTAACATTTAGCACATGCACACCGTATGTGACATCTATGTAGTTACAAAGCATAACGCTAAAATTAGTAAATATGTATGTGACATCTATGTAGTTACAAAGCATAACGCTAAAATAAACACGTTTCTAGATGTATACAGTTTTTTTTCTGACTGTAGTTGGTAAAAATTTAGATTGTTCACCATCTGTAACCACCTTTAACTGTTCTTGGGAACTAATAATCTGCTGGGAGTGAGGGGTGGAGGTGAAGGGGAATCAGTATAAGTTTGAGGTACAAAACACAGAAACTGGACTAGAAATCTCCATCTCCCCCCATCACTTACACACACACACACACCTCTTTGTAAAACCTGACTTGTGCTGAAAATCTCTAGGAAAGAAACAGTGTTTGGTTTGAAAAACCCGAAACTAGGAGGTTTAGCAGTAAGGGAATTCAAGACACACCTATAATCCTAAGCCTGTAAAGAGTATCCCCAGTAAGTCATTTAACAGTTTTAAAAATTTGCTTTCCCGTTTGGAGGTAGAACCACAACATCAATGTCAAAAAAGACACTAATCAAAACTCTTTTGTATCTCCTTGATAACCTGAGTGGGTACAAAGGCAGAGAAAAATCAGTGACTTCCCCAATCTGAAGAGCCTGGTATTTCTGTGATTCAAGGTATCACGACTAAGACTAGATACTTTACAAAATAGATGGTTTTCTGCAACTGATTTGATTCTCTCCTAAATTAGTTATGCTAATTCTAGATAAATGTATCTTGGGCTCCGGGTGTTTTCCACAATTCCAGGGCCCAAGGAAAGAAAGAAAGAGAGAGAGAGAGAGAAGGGGAGAGTCACATCCACCACCCCTCCATAGTATTTGCATAGATCTCCCAAATCAACAATCAGACGATACATCTTGGAAATGCAACGGCTGACATCCACACTGGAGGCACTTAATGAAGTGGACTAGCGAAGGACCATCCTACTCCCTGACATCATAGGGCGCATCCCAGATGAAAGCTTCACACCCCTCTGCCTTTTTCTGTAATCCCTTGAAGCCTCTCGAATGATGAAGCCCCAAAGTGCTGACATGACCTCAATACTATGGCATCGTTTCAATAAGACGCCGAGGAGAAAGGCTGGCATGTTTCTGCATTCAGCTGATTGTAGGTCAGCAAACACGCCCTTCCTCTGCCCCTTCACAAAGCAGCGATCACAATCTACTGTATTTCAAAAGAAAAGAATGCCCTCGGCCCCACTCCTGAGAAGTCGCCAACTCCAGGCTCTGGAGAAGGGAGGAGGATAGCGCGCAACCTGACGAATGCCACAGCTCAGCACACCCAGGTACTATCAAAGCCAAAGTGCGTGATGGAATACCAGCGTGCTTGTAATTTATGTATATTTGGGGGCCCATTCCTCGGGACGTCATACACTCCTCTTTGTATCTTGGACAACGCCAAACATCTTCTGGAAATAATCGGAGGTTAGTTTTCATGAGACGCAGGGATTCTGAAACAACTCTCTTTCCCCTAATCACCTCGACTCTTCACGGACGGCACAAATTCAAGTTTCCCCCACGCGTCACCTGAAGCCCCAACTTCTGGAACACCCCCCTCCCCCTTATCTCGCCTGCAAGAGCTGGTACCGTGGCGAAACCGAGCACGCAGCCGCGGGCGCTGCTGCTGTCGCCACCGCAGTCAAGGAGGCGAGAGGAGGCTCCCGCCGCTCTTCGGCCCCGGGGCGACCGCAGGCCAGGCCTTCGGCCCGGCCCGCCAGCCGGCTCGCCTCCTCTCCCGCAGAAACAGAGCTCCCGCACCGCGCGGAGCGCCGGGACGAAGCCCGGCGCCGGGAGCACGCTCCGCACCAGGCGCCCGGCTGGGGGACGCCGCCAAGCGCACGGCTCCGGCGGAGCGCCCGGGCGGCCGCCGCGGCGGGGGAGAGGGGCGTGTTCTCTGCGCCTCTGGGCCCGCACGCCGCGTCTCAGCGGGACAGGGAGCGGGGACGAGCCGGGCGCGCAGCCCCTGACGGAGGCTCTGGGCCCTCCACCCGGGCCGGGCCGGCCTGGCGACGCGCTGCAGCCCGCGCGCCCTGCAGGAACAGCCTCCGAGCGCGCTTTGCGCGGCCGCCTCCGCGCCTCCCTCGGCGCGCAAACTTTCCGGGCGAAAACCCCTCCGGCCTCTCCTGCGGGGGCGCAGCGCTATCCCCGGGGCCCCAGAAACTGTACGCCCCCTCCCTCCGCAGCCAAGACCCACTGAAAATATGGCGCCCTCGAATGTCGTTCCTCGGTCCCCTCAGGGAATCCCGAAATGCCCAGTCCCCAGGAACCCCCGGCTCCAGTGAGCGCGAAATTGTAGCTTGCGGGGCAGAAGAAGGAAAGGGCGCCTCTCGTCCAGTGCGAGGCCATCGGCTCTAAATCCAAATCCTGCTCTCGCACTCGCGCGGGCGCTGCCCAGGTCCCTCAGCAACCAGCAGTTTGGTGGCGAGACTGCCAAGAGGAGTCGTAGAATCGGCAGGTCTGGGAGTCCGGGACTGGACGAGCTCCGCATCGCCGGGCTGTCTTTGCCTCGAGCCTCGGCCGGAGACTTGTTTGCAAAGTGGCGCTAGAGTCGGGGCGGCCAGTGTTGGAATGAAGCCGCTTCGCCCGAGCCAACTCTCCTGGTGCGGGGGCCCGGCCGGGGCCGAGGGGACACTCCATGCAGGCGGGGCCGCTTTTCAAAGCCCAGTTACCGGAAACCCAGCGGGAGCCCCGGAGGGGACTGGCCAGGAATCCGTTCTCAGGCGCCGGCTGCCAGCCTGTTTGCAAACCGCTGCGCCCAGGTCGAGTGCAGTGAAACATACATGTGCAATAGACAGGTGCATTAAATTTATTTATTTTTATTTTTATTTTGCAAAAAGCCCTCCGAGGACGTCAAATCTGGGAGCTTTGCAGGTTTTTTTCTGCATTGGCATCACTCACGAGATGCAAAAGGGAGAAAAAAACCACCCACATTTTCCTTCTATAGAGGGGAGGGAAAAGACACGAGAAATTCATGCAATGTGCATGCAGCTGGAGGAAGAGGAAAACCCGAGTGAGCCGTGCGTCTTACCGGGGGATGCATTTACTGTCTCATTGCAGAGCGCCTGCCCCGGAGTGCAGCTGGCGTCCCCCCGCGCGCCCGGCGACCGCTCCGCTCCCGCAGCCGCCTCAGCCGCTGCCGCCGCCGCTGGCTCCGGGCGCGGAACAAGAGCCGAGGGCGAGCGCGAGCGCACGGCCCGCGAGCGCCGGGAGGGCAGGAAGCGCGTCATCACTCGGGGACGGCGCGGCCCCGCGCGGCTCCAGTCCAGCAGCGGCGCCGTGCGGCACCCGGCTTGGCCCAGCAAGGGCCCCTTCTGGGTCTCCACCCGGCGGCCTGGTGCTGGGAGGGTCCGTGAGGGGAGGCGAAGCGCCTGCCGCGCTGTCGTGGGGAGAAGGGGGCGCACAGTGACCCCGGCTCCCCCGAACTCGGGCTCAACTGGGAAGGAGATTAGAGAGGGAGAAGAGAGGACACGGCGTCTATGGAATTGGGGCCCCTGGGACAGCAGAGCGCTCCCCGACCACTGGCCAACCTGGAGCGAGCGGCGTGGTTCCGACGAGAGGACAGTGGCCGGCTGTGGGGTCCTGCCTTGACGCCGTCGGCGGGAGCCGGCAGCTGGCTGTCCCTCTGTGCACGTGTCGCACATGCGACACTGAAATTGGTGGTCAGAGGTCACTTAGGGGTTTTGAGAACCACTGTAGAGAAGGGGCAGCGGGGGCACTCTATTAAATTAATAAGGAAATTTTTTCTATTGCCTGTTGTGCCCTTGAATAAAGTCAATTATATACCTGTTACATATACACAATCATTAGGAAATGCAGGGTGACATGAAACAACATGATGGTTATTAAGGAGGCAAGGAGACAAATCACAAAATACTGTGTACCATAATCTCATTTTCTTAAACAATGATGAATGGAGAGAGGTAGAAAAGACTGAACAGATAAACAGTGGACAGATGTTAACTAGATCTCTCAGTGATTGGTGGAAATGTGGGTGATTTTTCCTACATAGTTCTCATTTCCGATTGTTCTGTCAGGAGCACTGTACTTTTGTAGTTTAAAAAAATTGTTTTTAATATAAGACCTCTCATTTTTTTTTCAGCCCAATACAAAATAACTAGGATAGACCCCTCTTCCCAAGAAATAGGAAAGGAGGGGCGCCTGGGTGGCTCAGTGGGTTGAAGCCTCTGCCTTCGGCCCAGGTCGTGATCTCGGGGTCCTGGGATCTAGCCCCACATGGGACTCTGTTCAGCAGGGAGCCTGCTTCCCCCTCTTTCTCTGCCTGCCTCTCTGCCTACTTGTGATCTCTTTCTCTATCAAATAAATAGATAAAATATTTAAAAAAAAAAAAAGAAAGAAAGAAAGAAAGAAAGAAAGAAAGAAATAGGAAAGGAGCCTCTCCAGTTAGGCATAAGTGAAACTACAGCAACTTCTAAATGTTTTTGGGTTTTTTGTTTGTTTGTTTGTTTGTTTAGAGCATGAAACTGCTGTTGCTATGAACTGGAGACTGGGTTGATTTTGTAAACTGAAACTGTCATGTAGAAGTCTGTTGGGACATCGGATAAGGCTGGACATCCTGTAAGAACAATGGCATGTTCTTGTCTGGACTGATAATGAACTTTATTTTATTATGACCACAGAGAATGAGTATATTATGTATCATCAGAGTACAGCTTTGTAACTTATTGCAGAACAAACTAAAATCAAAAGGCACAATCAGAACCAATGAATTGGCAACTTGAGTAAGTCCTAAAAGTTGCAGATCCCAGACTTTCTAATCACGCAGGTAAAATGTGTCTGTTCACACCCTTTTAAACAGTCACCAGTCTAACAGGATAATTGGC
>CM053609.1:33111986-33134840 GCA_028646535.1 Procyon lotor
AGAAAAATTGGTTACAACTTCCCTTCCACTTAGTCCTCGATTCATAGGGCCCAATGGCTTCCTATCAAACTCCTCAAAATCAGTTTTCTTCTCCCAACCTAGATTTTTTTCCACGACTTAATTCCTCCTTCTCAAAGCATCCTGTGCTCTTGCATTACCTGCCAATGAGATGCCGTTTAATAGTAAGAAGTAAGCTCCATCAGAGATAAGGTCTTACCTGCATCTCTGTGCCTAAAAGAGGGCCTGGCTTAGAGTGGGTGCTCAATAAATATTCATTTCATGAAAATAGCATGTTTGTTCACTCTCTACATGGCTAGTTCCTAAGATGTTTGAAAAGTTAACTCTGCTATTAGACTGTCAGCATAATCCTGGAATGCTAAGACCTTGTAGACTCATAACCCTGGTTTAATTCAGTTATCTTACTCTTTAAAATAACAGCCAAATCCTAAGATATTTCAAGCAGTGAGGTGCAGGTGACTGACTATCTATCATTACTAACCCAATTAGTTCTATTTTGTGGCTCTCTGAGATCCCTGAAATCTCTTTCCCCAGTGAGAAAGAACATCAGTCCTGGAATTCTTTGCTTTTGTCCTGGCTTCGGACGCTTCACTGACTTTGGACACTTCACTTATTTTTATAGTTTGTCATTTTCTCTAGCTTCTCTTATGACCTCAAAGCCATTTACTATTTCTTTAGAAAAACCAACTCTAATCATTGTGTTGCCTAGCATTATGTTTTTCAACAAGTTCCCCAGTAGAAGTAAAATTGATTTTACCAGTAACCTACAATAAGTGCTTTGAAATTGAGACTCCTCCCTTACAAATGAAAAGACCTTTCTTTTTTTTTTTTTAATTTTTATTTATTTATTTGACAGAGAGAGACACAGTGAGAGAGGGAACACAAGCAAGAGGGTAGAGAGAGAGAGGGAAAAACAGGCTTCCCGCTGAGCAGGGAGCCTGATTCGGGGCTCAATCCCGGGACCCTAGGATCCTGACCTGAGTCGAAGGCAGTTGCTTAACGACTGAGTCATCCAGGTGCCCCAGGACCATTATTTCTAAATTTAGAGTCAGCTACTAGTAGTCTCTCTCTATACCAGTCACAGTGATCATAGTTCACCAGACAAAAACTACTTTTAGCACATGCACATTCTTGGACTTTGTCTCCACCCAGCAGAGGAAAACATGGTGGCAGTTATCTTAGAGTATTGAGGACCTGAGGTAAAACTTATTTTATCTCTACAACTTACTCAAGCCTTCATATTGTCTCACTTTCTGCCAAGCAGATAATTAGGAACTGAAAAAATATTCATTTGCTGTGAATAAAGAGTGCAGCATTTGGGGAAGTAAATCAAAGGGATAGCTTCCAAGTGACTTACAAATACATCTGGAACTAAAACCCATTTTTTCCACAAGCTAGAGCTGTAAATACCAAACCAGACATCACTTGGTACTACAGAGCCAAATATTAAGAAATTCCTCCCCTCCTGTTCTTATGCTATTTGTCAGCCTCCTGATTACCTGTCTGCATGTGTGTTTACCTGAGCAAACCCAACTGTGTCCATATTGAAGAGCTAAAAGATATGCCACTAAATATTGTGTTCCACTTTTGTCGATAAGATCAAAATTTGTGCTATGTTAAGATATCTTCTAGGGCATTCTCGATATGTATATCAACAGTTCACGACACTTTTCCCTTTTTCAAAATTGTTGTATCCATTCTCAGGAGCAAGGTGGATGTGGGAACCACATTTTCTAAAAATTGCCTATGACTCAGAACCAGAGATGAAAACAAGATACTTAGGCTTCTATTCTCATCTGACATCTTTAGATTTAGAGAAATCTCTACATATCTCTCTCTCTCTCTCTTTTTATGAATTTTATTTATTTATTTGACAGAGAGAGAAAGATCACAAATAGACAGAGAGGCAGGCAGAGAGAGAGGTGGAAGCAGGCTCCCTGCTGAGTGGAGAGTCCCATGCAGGGCTCGATCCCAGGACCCTGAGATCATGACCTGAGCCGAAGGCAGAGGCTCTAACCCACTGAGCCACCCAGGTGCCCTCTCCATCTCTTTTTATATTATAAGTTCAAGGAGAGAATATTATCCAATAATAATACAGGGAATACTATCTCTGTTTCAATATAGCATATAGTCAATAAAGTTACCTTCATTTTATTTGAGGAGCAGATATTTGACACTTTGCAAGAATTAATAATATGTTTTAGTTTTTTAGCTCTCTGTAAGCATGGGACCTCATCTCATTCCTCACTATTCAGGATGGAGTGATAAATGCAGATTCAAATGTCCTCTTTCTCCTCTTTTTCTTCTTTTTTCAATTTTCTTTTTCTTCCTTTTTTCCTTTTCCCCCTTTTTTCTTTTTTCCAAATGTCTCTTGTGTTGTTTTTTTTTTTTTAAGATTTTACTTATTTATTTGAAAGAGAGAGGGCACAAGCAGGGGGTGGGAGGGGGAAGGGCAGAGGGTGAGGGAGAAGCAGACTACAGGCTGAGCAGGGAGCCCACTGCAGGGCTTGATCCCAGGACCCTGGGATCATGACCTAAGCCAAAGGCAGATGCTTAACTGACTGAGTCACCCAGGCTCCTCCCAAATGTCTTTTTTTTTTTTTTAAAGAAAATTGTTTACATAGACTCAGGAAACTATTGTTATTATTGTACCCATCACAGGACACGCTTGATAATAATTTTTCTTTTCTTATGGTATGTAGAACACATGATAGAAGGTTCTTTAAATGTTCCTGAAGGGGCGCTTGGGTGGCACAGTTGGTTGACCATCTGACTCTTGGTTTCAGCTGGGGTTGTGGTCTTGAGGTGTGGGATGGGTTCTGCATTCAGCATGGAGTCTGCTTGGGGATTCTCTCTCTCTCTCTCTCTCTCCCTCTGCCCCTTCCCTTCCTCTCATTCTTTCTTTCTTTATAGAATGGAGAGATAAATCTTTTTTTTTTTTAATGTCCCTGAAGAGACATGGTATCCTAGAGGAATACCAAAAAATTATTATTATGCTAAACTGGATTTATCTTTAAATAAAATAGTATAAACAATATGTAAGGCAGGATGTTTCTCTTTTGCTTGCTTGCTCATAGATTGGAGAAAACATGTTTGGGGTTAAACTGTGGTTAACAATATTTTTATTGCAGATCATCAAAACTTTTTTTTTTTTAAATTTTATTTATTTGACAGAGAGAAACACAGTGAGAGAGGGAACACAAGCAGAGGGGATGGTAGTGGAAGAAGCAGGCTTCCTGCTGAGCAGGGAGCCCGATGCGGGGCTCGACCCAGGACCCTGAGATCATGACCTGAGCCGAAGGCAGACGCTTAATGACTGAGCCACCCAGGCGCCCCTCATCAAAACTTTTTTATTAAATATGTATCTTTTAAGTCTCTTTGCTCACTTGGGATTTTTTAAAAATATTATATAGACATGTCTTCATGAAATGTACAATATCAAGGTATTATAGAAAGACTTCTCTTTTTTTTAGATTTTATTTATTTATTTGAGAGAGAGAGAAAGCATAGAGGGAGAGTAGGAAGGAGAGGGAGACTTCCTGCTGAGTGGAGAGCCCAATGTGGGGCTTGATGCCAGTTCCCTGAGATCATGACCTGAGCTGCAGGCTGACATTTAACTGACAGAGCCAACCAGGCACCCCTAGATAGACTTTTAGATTAAAAAAAATTTTAATCTGTGATCATAGCATATTGCCCCTCTATCACCGAAACATGTTGGATAAAATTGGTTTTCTTATCTCTGGAGATGTGTTTATTTAACTCTTTTAAAATATTTTGTTTAGGGCGCCTGGGTGGCTCAGTGGGTTAAAGCCTCCACCTTCGGCTCAGGTCATGATCTCGGGGTCCTGGGATTGAGCCCTACATCGGGCTCTCTGCTCAGCAGGGAGGCTGCTTCCCTCCCCCCAGAAAGGCTGCTTTCCCCCCCCTCTGTCTCAGAGAGGCAGCCTGCCTCTCTCTGCCTACCTGTGATCTCTCTCTCTCTCTCTCTCTCTCTCTCTCTCTGTCAAATAAATAAATAAATAAATAATCTTTTTTAAAAAAAAACAAAATATTTTGTTTAGGTATCAGACCAACTTTAATTTAAAAATAATATATTGGGGCACCTGGCTGGCTCAGTCAGTAGAGCACATGACTCTTGATCTTGGGGTGGTGAGTTCAACTCTCACTTTGGTGTAGAGTTTACTTAAAAATTTTTTAAAATAAATAAAAATAATGTATTGGGCGCCTGGGTGGCTCAGTTGGTTGAGTGACTGCCTTTGGCTCAGGTCATGATCTTGGAGTCCCAGGATCAACTCCCACATCTGGCTCCCAGCTTCATGGGGAGTCTGCTTCTCCCTCTGACCTTCTCCCCTCTTATGCTTTCTCTCTCTCTTTCTCTCTCAAATAAATAAATAAAATCTCTAAAAAAAATTTAAAAAATAATGTATTTATTATCATGTAGGAAATACCATTCTAAATCTACCTCAAATGGAATACATTTATTTTAAACAAATTAGATGATTAAAATGTATCTAAGTCATTAACTGTTTTTATTACAGAATTGAAAGTGATGAGTTAAAATATAGTAAGTGTATGTAGAAATTATTTAGATAATTTTAACGTAACTTCAGAGAGATAAGCCATGACTTTTGTCTACATCAAAGATAAATACATCCAGTGCAGTTTTTACTTGCTTATTTCTTTAAATCAATTTAGCAGATATTCACTGAATTAGTGCCAGGACTCATTACTGGACCAAAACTCTCTTCTTCCCAGCTGTGCAGAACCCAGCTGAATAAAATACAACTTTTGCCTTTCAGGAGGGTTGGAAAGATGAGAGAGAGCACACCAGATATTCAAACTGATTCTGTTGATAAGAGGTCTTTAAAGATCTTCTTTCCTCTGGTCACTTTCCTCAGAGATAAAGCTCCAGAGGTTTAGAAAAAAAAAATTTTTTTTAAAGTTTCTTTTTTTTTTTTCCTGACAAGACTAATCCTAGGCTGTGGTCCTGTAGTCCTATGTTCTGTTCCCCAGAGCAGCCTAAAGCAGATGCCTTAGGACATCAAGTTGGTATCATCTAGTACCCAGCTAAACCCTTATGGTCAACTACAAAGCAGGAGTTCTCATGAACTGGCTTATACATTATTTGTGTGACTATTTTGAATATACTTTTACTTCCTGCCAGGTCTATCTCCTGGATCTCTCTCCTTCACGTTAGGAAGATTTATTGTCCTCACTTTGTCTCTAAAGGTGATTCCATTGAGATTTGTCAGACTTTTGGCATTATCACATTATTCTATTTTTGTATTGATAAATTCAGATTTTTCAGCATAGTCAGAACCACAGTTACAAAAACGGTAAAGTTGGCATGGTGCAGAGCCATACAAAAGGTAAATAAGTTGGAAGGGAACTGGAAGAGATGAAAAAAGAAGGAAATATCCATTCAGATGATTGTAATGCATCAGCACTTAAGACTATTCTTTAAATATTTGCCCAAATGCAATTTGAATAAAATTAAAACAAAAACCTCCAGTGCCAACTCAATTAGCTTAATTTTTCCCACCCAAAGATAAAGTAGAAACAAGGGAATAACATCTTCCCTAATATCAGAAAGATTATTTGCAAAAAAGATCATTTTGGTCTCCTATGAAATTAAAGGGTTTTTATCTTCTTTAATGTACTCGTGTGTAGCTCAGAACTACAGGCTACTCTGGAAAAATAGGACTCTTTGTGTAATCAGTGGAATAAAGTGGTATTTTAATACCACTTAACTTTCTAATTCCACTCCATGACATTCTAACTTTTGTTTAATGACCCTATTACTCTACTACCTAAATACCGAGTGCCCAACACATCAACTTACTGTGTTTACCGGGTTTCAGTCACACTACTGACTGAC
Organism: Procyon lotor; assembly: GCA_028646535.1. Lineage (NCBI taxonomy): Eukaryota > Metazoa > Chordata > Mammalia > Carnivora > Procyonidae > Procyon > Procyon lotor. Next base: position 33,117,883 of record CM053609.1, read on the forward strand.
GAAAATCTTTCTTCATTAGCATGGAACTTGGCACAGCTAAGTAGATTTCTTAATGAGTCAGAAAGACTGTCAAAATAAAAGAATTGGCCGTCCCTCTTTTTATGCCTAAAATAAAAAAGCATTAGTAAATTGGTGTTAAGCCCTACCATTTTGATGATGACAAGTGTCTGACTCATCTTTTTGTCCCCTAAGACCCAGCACCCACAGTAGCAGGCACTGAACACATGTTTGTTAAAGAAATTTCTTTGTCATTTACAGAAACTAACTTTTTCAGCTGAATACATAGCCCACAAAAAGTATAAATGCCCAGTTTACAACCAATAGACAACCGGGACATTGGGAAGAATAAAACCAAACTTACAAGGGCCAAGTTCATAAAACCAATTTCTCTCCTTATGTAATGTCTCCATTCTTTCTTCAAAAAATTATTCGAATGGTCTCCCTTCCATCCCTGTCCTTGGTCATCCAGTTACTCTCACCAGAGGCAATCACTTTGCCAGTTTCTTGAGGATCCTTCCAGGATATTCCATGCCTATACAAGCACAGACCCATGTTCACTTTTGTCTGCAAATGTGGCATACTGTTCTGCTGCTTACTTTCTTTGCTATTCTTTGTAGGTAGAGTTTTTTATTCTGATTTGCCATTACAAAAATATTAAAACATATAGCAAAAGTAGAGAGAAATGTGTAATGAACTCCATGTACCCCGTCACCCAATTTCAACAATCTCAAGATATTACCACTTGCTTCATCTATCCTTTATTTGTGTATGCATGTTTTAAAACAAATTTCAGACATCATGTCATTTCACCCCTGACCACTGAAACCATTCTACTCTTTAAAGCATATGGACATTTTCTTATATAAGCATATTGCCATTATCACACCTAAAAGAATTAATAATAATTCTATGGTATCATCTAATGACCACTCCATTCTCTTTAATTGTCTTAAAAATGCCAAACATCAGATTTTTTTTCCTTGTGTTTCTTTTCAGGTAGACTTCTAGAGTTGTCCATCCTTATATTTTCTATGGCACTGACTTGAAGAAAACTGCTTAACTGTCCTGTGGAATGTTCCATACTCTGGATCTCTCTGTTGCTCCCTTGTGGCATTATTTATGTCTGCCCCCAATTTCTTACAGACTTGGAAGATGTTTCTTGGATGTTGTTTCTCTCAACTAAATTAAGCTTCCGCTTAACTTTTGGGGAAGCATACTTCATAGCTGGTGCTGTGTGTCTCCTACTGCATTTCATCAGGGAGCACATAATGTCAGCTTGTCCACATTTCAGTGAAGCTAAAATTGACCATTGGGGGGTCAAGGGGTGCCAACCTGATTCTGACATTGTAAAGTTCCCATCAGCCTTTTGTCAACTGATTTCCTTTAGCAATGATTGTTGCCTGGATCAATGACTCATTAAGGATTACAAAATGGGGATATTCTAGTTCTAGCGTTAGTGTGTGAAAGAATATACTTGATAAGAAATACCTTTTTTCCCCCAAAAAAGTCCATGAGATCTTAGAATTCATTTAACTGGAATATTACCAGTGAAGTTCATGGAAATAACATCATCACAAAAATTAGCTTTAAGAAAGCTCCAAATCACTCTAAATTCCATTCATGTGAAAATTGAAAGCCTGTCCTTTCAAAAGCTTTGTCTGTTTTTGTTTTTTGGGTTTTTTTTTAATTTTTATGTCTGTTTGTTTTTTAAGATTTAAAAAGTCCCAGGCACCTGGGTGGCTCAGTGGGTTAAGCCTCTGCCTTCAGCTCAGGTCCTGGGATCAAGCCCTGCATCAGGCTCTCTGCTCAGCAAGGAGCCTGCTTCCCACCCCCACCCTCGCTCCCCCCCTCCCCACCTGCCTCTCTGCCTACTTGTGATCTCTCTCTCTGTGTCAAATAAATAAATAAAATCTTTTTTAAAAAAGGATTTAAAAAATCTAGGGGTGCCTGGATGGCTCAGTCGGTTAAGAGTGGTTAAGCATCTGCCTTCGGCTCTGATCCTAGAATCCTGGGATGGAGCCATATTGGACTTTTTGCCCATTGAAGAGCCTGCTTCTCCCTTTCCTTCTGCCCCTCCTCTTGCTCGTGCCCTCTCTCTCTCAAATAAATAAATAAAATCTTTTTTTAAAAGATTTAAAAAGTAAAAAAAAAAAAGATTTAAAAAGTCTAGGTCCCTTTAGGAGCAGCTAATATTGTCACTTGGAGGAAGGGGTTTCTACAGTTATACAATGTCCTAAATATAATCTATTGGGAATTTTTCCCATTTGCATGATAGGCCCATTCATATCTTCGGGAAGAAATATTCTCACCCAGTCTGAAATTAAATATAGAATTATTCCATATATAGAATGTTAGAAAGATAGAAACAATCCCCTCTGGAGAGGAAATCTCCAGGGAGATGAATATCCTCAGAATTGCAGATGAGCTCAAGCCGAGAACCGCTGAGTGGCTTTCTGAACACTGAGCATTTCTCTAAAAGGAGGTATGCCTCTCACTGGGCAGATGCTCTCATACTTGGACTCACTGGCCTGCTCATTCAAATGCTGAGGCCTTGCTCCAAGAGATTCAGATATATTAAGTCTTTTCCTTTAAAAGCATCCCAGGCGATAATGATGCAGTTGGTCCAGAGACCACATTTGGGAAAACCCTATCCTAAGTGCTAAGGGTTCTGAGTGTCACACCTGTGCTCATTGAACGTGGCCTAGGAGAGCTACTTCATTATAAAAACTATTTGTCTCTGAAGTGCTTCCTTAAGAACTGCAGTCCATTACACTGCTCCACGAGGATGTGTGCATTTCTCCATCCTTGGCTTGCAAGTCAAAGGGCGAGTCCTCTTGGCAATGAGCATCAGCGCACCTTGCAGCAGGGGCTGGCCCTCACCAAACAGCACTCTACTCGCCGTTCCACTGAGTGTGTCCAGCAACAACTGTCTCATACCCCACCAGGCCCTGCTTTCTGCCATTCTTTCCGTGTTCGGGCAGAGTTGTGGCCCATGATGGCTGACACCATGTGCCAGGGATAGTGAGACCCATCCCCAGGAGCAAAGGCAGAGCCAGAGTAGGAGTGAGAACTCACTCTGTGCAGGGCTCCGGGCCTCCCAGGAAGTGGCTGAGGAAAAGAATGGTAAGGAGCATGGGCAATAACAGATGGGTGGAAAGGGACTTTCCAGAAGATGAGGGGTCTTGAGGGAAGTAGCCGCAGGCTGGATAGCCCAACAAGAAATAGGAAGGGAGGTCCAAGACTTCAAAGGACACCGAAAGCGAAGTGAGGAGAGCCTACCAATGCATGTGGTTTGGAACACTGACCTCACAGGCACTCCTTGGTGACAGCCTCAGTCAGCACTGAGTCCAGGAGGCAACTTCACCCCAGTTCACCCCCATTTCCTCACAGGCTTGATAATGAGCCATTTATCAACGCAAAAGCTCCACAGTGTCAAAGGGGAGTTTGTTCCTGTGCCCGAGCATGCTACCTCCGTGCTCTCTATGGGGACCAGGAAACAGGCTCAGACAACTGAGGAGGCTGGGACCAGCATTCTCCCCTGGGGTGGGCTAGGGGAAACAGACTTGTGACTAAGCCATGGAGGAGGGCTCAAGGGAAAAACGGTCCAGGATGGAATATTTTTGTTTGTTTCCAAGCTGTATTGAGGAACCTAGGTTCTAGGGAAGTAAGTTAAGACCAGAACAACTACTAGAATGACCCAGTACAAAGTACTGGGAGTATATTCCAAGTCAGAAGAGTCAAGGGCAGGTGAGATGTTGGCGAAGGAGATGCAGGGACCTAGGATTAAAGAGAAACTGAGCTCTCATTGACCCAAGTGATCTGGAATGGGAGCTGGTATGGATGGGATGCTTGGGGTCCCCTGACATGTGTGTGCTTCAAAAAATAAAGACAGATTGATTTTTTCATTAACTAAAACTCTTCAACATTAAGAACTTCCTAGCAAACAGTGCTGGGTCATTCCTATTAGGTGCATTTCTAGTGTCTGACACCGTGCTAGGCACATGGAAAGCTCCCAATAAATTTTCAGCATGAATAAACAAATAACAGGTCGATTTCAAGCCAAATGATGTGTTATGCTGAGCAAAATAAATGACTGGAACTCTTTGTCCCACAGACATCTCTAGCGCCATCCCACTGTGCTGCTTCCACTGTGTTTTACATCACAGCACTTACACTTAGTTCATACTCATATATCTGTCTTGTCCACCAACTCAAGCTTCCTGATGGCTTGGTCCCTGAGCGATCCTGTCTTACTCAACCTCAAGTCCTCAGTTCTTACAATCATACTTAGTACTAAGTAGGTGCTGAGCAAACAGCTATTGAAGGAATGACCAAAGGAATGAACAACGAATAACTTAGAAAAGAACCCAGATCTTTACAATTAACCCAGTTCAGTGTCATCTAAACTGCCATTTCTATGCCCATTCACCCCACAATGCACCCTCTAGCTCTGATGATTAGATGAAGAGGCAAAAGTGAGTTAGAAGGTTCTAGAATAAAAGGAGACCCTTACCAGGCCATGCTGTCTTTGGAAAACAGTGAGTACTATAATGGACTGCAGTTATGGTTTACCCCATAACCCTAACAGACGCTGAATACCACCAGTGTGGTCTGGTGTTGACTCTGGTGGTTTCTGACCCATATGCTCTTTGGTGTTTTTTGGGAAAAGACTCAGAAACCATTTCTGATTTCCACAAAATGAGCATAGCCGGGGCTGGGCGTTCCTTCAGGAATGATAGTGGCCTCCCACATTGCCGCAAACAGACAGACAAGTGACAAAATGTGAAATTACTTATGAGCTGAGGGGAATCCTTCTAGGCCCATGTCGTGACTGACAGTTTTTAAGCTTAAGATCAAAGATATTTGTTTGAATTTAATTCTTATGCAACTAAGGACCTATTTCAGGGGTTCTGTTTTGCACTTTACCTGGTTCTATTCAAGATCGCACAGATCGGCCCTGTTCAATGTAATCCCTTCCAAAGGGAACCATTTACTGAGGAGGACAATGAGGATTGAAATGGGAATCGGGAAACCCAGGTGGCTTCACAGTAGTTACGTGACCTTGGACAGGTCCCTTCACTTTTAAGATCAGAGTACTGTCATTTGCAAATTGAGTACGTTGAGTCAAATAATCCATAATTCCAGTTCCGGCTTTCTATCATTTCTCTGTACGCCTGTAAAATGGATAATCAGTGCCATACATCTGACGCTTAGAATCCATTGCCTTGGACCGTAGTTAAGGCATGTATCTTATTCCCTCAACTAGAGTATAAGTTCCTTAATGGGTGAAATGCATCTTGTACTTTGCAGTACTTGGTATGATGCCTCTGCCATGGAATTCTTCCCAGCTGCTGGGAGTTTTGGTGGCTGATGTCTCTCATCTGAGTCTCTCTCCACCCCTCCTGGTTTGAGGGAGGGGTGTGACTCAAGGGGCTGGATACAGCTAGTATCTGAGGACTAGATGGTTGATGGAGGGGGTGTGATAAAGATCAAGGGGGGACAACTCTGAAGAGCTGCCCCAGCAGCAGAGTTTCCCTTGGGATCCCCGAGGTCCTTTTGTGACTACATTGCAATCCAATCTCTTCTCTGTTTATCCTCTTTTCCTCACTCTTTCACAGGTGTGGTGCCTGACCTCATCCTTCAGGACCTCCTGCAAGCGAATCTCAGTCTTGGAGTCTTTCTGGGGGTCAGAACTCTGTCCCCCACTACCTTCCTGTCTTGCCTCATGTACCCATCACACGCCCATGCAAGGCGGGCGAAAATGAACTGACGTCCACAGGGGCCCCAGAAACCAAGGTGGGAGAGAAGCCCATGCTGGGAGAAGCCCTGTTCTTTGTCTCCACAAACACTGAAACTGACAGTGTTTCTCCTGGGGTCCAAATTTCCACTGGCAACGCCAAGAGCAGAGAAAATGTTCTGCATCGGTCAGGCACCGGGACTGTTTTGTTCCTGCTCATCTCTTTTCATGTGAATGCCTAATTCCTGGCAGCAGCTGGAGTGGAGGGACTGGGTCCTACATACCCTGACTAAGAGCAACGGAATATTTAAAAGTTGGCTGGTCTCCGAGTGTTTCTAAAGCCAGAGAGAAACCTTGGTTTTCAAACTGCTTCCTCTTTCAAATGGAAACCAGGAGGAAAGCAGTCACACAGAGATGGTCTGGGATCCATCAGCATAGATGGTGTCAAGGTGCTCAGCAAAGCTTGCGGTTCTCTTCCATAATAAAGGGGAAAATCGCTTTAGGCAACCCCTGGCTCCCCACATGTTCTAATACATTTACTTTGTTCCTGCTCTTACGAGCATGTTGTATCATTTTAACTAGATTAATTTAGAATCCTCACACACAGCCACACACGCATCTTTACCTTTGGAGCCAACTGACTGCATTAGACCGTCTTATAGTCACATAAACCTTTCAAACGAATACTTGTTTTTGTTTTGCAATATCGTTTCCTCTCTTCTGTACGCTCGCCTTGGATAGCCAGGAGTCTCTCTGCCTAATTTTTTTTCCCTCTTTTTTGGGCGGGGTTAGGATCTCAGACGTTCGGTATGATTTATAGAAGCAGAGCCCTTTGAAATGATAAGACAATGCACTGCAGACTTGGAGCATATTTAAATAATTCCAACATTGTCTGATACTGTGTGGCTCCAAGAGGAAAGGAGAGCAGTCGACACCAGAAAATTTCCTGCTGGAATTCTGCCAAGGCATAGCTGGCCGTCTTGGGGAGGTCCATCATTATGGGACTTTGCTGTTTGTAAATTTAATAAACGGCTCACATCTGCTTATAATATTATGGAAGTCTGCGCTAGAAGTATTATGTAAAGCACATGGTTTATTTCACAAATCAATCATTGATCTCTGTTTGTAGGGTTTGTCAGGAAGTACAAGAAAACACTACACCTGCATTTACACGTGCAAGTTCAGGCCACAGCATCGGTGTCCAGCTTGCTGTGAATCACAGGTGACACGGCCAAAACCTTGGTAGGCATTTACTCCTTCCACCGCGTGGCCCACCAGAGGCCCAGAAGAGGTGTGAGACTTGAGGGCAATTCTCCCTGAGTTACTGACCGAGCCAGGGCTCAGAGAATATCACAGCCCTCCCTCCTCCCCCCTCCCTCCACTTCCTTCTGTCTTTCTTTTTCGTGTGTTTTTCAAGTTTTTATTAAAATTGCATTTAGTTCACGTACAGTGCAGTATTAGTTTCAGGTGTCGAATTTAGTGACTCATCATTTTTCCTTCCTGCTTCTCTTTGCATGAACTCCGTTTGTGGCACATTAGCAGCATTGTTGGTCTGGCCATCGTCCCTCTCACGTTTGACTTCCTGGGCTACTTCCTTTCTTCCATTTAGGCAACCATTTTGACGTGTTTAATGAGCATTGTTTCCATTTTGATGAATCTGGAACAAATACGTATTTCCCCCTCCGCATCTTGATACTACGCTTTGAGATCGTCCCATGTTGACACACGTGTGTGCCTCCGACAGGCCACAAGCTTCCCCGCCTCCCGTATCCCCCAGTCTCTGCATCGCTTCATCCCACAGTGGTCCACGACAGCCAGTGTTGGCTTGCTCGCTCTCTCTCAGGTCAAAACTACATTTTCCCCCTTATTAAACTTACAAGGCAGAACAAGCCCAAGGAATATAAGCAATTTGGTAATGGCTTCGGTAAACTTTCACCTCTAGATAAATTACTGGTCTGATTTTATACATTACAGACAGAAAGTGTTCAAAAGCTGTTTTTATTCCATCACAGTGGGCAGAGTATTTTATCGGCACCACGCTCTAACCAACTGAGCTAACCGGCCACTTGGTATGGTGGTATGGTGGTATGGGCAGATTATTTTAAGAATGTTTTACCATCACTGACTTTGATTCACAAGAAAAAAAATCTTCATAGTTAGAGTTAATATCCATTTTGCTCAAACTACTCCAAAAAATAGAAAAGGAAGGAGAGCATCCAAATTCATTGCATGAGGCTAGCATTTCCCTGATACCAAAACCAGATAAAGACATTACAAAAAAAAGACAACTACAGGCCAGTATCTCTGATGAACATAGATGCAAAAATCCTCAACAAAATATTAGCAAACTGAATCCAGCAATACATTTTAAAAAATCATCACCACAATTAGTGGGATTTATTCCTGGGATACAAGGGTGCCTCAATATTTGCAAATCAATCAATGTGATACATCACATCAATAAGAGAAAAGATAAAAACCGTATGATCATTTTAAATGATGCAAAAAAAGAGCATTTGACAAAGTACAACATCCATTCATTATTAAAAAAACACAACCTCAGCAAAGTAGGTTTAGAGGGAACATACCTCAACATAATAAAGGCCATATATGAAAAACCCACAGCTAACATCATACTCGATGGGGAAAAACCGAGAGTTTTCCCTAAGGTCAGGAACAGAACAAGATGCCCACTCTGGCCACTTTAATTCAACATAGTACTGGGCAATCAGACAACAAAAAGAAATAAAAGGCACCCAAATTGGGAAGAAAGAAAGAAAACTTTCACCATTTGCAGATGACATGATGCTATATATAGAAAACCCTAAAGATTCCACTAAAAAACTGCTAGAACTGATAAATGAACTCAGTAAGCTCACAGGACACAAAAATCAACATATGGAAATCTGTTGCGATTCCATATTTTAATAATGAAGCAGCAAAAAGAGAAATTAATAAATAATCCCAATTAAAATTGCACCAAAAATAATAAAATACCTAGGAATAAATTTAACAAAGGGGTAAAAGACCTGTGCTCTAAAAACTAAAACAGTGATAAAAGAAATTGAAAATGACACAAAGAAATGGAAAGACATTCCATACTCAGGGATTTAGGAGAAGGAATATTGTAAAATATCTATACTATCCAAAGCAATCTACAGATTTAATGCAATCTCTATCAAAATGCCAACAGCATTTTTCACAGAACTAGAACAAACAATCCTAAAATTTGTATTGAAGCACAAAAGACCCCAAACACCCAAAACAATCTTGAAAAAGAAAAGCAAACTGGAGGTATCACAATTCTAGATTTCAAGTTATATTACAAACCTGTGGTAATCAAAATAGTATGGTAGTGGCAAAAAGTAGACACATAGGTCAATGAAACCAAATAGAAAGCCCAGAAACAAGCCCACAATTATATGGTTAATTAATCTTTGACAAAGGAAGCAAGAACACACAATGGCAAAAAGACAGTCTCTTCAACCAGTGGTGTTAGGAACACTAGACAGCTACATGCAAAAGAATTAAACTGGACCCCTTTCTTACACCACACACAAAAAATAAACCCAAAATGGAGTAAGGACTAAATGTTAGACCCGAAACTATAAAAATTCTAGAGGAGAGCATAAGCAGCAATTTCTCTGACATCAGCCATAGCAACATTTTTCTAGGTATGTCTCCTGAGGCAAGGGAAACAAATGCAAAAATAATCTGTTGAGACTAATAAAATAAAAAGCTTCTGCACAGCAAAGGAAACAATCAACAAAACTAAAAGACAATCCATGGAATGGGAGAAGATATTTACAAATCGCATATCTGATAAAGGGTTAGTATTCAAAATATAAAAAGATCTTATAAAACACAACACCCAAAAACAAATAATACGGTTATGAATGGGCAGAAGACGTAAGCAGACAGTTCTCCAAAGAAGGCATGCAGATGGCCAACAGACACATGAAAAAATGCTCCACATCACTCACATCAGGGAAATGCAAATCAAAACTATGATAAAAGCTCACCTCACACCTGTCAGAATGACTAAAACCAAAAATACAAGAAACAACAAGTATTGGAGAGGATGTAGAGAAAAAGGAAACTCATGCACCCTTGGTAACAATGCAAACTGATGCAGCCACTATGGAAGACAGTATGGAGGTTCCTTAAGAAATTAAAAATAGGGACACCTGAGTGGCTCAGTCACTTAAGCATCTGACTTGTTATTTCAGCTTAGGTCATGATCTCATGGGTTGTGAGATTGAGCCTCACATTGGGCTGGGCGCTCAGCAGGAAGTCTGAGATTCTCTCCCTTTTCCCTTCCCCCCCCCAAACAAATAAATAAATCTTTAGAATATTAAAAATTAGAACTACCCTATGATCCAGAAATCACACTACTGGGTATTTTCCCAAAGAATACCAAAAAACTAATTCGAAGGGATACGTGCACCCCTATGTTTATAGCAGCGTTATTTAAAATAGCCAAACTATGGAAGCAACCTAAGTATCCATCTCTAGATGAATGGATAAAGATGATGTGAGATATACATATATAATCCCAATATTATTCAGTCATAAAAAAGAATGAAATCTTGCCATTTCCAGCAACATGGGTAAAACTAGAGAATATTATGCTAAGCAAAATAAGCCAATTCGAGAAAGACAAATACCTTGTTATTTCACTCAAATGCGGAATTTAAGAAACAAAACAAAAGTGAGCAAGAGGAAAAAAGGAGAGAAAGACAAACCAAGAACCAAAACTCTTAACAATAGAAAACAAACAGATGGTTATCAGAGGCGAGGTAGGTGGGGGTTGGGTGAAATAGGAGAAGGGGATGAAGAGTGCACTTAGCTTGACAAGCACTGAGTAATGCATAGAATTGTCGAGTCAATATATTATACACTTGAAACTAATATAACATTGTATGGTAACCATACTGGAATTAAAATTTCTAAAAATGTATAGAAGAAAAATTTTCACTGTTAAAAAAAGAAAAGAAATTTAGCAGCAGGATGGAAGAATGACCCATTTTTCTGAAGGGTAATTTGGTAAGGGGTATCTAAAGCCTTTGATCTAATAGTTCACCTCTAAGAATGTATCATAAGGCAATAATGAGTAGATGCAAAGATTCATCAAAGAACATTCACTGCAGCATTCTTTATAATTGTGAAAAAACTGGACTCCATCTCAATGTGCCACCATGAAGGGTAGGTGGAACTATGATATATTTTACTAATTAATTTATTCAACACATATTTATGGAATTCCTGCTATGCGCTAGGCACAGTGCTAAAGTCGGGGACATAAAGAGGATTGAAATAGACAAAGTCACATCCTGGAAAACACTGAACCATTAGACCTAGGGCATCGAGAACACTCACGATATGATAAATGCTAAAAGGTTACGAGAAAAAGTGGTATAATTACAAAGTACAATGTTTTATTTTTAGATTTATAATCATAGAAAGTCATTCAAAAAATAGCTAAGGTGTTCCTATAAGTTAAGCACAAAATAACAGATATGATTTTTTAAAAAATAATTGCTCCAGGCAGCACCCTACAGCAGAACAGCAGGTGCACCATAGGAGGCAATAAGGACGCCCAGAGGCTGCCTGCAAGCTCTACCGTTACAAACCAAGTAATCCTTGGACCACAGAGCAGGAAACTGGGAGGTCTGAGTTCCCGCTAAGACATCATGAGGTCAAAGACAAGCTTCCATCACTTCATGACCATGAAATGAAGGTGCTGGACTTGGGGCTCCCAAGCTGATTATAGGGTCCCTGGTGATCCCCTTCAGTCCTAAAGCTATTCCTTTTCTCGTGATCATATCCCACAGACTGTCATTTTTCTATTTTTTTTGCCTGTGTTGTGACATGTTTGTGTTTTTTTAACTCTCTGAATGACTGAATTGGGTCACTGCTCCAGAAATCCAATTGTCAGTATGTCACCTGTGGAAATGACTGGAAATACTTGATTGCCCATGCTGAGAACAGCGAAGCTATGCTCTACCCATATGTCCTTAGGGTTTTCTTCTCCAAGCTGCATGTGTTACTAATAACCAGTAAAGCTAATTCTGCCAATCATGCACAAAACAGTCAAGATTTTTATAATTATATCTCACATCCTCTTCCTATTAAAAATGTTTACCTATAAAGTTAATTTCCTTTTTTAAAATGTTTTAAAAAGATTTTATTTGTTTATTTAACAGAGAGGTAGGAGAGCACAAGTAGGCAGAGCGGCAGGCAGTGGGAGAGGAAGAAGCAGGCTCTCCACTGAGCAGGGAGCCCAAGGCAGAGCTCAGTCCCAGGACCCTGGGATCATGACCTGAACCAAAGGCAGTTGATTAACCAACTGGGTCACCCAGGCGCCCCTAAAGCTAATTTTCTACCTGAAGAGGATTTTAAAACTTCTCCTTTTTTATTTTAGAATTAGCAAGTCAAATGCTATTTCAAAATAAAAGCATAATATTCTGTTGACACCCACAGAAACATTTACTGTTAACTTCCTTTGGGTAAACTTATTTTAAAACACCCTTTCTGGGGGACCTGAGTGGCTCAGTGAGTTAAAGCCTCTGCCTTCGGCTCAGGTCATGATCTCAGGGATCGAGCCGCACATCGCACATCGGGCTCTCTGCTCAGTGGGGAGCCTGCTTCCCCCTCTCTTTGCCTGCCTCTCTGCCGACTTGTGATCTCTCTCTCTCTGTCAAATAAATAAATAAAAATATTTTTTAAAATAAAAAATAAAACACCGTTTCTAATTGCCACTGTGCACTGATTTGTCTTGGAATTATTAAAAATCAATCATGGCTCCTTTTTAGGAGATGGACAGCACCTGGGAGTTTAGAGCAATTGAAATATCTACTAGAATATCTGATGGGCACTTGTGAGTGTGACATTTCACTTGCTTATTTGCTCTCCAACCCTTTCGTAGCATTTCTGGACTTCTTGACATTTCATGATTTTAACCAATACAATATGTAATTAATGTATATTAACTAAATTTTTCTACATGCGTCATCTGCAGGCTTTTGATGGTAGAAACAACTCCCTACACCTATTAAAATCACAGATTCCTGGGGGTGCTGGCATGGCTCAGTTTGTTAAGCCTCTAACTCTTGATCTCAGCTCAGGTCTTGATCCCTTGATCCCAGCATAGAGCCTATTAAAAAAAAAGTCACAAAGTCCTAGACTCAATCCCAGGCCTCCTAAATCAGAATCTCTGGGGTTGAGGACCTGTGATCTGAATTGTGCATAACCCCCTCCCCTGACTCTCTATCCACCACACCAGCCAAGTGATTCTTATGTGCACTCAAATTTGAGAATTCCAGAACTTTATTATTTTATAATTAAAATCAGCTACTCTCAGATATTTTATCTGTTCACTTGCAATCCCATTTTCCTTTTGTCCAATATATCATAATTCCCAGGACTGATCCTTGAAATAGTCTCAACAATTAACCTTTCCTCCTGGAAAATTGGCTATTAATTTCCTGAGTGTGTTTGTGTGTGTGTCTAGTTTTACCCAGGAAGATCCCATGACAGGATCTCATTTCTCATCACTATGACTATTTGGACTATTTTTTTTTTAACATGCTAAGGCCCTTATGAAGGCAAAGCTGATTTTATTTTATGGTGGGTTCTGGAATTAGAGAGTCTTTTTTCTTCTTTGCTTTGCTTTGCTTTGCTTTGCTTTCCTTTCCTCTTCTTTTCTTTCCTTTCCTTTTCTTTTCTTTTCCTCCCTCCCTCCCTCCCTCTTTCTTTCTTTCTTTCTTTCTTTCTTTCTTTCTTTCTTTCTTTCTTTCTTTCTTTCTTTCTTTCTTTCTTTCTTTCTTTCCTTCTTTTAGCAGAAGAAAGAAAACTCTGCCCTTCATTCCTACTCAAGTACCTCTCCACCAATACTTGAGCAGCTCTAGGTCGGGTAAGGTGTGTCCCCCAACTTACATCAGCTTGCTTAGATCCTGCTCATGGAAAGAAAGTAGAAGAGAGCAAAGGCTAAGCACCTAAAGTCAAAGAACAGATTTACACTCTTCTAAAAAGCTGATTATTGACATAAAAGGCACTGGTCTTGCCTTTCTCACAGCAGCCTCCTGAATCTCCCTACTCTGAGAGTGAGTTCAGCCACTAAACCTAGTGGTTAATTTCCTGACCAAATCTATCTTACTGTCAGTCACATATTCAGGTGACTTCCAGCTTCAACAGTAAAGAGCTATTACCTCACAGTTCCTGTGGTTCAGGAATCCAGAGTAGCTGAGCTGGGTGCTCAGGCTCAACAGCTTTCATGAGGTGGCAGTCAAGATGGCCACCAGAGCCTCTGTCTTCTGAGGGCTTGGCGCCACTGAAGGATCTGCTTCCAAGGCTGTTCCTTCACGTGCACAACAGATCAGTGCTGGTTGTTGGCAGGAGGGCTTAGTTCCTTCCCACATGGACCTCTCCAACACGACTGCTTGAGCATCCCTGCGCTGTGGCAGCTGGGGATCTTGGAGGGATCCAGAGAGCAAGACAGAAGCCACAGGGACTTTTAAGAACCTTGCCTCTGAAGGCAGACTTCATCATTCCTGCAACTCCCTATTCAATGTGGGAAGGGTATGAAGGCCAGAAATAAAAGAGTCAGAAGGGAAAGACTCCTTTGCTGTGTGGGGTTAGCTCTGGTACAGGCGAGAAGGTGGAAGGCCCATTCAGAGAGGCACCAAGGGAGCATCAAGGAAATGGAGTAGCTTTGGGAGGTTTTTTCAGACTCTTACTGTCCCTTTCTGGGCCTGAAGTCATTTATGGTGGTTTTTAAAATCTTTCACCAATAATCACACTAGAAAAATGGCTAGGGATATTAAAAAAAAATTTTTTTTTGGCCCTTGTGGCGAAAGACTGATGATGAAGGAGGAAAGTAAAATTTTTGAATTCTCCGAAGAAACGTGGATTACATGTAAAAGTGCAATGTGCTATATCTGGGTTTGGATTGATAATCTCCTAGGCTTGCCTAAATGTTTTGAGGTCCATGATGGACTGATGGTGAGACTAATTTTTCCGAAGACTTTAGGAATTAGAGGCACAAGAAATAGGGATTATCTTATTAGAAATATATTTTGAAATGGATCAGAACTATATTTCTAAGTCTTCTTCAACCTGAGCATCTAGGCTTTTTCTTTGTTTATAAGATTTTATTTGTTTATTAGAGAAAGAGAGAGGACGAGTGGTGGAGAGGGGCAGAGAGAGGGGAAGAAGCAGGCTCTTTGTTGAGCAGGGATCCTGACACAGGGACTTGATCCTGGGATGCCCCAGGACTCTAGGATCACGACCTGAGCCAAACGACGCTTAACTCACTGAGCCACCCAGGCACACTGGCATCTAAGCCTTTAATTTAATTTCTTTATTTTTCCTAAGAAAGAACATAGGAGGAAAGAAAAGCTGGGACCAGCACTCTGGAGACTGGACACCAACTCTGACGTCACCTCTGATACTATATCTGACACCCTGGGCCTTGCTCTTCCTTAGGAATACATGGGTTGATTATGCTTTTCTTCTTTTGTATCAAGTAAGAGTAATAATATCACAGATTCCCACTATTCCTGAACAGTTTATCTAAATACTAAAGAATGAGCCTGTTTAAAACTCTGGAGGTAATCAGATAAAGAGAAGGAGGTGGCAGGGAGGGAAGTAAGAGAAGATTCTAGAAACATTTCAGCCACCAGCTGTAAGTAAGCAGCTAACCCTGGAAGGCGAGAATATGGAAAGTCAAGGAAGGAATCTTTCCTTTCTGCAGCATGTGACAGCCACACACCAAGAGGAGATAATCAAAAGAATAGGGTCCAAAGCTATTACAACTCCCTTTGGAAGCCTGTGTTTCTTCACCCATGTCTGTGGTCTGTGTAAGGTTTGTCACATGCTTTTACTAAAAGTTGGTCAGTCAAGTATCCAGTGTAGTTAATTTTCTTCCCGTTGGAGAAGTTAATAAAATTTTAGGGGTATTAAGCAAAGCTCAGGCTTTTGTATGCAATCATTTTTAGTTCAACCCATTCCTAGGACAGATTCTGACAGACAAAACCTATCTTTCATTGATAGCTACTTATCTGATACCTTTGTGGTACAGTCAATCCTGTTAGCCATTCCTCAGCATGAATCCATGCCCCCAGGTGAGGCTGAGGTGGGAGACACAAGACCCCCAGCCAGCCTCAGATCTGAGTGCCCCTCGTTGGGCCTAAAGTCAGAGTGTTTTGTTACACCCAGCTCTCTAAAGGTAAGTCAATGTATTTATTTACCTAGACACCAAACCATGTGGTCTGTATTTTGTGATCAGGAAATGTCAAGTAGATGTGTACAATTTGACCTTTCCTGGAGACTACAGTACTCTAACCTCCTTAGAAGATGAAACTCTGCTGAGAATCACAGGACAGTATGAGTGAAAGCACATTATGAACTGTGAAGTTTCAAATAAATATTGGGCATTACTATTCCTTATACTCCAAGGCCAAATCTTCCAAGAACAATGCGATTTACTGTTATCTTTTTATTGAACTTACAGAGTAACTTGGGAGACTTTTCTAGGATTCTCCATGGCTTTATACAAATGCTCCAAAAGGGAGACAAGGAGAGCTCATTTAAGCTCAGTTCAGTTTTGTTCTTTTACCAGAGGGACAAAAAACAAAAAGTAATGTTCTTTTCGGTAAAATTCACTGGAATTTACAGAATCATGAAAAGGCCACATTGCTCTTTGTCTTGGAGACGAAATTGATTTGGAGAAAAGTATGAAATGTTTGGCTTTACGTGCATAGTGCACAATGCCAAGTTAATGTTTCTTAGTATTTCCCTACATCTTCCTTCTCAAATTAACCCTAGGCTTAAATTAGAAAAGGAAAAGAAGTTTAAATTCCACTTTTCTCTTTTCCAAGGCAGAAAAGTGATTTTTTTTTACAACCATGGGATTTTCACATTGCTGCGCTAAACCACAAATTATATTAATGTGAGCTAAGCCCCCACAAATTTCTTCCTTTCAAAATGTGGATCTGGTGGACATCTATTTTGAACAAGTAAACGTCTTAAGCCTTTGTTCAAATCCTTAATCAAATAGCATTACTGGACTGTCTTTTAGGACCAAGGACTGAACATTCTTTTTGATTCTAAGAGGCAAAGAAGCTAATGAAACTAATGGCACATTAACACAAGCTGGCCTGTTCAGTTACTAATTTTCATTTTATAAAATAATGATGATGGTGATGATGATGACAATAAG
>CM053609.1:33135340-33145711 GCA_028646535.1 Procyon lotor
GGGGGTAGGAGGGGAGGGAGAGGGATGGAGAAGGATGGGGAGGGACAAGCAGGGTCTGTTCTCTTTCACACAGGGCCCAAATCTTATAACACATGCCATGTAATCAGGCTAAGGACAAATAATCCCCATGAATAAATTTACAGTGAATTGACCTACATTTCACATTAGATAAAGCACACTTAAGTCATTAAATGAATTTCTCCCTCTGGTTCATTAGTTCTCAGCGTGCTCTGATCCTTTACCCATTTGTCATATAGCTCATGAAAGCTGAATATGGGAAAAAGAAAGTAAATCATTGCATGCATCCCTTTACCAGGTCAGGACATGTTCCCTATAGAGGAATTATTACTATGTTGGAAATTGACTGGTTCTCCTCTTGTTCTTGGCTAAAAGACAGAGACGCTACATTCGATGTATTGGCCTTATGGCATTCTGCCAAGCACTGTGCACATTAGCAATGATGTGCCCATGCTCACATTTACCCAGGAGCCTCTAGTGCTAAGAGCTTAGATTCAGCATTATAAGAGCCCTCGAGAATGGATCTAGTGACAGTTAAGGATTAAAGAGTTTGGCCTTTTTAAAAATTTTCACTTGCAAGTCAAGCACACTCTCTTTCCCCTCTGAACATACTCATTGGGTAAAGATGGTGTAGAGGGGAACATTGTAAAGCAGTCTTAGGTAGCATTTGCCACACCCGTGGAAGGGTTTTTTTTTTTTTTTAAGTAGTCTCCACATCCTGGACAGAGCCCAATGCAGGGTTTGAACTCACAACCCTGAGATGGAGACTTGAGCTGAGATCAAGATTTGGGTGCTTAACCGATTGAGGCACTCAGGTACCCCAAGTGGATTTAGTTTTTTTTGTTTTTTTTTAAAGATTTTATTTATTTGACAGAGCGAAACACAGCGAGAGAGGGAACAGAAGTAGAGGGAATGGTAGCAGGAGAAGCAGGCTTCCTGCTGAGCAGGGAGCCCGATGCGGGGCTCGATCCCAGGACCCTGGGATCATGACCTGGGCCGAAGGCAGACATCCAACGACTGAGCCACCCAGGTGCACCAAAGTTTTAAAGTGTGTCATCCATAAGAAAAGTAGAGTAAAAAATAAATTAAATAAATAAATAAATAAATAAATAAATAAATAAATAAAGTGCATCATCCTTCTTGGTGTGGAATTCATGGTGTTTCACCGAGCTGCTGGTCTGGCTTTGGAAAGTCTGAGAAACAAACTAACATTGTAACATTCATAGTTGAGTGCAGTATTTTAATACGTAAGATTATACACATAGCAATGCTCTAAAGTATAGATAGGAGCTCTGCAGAGAAGGAAAGAAAGAAACCCCCATAAACAGGACTCATTAGTATCATCAATGGCTGCCCCCAAAACTTATGGGATCTCAGTTGGTTTTAGTGGAGATATAAACAGTGAAAGAAAGGAGGTGTACTAGGAAGACCAAAGCTGCAGTATTTTTCAGAATTTTGATTAGTACTGTAAGAGGAATATAGGCAAAGTGAAACATGTTCTGAAGTGAGTAATCTAAGCAATGCCACATTAAAAAAATTGAAGGTTAAAATAAGATAGCTGAACTGAGGGCTAGAGATACAGAGATGAATATGAAACCCTCCTGCATTCAAGGAGGTCATAGCCAGGAATGGCTAAAAAGAAACCTAAAATTTTTTAGTTAGGTAAAAAGAAGACTGTAGGTACTCAACAATTTAGAAAATCATCATATAAAAAAAAAAAAGAAAAAATCATCATATAGAGGAATTAGTTCCATCCTATGTGTTGCTAAGTGTAGAATTAAATCCTGTGGGTAGAAGCCGCAAAGATTCATTTTAGCTCAGTATGAACACATGAGGTTGAAGTTTCCAACAGTGAGCGGTATGTAAAGATATAACGAACAGCTTGAAGAAATTGTGAGGGCCCAGCTCTTTGGTGTTTAAGAAGGCTTATTACCTCTTGGCAAGAATGTAGGGATGGGTACTCACCCACTCATTCACTCTTTAGCCTACTATGTTCTGCCACGCCAGGTATACTCCTTATCCCAAATCGCATGCATATATTGGTGAACAAAAGCAAAAACCCTTCTCTTAAGGAGCTTAAACCTACAGAGACAAACGTGAATCAAATAATCAAGAAATATATGGAAAACTACAACTGGGAAGTGTGAGGATAGAAAGGCACATGGTATTACAAGAGCAGACAGAAGGATGCTTGATTTTGTTGGGAAGGTTGGGGAAGACTTTAATGAGGAACTTTCCACTGAACTCAGATCCAAAGGGTGCGTGGGGGAAGAAAGGGGCATTCCAGCCAGATGGACAGACAGTGCCAGGTCCTATGGTGGGAAGACACCTTCTCAGACAGTGGTGTTTCCGTGACCTTTCACATTCCTTTCTTGTTTACATTGTTTATTTACTGAATGGGTGATACGTAAATGGAACAAAGTTAAAAGGTAGGAAAGGGCATGGAGTGAAAGTAAGACTCCATTTCTGCTCTAACTTTCCGGAGACAGTGACTGTCACCTGTGTTTTTTGTTGTTGTTGTTGTTACTTTGTTATTTTTATTTAAATTCAATTAGCCAACACATAGTACATCATTAATTTCTGACGTAGTGTTCAGTGATTCACCAGTTGAGGATAACACCCAGTGCTCATCACATCACATGACCTGCTTAATGCCTATCCCCCAATTATCCCATCCCCCTACCCACCTCCTCTTCGGCAACCCTTAGTCGATTTCTGAGTCAAGAGTTTGTCTCCCTCTCTAATTTCTTCCCATTCATTTTCCCCTCCCTTCCTCTATGATCCTCTGCGGTATTTCTTTTGTTCCACATGTGAGTGAAACCATACAATTCTCTTTCTCTGATTGACTTATTTCACTTAGCCCAGTACCCTCCAGTTCCATCCATGTTGATGTAAATGGTAGATATTCATCCTTTCTAATGACTGAGTAATATTCCGTTGTATATATGAACCACATCTTCTTTATTCATTCATCTGTTAGAGGACATCTGGGATCCTTCCACAGTTAGGCTATTGTGGACATTGCTGCTATGAACACTGGGGTGAAGATCCCCCTTCATTTCACTACATCTGTATCTTTGGGGTAAATAGTAGTGAAATCTTTGGGTTGAGGGTAGCTCTATTTTTAACTTCTTGAGGAACCTCTATATTGTTTTCCAGAGTGGCTGCACCAGCTTGAACTCCCACCAGCAGTGTAGGAGGGTTCCCCTTTCTCTGCATCCTCACCAACATTTGTTGTTTCCTGTCTTGTTAAGTTTAGCCGTTCTAACTGGTGTAAGGTGGTATCTCATTGAGTTTTGATTTGTTTTTCCCTGATGACAAGTGATGTGGAGCATTTTTTCATGTGTCGCTGGCCATTTATATGTCTTCTCTGGAGAAATGTCTGTTTATATCTTCTGCCCATTTCTTGATTGGATTATTTGTTTTTTGGGTGTTGAGTTTGATAAGTTCTTTATAGATCTTGGATACCATCCCTTTATCTGATGTGTCATTTGCAAACATCTTCTCCCATTTCATAGGTTGCCTTTAATTTTGTTGACTGTTTCCTTTGCTGTGCAGAAGCTTTTTATCTTGATGAAGTTCCAACAGTTCATTTTTGCTTTTGCTTCCCTTGCCTTTGGAGGTGTGTCTTGCAAGAGGTTGCTGTGGCTGAGGTCAGAGATTACTGCCTTTGTTCTCCTCTAGGATTTTGATGGATTCCTGTCTCACACAGATTTTTCATCCATTTTGAGTTTATCTCTGTATGATGTAAGAGAAGGTCCAGTTGCATTCTTCTGCATGAGGCTATCCAATTTTCCCAGCGTCGTTTATTGAAGAGAATGTCTTTTTTCCATTGGATATTCTTTCCTGCTTTGTCAAAGATTAGTTGACCATAGTGCTGAGGGTCCATTTCTGGGTTTTCTATTCTGTTCCATTGATCTATGTGTCTGTTTTTATGTCAATGCCATGCTGTCTTGGCGATCACAGCTTTGTAACAGAGCTTGAAGTCCGGCATTGTGATGCCCCCAGCTTTGATTTTCTTTTTCATCATTTCCCTGGCTGTTTGAGGTCTTTTGTGGTTCCATACAAATTTTAGGATTATTTGTCCCAGTTCTGTGAAAAGTGTCATTGGTATTTTGATAGGGATTGCACTGAATGTGTAAATTGCTCTGGGTAGCATAGACATTTTAACAATGTTTATTCTTCCAATCCATGAGCATGAAATATTTTTCCATCTCTTTGCATCTTCCTCAATTTCTTTCATAAGCGTTCTGTAGTTTTCAGAGTACAGACACTTTCCTCTTTGGTTAGGCTTATTCCTAGGTATCATATGGATTTTGGTGCAGTTGTAAATGGGTTCGATTCCTGGATTTCTCTTTCTTCAGTCACATTGTTGGTATATAGAAATGCAACTGATTTCTGTGCATTGATTTTGTATCCTGCCACGTTGTTGTACTGCTGTATGAGCTCTGGCAATTTTGGGGTGGAGTCTTTTGGGTTTTCCACATAAAGTATCATGTCATCTGTGAAGAGTGAGAATTTGACTTCTTCTTTGCCAATTTGAATGCCTTCTATTTCTTTTTATTGTCTGATTGCCTGGGCTAGGACTTCTACTACTATGTTGAATAGCAGTGGAGATAGTGGGCATCCCTGCCGTGTAGGGATGTTGTTTTTCTGATTCTTCTGGAGATATTAGATGCATTAGCCAATATTCCTGTTTCTTGCCTTTATGAAATTGTAGTGCACTGTACACCATTCCACATCTTGCTTTATTCTCTAGATGGTAGATATTGGGGCTCGTACAGTACATTTAGAGATAACTGGCAGGGGTTTTTTTTGGAAGCCACATAGCAATACACTGAAGGAAGCCCCATAGTTTATTTAGTCTCTCCTTTGGGAGGATTGTAGGCAAAGCAGTGATGAAAATCCTGTGTGTACATAATCCTGTACATTGTTATTATGGCTGTAATGAAAAATTTTGATTTTTTTCTCTAAAATTTTTTCATATCATTTCTGATTATACAAGTGATACATGCTTCTAGGGAAATATTTAAACATTGCAGAAATACATCATGCAGAATGTGAAAGTACCCAAGAATCCCACCCTCCATAAATAACCACTAGATTATCACTCTGCCTAAATGATTTCTAATCTAGAGTCATTGAAAAAGAAGGGACATGTGGCACAAAAGCAGATAGTGGATTCCAGAACATCTGTCTCTACGGTTTGGGGCTCCCGTGGGAAAGAAGTTGCCAAAGAAAGTGCTGATGTATTCCTCTACGATATTAAGGGTTTTGGGGGATTTTTTTGTTTTGTTTTTAAGATTTATTTATTTGAGAGAGAGAGCGAGAGCATGCACAAGTGGAGGGAGGGGCAGAAGGAGAGGGAGGAAGAGAATCTCAAGCAGATTCCCTGCTGAGCACAGAGCCCCAGGCAGGGCTCAATCTCACTGCCCTGAGATCATGACCTGAGCTGAAATCAAGAGCCAGACGCTTAACCAACTGAGCCACTGAGGTACCCCTATATTAAGGGTTTTTAACCTGGCTTCCATGGATGGCTTTGAGATATAGATTAATTTATCGACACATGTTTATTTTCCAAAGAAGGAGTCCGTAGCTGTCATCAGATTCTGAAAGGGATGTATGACCCCTAAAAGTTAAGAGCACCCACCAACAGAGAGAGCCATCAGGTACATTTCATTTTGTTTCAGAGTGATGTGGATCTTGGCAAAGGACTTGTCCAAAAGTTCCTCAAGTGTTGCAGAATTTGGACAAATTATTTAGACTCATCTATAAAATAGGGGTAATACTAATAAATCATAGGGTGGTTGTGAGGACTAAATAAGTTAATATTCACAAGCACTTAGAAAAGTTTTTGCCATATAACAAGACTTACATACATATTTATAAAATAACTCTAGTGTACATGCCCCCTGCCTGCCCTGACCCCAATGAGCAGGGGCTGGGGAGAGGGAGAAGCAGGCGCCTCTCTGAGCAGGGAACCCAATTCAAGGCTCGATCCCAGGACCTTGAGATCATGAGCTGAGCCAAAGGCAGACGCCTAACCAACTGAGCCACTCAGGCGCCCCTATCCTCCTAAATAATTTCTAATACAGAATCTTCCCCAAGGCAGTACGCTATCCTTATCCAGGGATCAAAATGTATCTAGGTCATTGGGGGAAGCAGCTAGGCAAGCGGATGTTGAGACACTGCAGTAAAACTCAGTGTTAATTTTGCAACTAGTAAGGCCAGTCTTTTACCATAAAAATGCAAATTCTATGGGATAGATATATACATGCATGCATACATAATACATATATATGTCATATTTCAGTAAGAAATTTTTTAACTTTTTAAGTGAGAGATTTTTTTTTCAAAAGCAAGAGAAAGAACTACTGTGTCTCTAAACCAAAATAGCTGAAAAGTCACAGTTAGTGTGCATAACCAGCGAGAATTAGGACTGCCTTACTCTTTCCTCACTGCTAACCCATTGCCCACACACACATACACACACACACACACTTCATACACACACATATACATATATGTATTATTTCACTTATAGAATAATGCAATTGAACTATGTTATCTAAAATACACTTTAAATATTTCAGACCCATGAGGACCACTGGAAAGCCCCTCACACTTTCATCCCAGGTTCTTGATTTTTCTCCTTCCATCTCATAATGCAGTGAAGTAGGGTCCCTGCCTTGCACTGACTAAATTCTAGGCAGGGGACTGAATTCAGTTCCGTCTCACAAGTACTTACAGATCACTTAGTCTGTGCCAGGAGCCTTGCACAAAGCAAAGAGAAATCAGATGGCGTCTCTGTATCTTAGCTTGTCTCTAAACTAAGGCACTTGAATGAGCTGGTTAATCCATTTTTTTCCAGCTCTGAGTTCTGTGATTCCCAGGATGTTGAAGTAAAACCAAGCAATAATTTGTAACCAGAAATTCTTCAGAGCTGCTTCTCAGTAGTCTTCCCGACGATGGAATGACCAGGTAAACTCCATCCTCTCCAAGATGCTCCCTCCCACACTTGAACCATTAACAACGTATCACTAATACTAACAGCGTTATCATTAATGATGATGTGCTACTTATCCAATGCCCCATAATACAAGAACCCTGAGCAACAGCAGGTCAGAGAGACAGCTCATCTCACCTCTGTGTTCACAGGTACAGAAGCTGAGGCTGAGAAGAGTGAAGGGTCATAGAACAGGAACTGGAACCCTGTGGGACTTCCAGAGAGGGCTCTATCTGTTCTCACCACCACTGTGCTTATGACATGCTGTTGGGCATTGTCCCTGCCGTGTGTCTGAGGCTTTCCTCCCTCCCTCACGGGCAGGACGAGTCCTTCGTGCTTCCTTTACTGCACCCATGACATCCTGTCCACATCCAGCGGACACCGGCTCGGCTCTGCGGCAGGCCGTGTCCCGTGTGGCACTGGCTGGCTTGCGAGGCTGCTCTTGGACCGGTCAGGGCTCTCCGGACAGGCCTGAGAGTAAGCGGTTAAAAACCGCTCCCGCTCGCCTGTTCCCTGGGGCCCCAGCCCCCTGCATGGACAGCTCTGTTCCCCAGGCAGGAAGCGGGAGCCCCGACTTCTTTGTCCATCTTATCCCAGGATCGGCAGGCCCTGAACTGTTCATCTGAAACTCCCTGAAGGAAGCTTGTTATCAGCAGAACGTGTTCCCTTTAAGGTTTTGGTCTCGGCAAAGATGAATGGGGCATTTTAAGTGCTTCTGTGTGTGGCTCTGAGAGACATGCAGTGGGGATTCCCGGGGCTGCAGGGCTGGCCTGTCACCTCTGTTGTCTAGGGAGAGCTCCCTCCTGACCGAGCTGAAGCCAGTCCCCTGGAGACATTTCCAATAGTAATAATACTACGATGTGCTGTCTTAGTTATTCTGTTATGGCCGTGGGCATATTCTCCAAAGCACAGCCACCCTCAGACAAACAGACTGGGGCAGGCATGACGGACCCTCTTTTATGGCTGTGAGAAGGGAGGGTCAGGGACAGGAGCTCGGGTAGTGAACCTATTAAGTTGCAAAGTTGAGATAGGAATGCAGATCCCCCAACACCAGGCCTTGTGATTTCTGCATTCTGTCAGCCTTAGACCACCCTGTAGAGTTGGCCAGGTTGACCCCCAAGACTCTCCTCCCTTTTGCTGACCCTGTACACTTCAACGATCAGCCAGGAAACCCCTACCTCGTCCTCAAGCTAAAACCCATCTTCCTTTGCTGAAAAGTCCAAGTTCCAAAATTGCCCTCTTCTCCATCCACCCCATCAAGTCCCTCCCTGACTTTTGAAACAGCTTAAAGGAGAAAGTAATGGGATTAAATGCACTTGCAGATAGACATGAATTAATAAATACTTATTTAATGTACTTGTCAGGGATACTTTGGAATCCCCACACATAAGTATCTCAAAGGGTGGAATTTCAAGAGCTATTTCTGGGCACACAAAATACATTGTAAGGTGTCTGCTTACCTCTTAAGCTCCATTCTAGGTGCCCCACCGCATGGATGCCCGGTTGGGCCTGGAAAGAAGACGTTCTTCAGCCCCAGACATCCTTTAAGTTCTGAGCACATGAGCAATGACAGCACTGAAAGCAGGCAGATAGGATGCAAAAGATCTGTATCCAATGCAAGTGCAGGCAGTGAACTGACCTGCGAGCTACAGCTGCTGATAACAGCGGCAGGTGCAGGACCCTGGGTCCCGCTGCTGGGCTGAGGCTCTGCACATGGCTGAGTCATCCTAGAACTACTCAACCACACTCCCAGCACTGTGCCAAGCAAGATGGGAAGGTTCCGCTCCTGTCCTCTGCTGCTCTCACTCCCTGGCGCTGCCTGTTCTGGAAACCCCACAACACTTCTGCAGCTTTTCAGCAGGAATCTTGGATCCCATTCGTTTACATATTCCTCCAAGCATGGAACTAAGACCCTTTCTCCTCTCTACCAACCCCTACTATGTGTCTTTCCAGATCATCTCTGAGCTTCCTGCTTCCTTTCCTTATGTGACTCAAAGTGTACATGAGAAAGAGACTCATCTTCTTTCCTTTCTGCTCTGGACTTTCAGCTTCACCTAGCAGGGCTCTCCCGATGCCCAGAGCCTCCCTTCTACGCCAGGAGACCTTCCACTCACGGGCCATCAGAAGCCTCGCTGTCGTGGCAATACGTTTGGTACCCTTAGCTGGGCACTGACCCCAGCTCCTGCACCATGCCAAATGCGTGGCTTGCGTTAGCTCATTTAATCCTCTTAACAAACTAATAACATAGGTGCTAGTATTACCACTTTTATAAGTGTGGAAGCATGGACAGGCACAATAAGTAATTTGCCCCAAATCACACAGTTGGAAAGTGGAGCAAACGGGATGTTCTTGTGAATACAGGCAATACTCCAGTGCATAGCCTGATGTTTTTATTTTTGCAAGCTGTTGAGTAAATTCTTTGACGAGGGATGAATGATGGGGTCAGACAGAAAGCACATTAAACATTTTAGTAACTCTTTCCAAATTGCCCACAAAAATGATTGTACAAATTACACCCCCATCAATGATGTATGAGAGCACCTGTTGACCAATGGCCTTGCCAACAGTGGATATTTTTACTCCAGTATCTTTGTCAGTTGGATGAGCAAATGATCTTGTTTTAACTTCTAGTCTTTAGTTAATAGTGAGTTTGAGCATAATTTCATGTTTATCACCCAGTTGTAGTTTTCCACGCAGATATAAACGAAACAGAACTGGTTTCTCCGACAAAGTCTGCATTTCCTCTACTGCCTGTTGGTTGATGGCATGATCACCCACCAGTCACTCTAAATAGCAACCTGGGAATGGACCTGGGTTCTTCCACTTCCTTCTGCAGCTGGTCAAGCAAGTTGCAAGGACTGCACCTTATAAGTGCCTCTGGGACAGACTCTGCCTTGCAGTCCCTATATTCCCCCATGCCCCCCACCCCCACTACAGTTGCTCAGAACCCTCCGGGCACTGCTGTGGAGGGAATTACTGCATGGGCTCTGTCCCGTGTCTCCCGGGTGCCCTTAGAGGTGGGTGCTGTTATCCCACTTGTACCTGAGTCCCCCAGCCCCCACCCCGCCGTAAGAGAGGATGGATATCCCCAGCCCTTTCTCCATTGTCCCCAAGGGCTCCTTCTCCTGGCCTTCTCTCTCTTACACTCCCAAGGTCTTCCCTCGTCCAGCACCTTCTGTGGAAGACGGCCTCACTGCAGGGCCACTTCACACCTCGGGGACCAGAGGAAGCTCCTTGCGAGGTCAGAGAGCCCAGGGCCAGGCCCCACCGACTGGGAGGTCGCACTGTGATCCCTGGTCTCTCTGGGCCTCTGACCCTGACTAACTAGCCTCTTCTCCTTTTCTTCC
>CM053609.1:33145811-33181476 GCA_028646535.1 Procyon lotor
CCCCCCCC
Source organism: Procyon lotor (assembly GCA_028646535.1). NCBI lineage: Eukaryota > Metazoa > Chordata > Mammalia > Carnivora > Procyonidae > Procyon > Procyon lotor. The sequence continues at coordinate 33,145,820 of CM053609.1, forward strand.
CCCCTCCCGCTCTTACAGCTTTTCTTCCTCCATGTTTTCCCATGTGTGTCTCTGTCCCTCTTCTCTGGTGTGCATCTGCGGGCCTTCTTGCTTCGTCCCAAAGAGAAGAGGATCCTGGAGTCCCAGGGAGGCAACAACCGCTACTCTCCCTTGTTTGTCTCTTGGGAGAAGCAAGCAAAGCTCCCTCAGAGTTAAGGCTCACCATTACCTCTCACCCTCAGGAGTCAGTCCTCCTCCTCACCCGAACTGCCATCACCTGTATCTCTGCTCTCCCATTTCCCATTTCCCTGAGGCAGCTCTGGCCCCACTCCTGAAACCAGCCAAAAGGATCTTTGCCCCAGAGCATCCCTCCTTTGGCGACCCTCAGCCACCACCCCATTTCTCCATCCTCACCCTGTTCCCGAGAATACTAGGACTGCCCCAGCCCTCTGCACCATTCCCACCTGGATGCCACACAGAGTGGCAGCTTTTTCAGGAAATTAGTGACACGGCACCCTGAAAGCTGGCTTCACTAGGCGAGAAACGCCAGAGATCTGTCACAGACATCTTTATAAAGCCAAGTACCTCGAATCTTCCTCGGAAGGAAGCTGACATTCCTTAGTTAAAAAGCTAACTTTCTGAAAAGTTTTTTCTTAAAACGTCTCTAAGCACATCTGAGGTAAAGAATAGAGGTCGAGGCTGATGATAAGAAATGAGGCGAGTGGGTTGGAGCAAAAGAGCACTCTCTAAGCCTGGACCTGGGGCACAGTCCGTAGGGGCAAGGGATTGTTTCTGAGGAAGGCAAGGAATCCGATGGAACTCAGCAACCCAAAGTCTGCAGCTCAGAATCCTCGGTGACCCTCAGAGTTCCGGTCCTGCGTTAATTAATGAGCATGTCTGTGGCCAGAGGGGCAGGCGTAGAGGAACCCCATGTCTTCATAGCTGTTTGGGTGGGGGATTGGGGGTGGGGTGGGTGGAGGAAGAGCCTGCCTGTGCTCAGGTTTACTCCCCACCTGCGGAGGCCGGACTGCCAGAGCCCTCCCTGGCCCCTCTCATCCCCTTGACCCCCACCCCATCTCCCCTGCAGAGAGGACCCTTGACCAGTCAGAGCTTCAGGGCCCCCACAGCAGGGAACCAATAGCACCTCTTCCTGCAAACAGCTGTCCTGTTGGCCTCCTTGTTCCCCCCGCATCAGTCTGTTCCCATCAGGTTTCCTTTCTGTTAGAAATGCTTGTACTCTCCATTTTGTGGAATTTAACTGAGGTTTGGATATTTGAAAACAAAGTCAACATCTGCTTTCTGCTTCTCCTGAAGCCCGCTCACGGAGTAAACCTCTGCAGCCGGCTCCTATTAGCAACACAATTTTAGGGTTTTCCCCTGAAGCCTCAGTGTTTTCTTTGGCAAGCACCAGAATCACCCAGGGGGTATTTGTTGAATGTGCATGTATCTGTGCTGCTCCCCACACCTACTGAATCAAAATCTCCAGGTGGGGAGTGGGTATCTATATATTTTTTAACAAGCCGCCCAGGGGGTTCTATTGTATGACAAGCTCAAACCAATGACCTATAAGAGAGAGAATGTGGGCTCTGGGTGAGAGGCTGGGGCCATGAGCCTGACTTTGCTGAGTGACTTTGGGAGAGTTCCTTAACCACTCTGGCTCCAGTTTTCTCCTCTTACTTTGGGGCTGATAGAACCTCCGTGAGGCGTTGTTGTAAGGAATGAACAAAGAAATGTTTGCAAATCTCTCCTAAAACACTGACTTCATGCAACTAATGCTTTATCAAGTAATCCTCAAGTCCTCAGCTGGTGGAGTGGGAGCTCCTAGGGTCCTGCCAGCTATGGTCAGGGGCTTTCATTTCCCAAACAGGGTCTTTGGGATTGTGGCTGAGCTGGGCTGGAAACAGGAAGTGGTGAAATCCTGCTTTACCCATATCTCTAAGTCTTCAAAACTATGTATTTTTTTCCTCCCCACACAGGCAGCCCCCCTGGAAGGGTCTTGCTCTGCTACTCTCCAGCCTTCTGACCCCTCGCAGAGGGCACAGGAAGGGGATAGAACATAAGAACATTAGAAAACTAGCTCAGTCACCCTAGCCTTCTCCTCCCAGCCAGCTCAGGGCAAAGCGTGTCTCCCCCGGAATTGGAATACTTCCTGAAATTGCAACACCATCCCCAAAGCTTTGGGACTTCTCATGTTTTTGTATGGCCTGTGCAATACGAACAGTTTTCACATTTTTAAATGGTTGAAACAAAAAGCAAAAGAATAATAATGTTTCATGACATGTGACAAAGTTACATAATTTAAATTTTGGTGTCGGGGCGCCTGGTTGGCTCAGTAGGCTAAGTGGCTAACTCTTAGTTTTGTCTCAGGTCATGATCTCAGGGTCCTGGGATTGAGCCATGTGTCAGGCTCCAAGCTCAGTGGGGAGTCTGCTTGAGATTCTCTCTCTCCCTCTTCCTCTGTCCCTCCCCCTGCTCTCGCTCTCTCTCTCAAATACATAAATAAATCTTTCTTTAAAAATAAATAAAAATAAATGGCGGTGTCCAAAAGTAAAGTCTTATCGAAATACATCATGCTTATTCATTTACACATTGCCTGTGGTTGCTTTCACTCTACAATGCAGAGTTGTATAATTGTAATAGAGACTATATGGCCGACAAAGCTGAAAATGTTTACTATCTGATCCTTTACAGAAAATGTTTGCCAATCCCAGCTCAAGGGTATAAAGGGCTTATGCTAAAAGCTTCTGCATAGCCCTGGCCTGGGCTGTCAGTAAGGAGGAACCTTCTGAACTTGAGCCCCTGGCAGTAAATGAAGATCAGCAAGGCTTCCTCAGAGCTGCAGACCACAGTAGAAGGAGTGGGTTGTGGAGTATTGCCACAGTGTAGGTTTTGGACACAACAAGGCAGTGGACAAAGGGAATAAGGACACAACAGATTTTTAAAAAGGTAAAGTTGTTAGCTGGGACTCAAAGAGACCCACCATCCTTTCCCAGGAAACATGCTTCATCACCTGGTTCTGGAACTTCCCAGCCTGCCTTGCATCTAATGGGACAAGGTCATTAAGTCCTGAACAATGACCTGTAAGCAAAAGAGCAGGACCAGTTTCTAGAACACTTCCTTGAAGAGAGTAGGTGTTCCTCACCCCGCCTTGGTGCTCTGCTTTCCGTGTGCCTGGGAGATAGCTGGAGTTCTAGCCTCCATTATGGACCATGAAGATATGAACCACCTCCTAGGGATGGCAAAACAGTGATCTGGAAGTAGGCTGGATCCTTAGGACTTTGAGGAATGGAGTCACCACCCTAGGTCTGAATAGCTTACCCCCGGACATTAGCATAAGGAAGAGCAAACAAACAAACAAACCCTTCCGTCTGTTGAAGTCACAGTTATTTTGGAATTCTTATTCTAAGTCAAATTTAATCCTAACCAATAAACTTCTCATGATATCTTACAGTGATCACTTCCTATTTTCTTCCATTTCCAGTTGACCTTGACCTTCACCTTAATAGATTTTTCCTGTATCAAAATATGGGGGAAGCTGTATGCTGAGGGGACAGCGAGGAGCACAGGCTTGCAATTTCTGTACTTGTGTCCCTCCCCCTGGCCAAGGAGGATGGTGGGCAGTACCTTCCTTCAGTTTAGCCCTGAGCCAGGCACATACAATGAGGTTTTAATTTATTGTGATTTTTTTATTTCCTAAACTAGCTGTTTTTACATTATTATCATCTTATATCCTGTGATAGTTACCCAAATACTAAAAGGCAAGCATTGCTTTTATAAAACTGAGAACTGGTTGTTTCCTCCACTACTGGAAAGCTTTTGTTAACCAACATCTTACATTGCCAGGAAAGCAAAGATCAGTGTCCTTAGTCCAGCCACAAACTCCTTTGTAATGTGGCTGAAGCAACCTCTTCATTTCATCTCTTACCTCTATCAGAAAAAAAAAAAAAAGTGTAGCCATGGCAACGTGCCTCCCAAAGTCAGCCTTCAAGCGGCAACGTCTGCACGGGGGTACTGCAGAGGCCGGCCACTAGGGGAGCCCTTCTCAAAGTTAAACACTGGAATGGGGGCGGGAGGAGGGCTTCAAGGTTTGATTACCAGCTTCCTTACCCAAGAGCAGGTGGTAGGAGAAGCTGACCTGATTGGGGTCTTTGGTGTTCACTCAGGAAGCTTGGATCAGGCCCTGGGAGCCAGGAGGAGAGTAGGGGTGGAGATGGGAGAGGAAGCACTAGAAAATCTGGTCCAGATCTCCCTTGATCTCCTAACACCGCAAATTCAGGGACTGAATAGGATTATCTTTTGTGTTGGGCTCAAATTCTTTGCTTTCCTAACTCAGGAACGCAGGAATTAAAATGATTTAGATATCATAGCCTGCCTCTCCATCTAAACTCCCTTCCAAACTCAGGGAGCAAGTGGATCAGATTTATACTTTGTATTTTAGGAGGAAAAAACACATTGAGAAAGGGATGTGTGGGTGGCTCAGTCGTTAAGCCTCTGCCTTCTGCTCGGGTCATGATCCCAGGGTCCTGCTCTTCGGGGAGTCTGCTTCTCCCTCTCCCACTCCCCCGCGTGTGTTCTCTCTCTCTCTCTCAAATAAAATCTTTTAAAAAAAAATTGAGATGGACGATAATAAAGTATTTTTAATCTAATTTTAAACTAGATTTAATATTTTAATTAAATATTTTATTTAATATTTTAAAATATTGAATATTTTTATTAATATTTTTAATATTAAAATATTTTAAAATTTAATATTACTTAATCTAACTCATGAGTCAGTGTTCTATAAAGATACAATTACTAGGCTTATCCAACTAGATTTAGTACTTTAGAGTCACACTTATTGCAATATCACATCTTTTAGGCTGCTTATCTGTTTTGTTCTATAAAATTAGAATGACGACGACGTGATTTATAATCATCATTGTTTTCATGGCCACATTATGGCTACTCTAGGATTAAGTTCAATTTCCTCAAACTGGTGTTCAAGATCCTGGGTCCTATGACCCGTAGTTTCCGCTGCAGCTAAGAAATATCACGGCCCACCCACCTCGCGTGCCTGCGCCTTCCTCCCTTTGCTTTCATGGCTCTCTGCGCTCACCTCTTCCTCTGCCTTGCCTTCCAAATACCATCCCTTCTTTAGAGAGAAACTTCCCTGAACTGGAATCTTCAGAGTGTGGACCACAGACTTTCACACTACAATATATACCCCCTCCATTTTCTTCCCCCTTCCCCATCTATTTGTTTACTGCAGTTGCGGGCTCATAAGCCTCATTTCTTAAGCAAACTGTAAGGGACCTAAAAATGAGGTCAGTTCCTCCCCCTTCTTTCCTTTTCTTTTTAAATTCTTTATTCTTTAATTCTTTATTCCATGTCAGGCCAGTAGCAGGCTTTCAATAAATATCTCTGGATCACTGCTAAATTTGCCACTTGTTCAAAGGCAGACATTTGACTTAGAAGCACACCAGGAGCAAATGGGAACCAGAGATAATAAAACGCTGTGAAATGCAATTTCCTGTTTTATGTAACGCCAGACTCAACTATTTCTACCATATCTCCTAGGAAATATAGAATGACTCAAAATTGAAAAAATGTAAGGAAGCCACACTGAATGTCTGCTAAGGAAACAAAACTAAAGCATGAGTTTTCCTGGCTGTGGGCCCCCACAGATGACAAGTCTCCAAGTGAGGCTGGCCTTTCCAATACGCAGGGCGCCCATGGGCCCAGAGCCTGCCCACACCTGTGCAGGTGTCTTCTCATTCCCTCTTTTCCTTTGGCTTCTGTTAGCATTTAAACCATCTGCAGGCGACGGGCTGCCTGACTGCTGTCCTAGTCACCCCGGCAAGAGGCCAGGGACCAGACGGCAGATCCTACGTCAGAAGGGGTGTATCACGGCTTTGTGGGAGGGCCTCCAGCTCCAGTTCTGCCCTTCCTTGAGCCCCTGGCTTGGCAGAACTGGGGGCAGTGATGATGTGGTGGGAGAGGGCAGTGTCCAAACTCTTCTGCCAGCTGCCTCGGTGGGATTCCACCTCTGAGAGGCCCCAGCAGAGCCAAAGGACCCTAAAAGCAGCCTATACCATCTCCTGCCGGTGGGGAGTGAGGGACTCTGGCAGTAGCAGCAGCTGCAGGAATGTGGGCTCCCTGGCCAGCAGCCCCGTCGCTGGTCCAGCGCTCTGGCAGCCAGGCATGTGGGCTCCAGCATCCTGGTGTTCTGGGCCATCCCCTTTCCCCCATGACTTTCGCCATCAGATCACTGCATGAAATTCCTCTCTGCACAAAATATATAGAGTAGATGCTGTTTCCTCGACTGAATCCTACTGAAATGGATGCCAAGGTAAACTGTCCAAAACCTAGATGCTGTGGGCAGGACGAAGGGCACAGGTATAGAATCAGATGGGGCCGCAGAGGGAGGAAAGGCAGGGTGGAAGAAATACCAGACCACCCACGGGTGGAGGATGGCCACCTGTGGGAAGCTTCCTCTGCTGTTTACAGACCAGTGGGTGAGGGCCTGAGGGCCAGTGAGGAAGGTAGAAATAAGTTTATTTAAGAAAAGCAAAGGATTGTAGTATTTCTCCCATGCCTGAGTTTGTGGCTGAGACTCAGGCCCCATGAAAGCTTACTCTAACAGGTGTGGACCTAGCTCTCTGCTCTCAAGGATCTTTTCTCTTGGAACCCTTCCCATACTTACCCCTCCCTCCTCTACTGCTCCCTCTTGGTTTATTTATCTCCTCTGTGCCCCCTCCTTTCAAAGGATCCTGCTTCTCCTTGGGGTCAGTCTCTGGGTGGGTCATTGGTCATTTATCTTCGTTCATCATGGCTGAATGGGGCCCATCCTCTGAGTCTGCAGGCAGAGCAGAAGGGGATAGAAGCCCTCACCTTTGGCCGGACTCAAGGTAGTATGTTTGTATTAGCTATCAATGCTGTGTAACAAAGTACCCCCAAACGCAGAGGCTTAGAACATCGATTATTTCACAGTTTATATATATCAGGAATCTGAGTGTGCCTTAGCTGGGTCGCTATCCTCAAGGTGCCAACCAGAGCCTGATGTCTCAAGACTCAGCTGGGAAGGTGTCTGCTCTCAAGCTCACTCAAAATAAGGCTGTTGGCAAGATTTAGTTCCCCGTGGGCTGATGGCCAGTGGCCACCTTTACTGTCCTGCCATGCAGACCTCTCCATAGGGCAGCTCACAAGTGGTGGCTAATGTCATCAAAGCAAGCAAGTGAGAGAAGCCACACAGAGAAGGCATGAGCAAGACGAAAGACACAGTCTTTTGTAACCTATCCTTGGAAGAGGCATCCTACCTTCCCAGCATGCTTGTGGTGAGAAGCAAGCCCAGCCTCGAGACTGAGAAACGCTTAGAAAGAAAGGAACTTCTATGCAGGTAACACCAAACCTCCAAGTCTGTAAGTCTACTTCCTACTGGGCAGCCATTCCTAGGGCTGTGCTGCTTTTCCAGGGTAGGACAAAGGTTCTGGGTCATTCTTGGGATGAGCTTCCTCCCCCACCTGCCCTCCCCCAGGTATCAGTCAGTAGGCACCTGCTGTCCTAGTCTATATCATGTCTTCAGGTCTGCCAGCTCTGCCCGTCCCTCTCCTGCTTGGAGCTGGGGAGTCTTTGGCAAGCCTGGGGCCCAGGCCCAGGAGTCAGCCTCCCTGGGCACCATGCAATGCTTCCTTCTGAGCTCCTGCCATGCTCTTGGCCCTTCCTCACTTGTAATACTATGCAGTAGGTGTTTACAGATGAGGAAACAGGCTCCACACTTGCTGGGAGAATAGAACTGGGCCCCTGGCCCGGATCCAGATGACAGGAAGTTTGAGCTGTCCCAGATTCCCACACTCTAAAGTACATAAACTGGGTGTGGACTAGATAAGCTGCATAATATACATGTTTCATGAAGAGATCCCCCCTTTAGGCAACTAAATACAACCTGGAATATACTACTGGTACATATGTTCGTATGAAGTTATGAATTGTCCCTTAAAATCCTGAACTTTAACTTCATTCTAATGAGGGTACTAGCCTAGATGAAATACTCGGGGGTTTTTTTGTTTGTTGTTTGTTTTTTAGATGAAGTACTCTTATTTCAATGATCCAGGACTTTAATTAGCATTAAAACTAATCACCCTCTGGCACTTTCGGAATGTACCATAAATTTTTCCATTTCACACAGTCATTTTGTCTTTAAAATTATTTGTTTTTAATGGGTACAAAGACATTTTTCGAAATAGGAGTCCTTAAATAAAATTTGGGCCAGATGAGTCTCTTTTCTCGTTCTAGGCCAGCCATCGGGCAGCTGTTAGGAGGTAGGGGAGAGCGGGCACTCCAGAGTCCCATGCAGTTAGGTTTGAATCCCAATCTGCCACTTCCTGCTGTGTGTCCTTGAGTAATTATGGTAATTTCTTTGTCAGGAAAATGGAAACCCACTGGCTATTTTACCAGAGAGAATTTAACACCAGAAGTTGGAGGGCTGTAAAAGCCAGAAGGCAACTCAGAGGGACCACTGAGTAGAGCTGCCAGAAGCGGATACCTCCCCCCCCACCAGGCTGGGGGGACCAAGAGAGGGAGCCACAGTTCTCAGAATCTAGAAGCTGGGAGGGTGGATCTTGTGGAGCAGGAACCCAGATTTCTGAAGTGAAGGGCCACTCTGGGGAGGATGCTGACAGGGACAAGGGGCAAAGGAAGGGGTGAGTGCCTTCTCCCTCCTCCTGGCACCCCTGGTGGCAGATCCTGCCAGGACAAAGCAGAAATGAACTTTGCCAGGTCCCAGCCCGAGTCTGGAAGCCGTGTAGAGGGTGGGCGTGTGGACTGCACCTCTCTCTAAGCTTCAGCTTCTTCACCAATGGATTGGAAATGATAAGAGTACTTACCTTGGGGCGCCTGGTAAGCTCAGTGGGTTAAAGCTTCTGTCCTCGGCTCAGGTCATGATCTCAGGGTCCTGGGATTGAGCCCCACATCGGGCTCTCTGCTCAGTGGGGAGCCTGCTTCCCCCTCTCTCTCTGCCTGCCTCTCTGCCTACTTGTGATCTCTCTGTCAAATAAATAAATAAAATCTTAAAAAAAAAAAAAAAGAGTACTTACCTTGAACTTGTTATTAGGACAAAGTGAGACAATGACTCTAAGTGCTCCATTCTGGGTGTCGTCCTCTTAGTAAATCACATTAAGGTCAAGACATATTCCAGTGAAATCAGTGTCAAAGAATAACTAGGAGACATTCGCCTTGCATGCAGGTTGCTTACTCACATGTGGTAGGGAGCTGGTAGTCAGCTGGTAGGGAGAGGAGTGATGGGAGGGAGAGGAGATGGGGACAACCTGCCCAAGTCTGGAAGCAGTGATTCTTTCCCATGTGCCTAATTTGGGTGCAAGCAGAGGCCATGCGGGGCTTTCTTCTTTGAGTAGGTTGACCAGGGGTATCAGTGTTTGAATTCTCCAGCAGGCCCTGAGTGCTTGGCAGTGAGACACCTGGTGGACTGGTGTGCCTGCGCTGACCTTGGGATTATCCCAGAGCTTTGAGAAACTGACTCTCAGCCCAGCTCCAAGCCCAGAGATTCTGATAGAATTGGAGTGCGGGGGCGGGGGAGGGGGCGCAGGGCGGAGCATCCGGATTTCTAGAAACTCCCCAGGTGATTCTGAGGTGCAAACAGGTCTGACGATTGCTGCTCTAAACAAACAAATCAATCTGAAAGTGTGTTGTTGGAATTAATACATCATTTTTTTGAATGGTCAGTTTAATAAAAAAATAATTGATAATGGGTGAATTTTTCTTAAGAAAAAGAAAGGAAAATTAAAGGAAAAGCTTGCAACACCTCGCTAAAGCAGTTCAAAGTAAGAAAGAAGTAAAGGCTAAAGGCCCTTTCCCAGATCCATCGCCTTAAAATCCTGGTACTATAGAGGGACTTGGGAAGTTTAAAAAGCACCCCAGGTGATTCTGATCGTCAGCCAGAATGAAGCACAATTGACTAATTTTCAAACGTTCCTCTTGATATTAGTATCAGTCGGGGTGTAACGGGCCCTGGTGTTTTATCTGGGCTTCATTGGAATCCATCTTCCCCAAACCCCTGGGTCTGCGAAGCACGTCATTCCTGGGCTGTCCCCAGGTCCAACTGACCTCAAAATCCCTGCGACTGTTTGCGGTTGCAGGCTCTGCACACTTCACTAAAGGAAACATTTCCCTGTAGCCTGAGGTTGAAGCAGATTTCAGCCCCTGGGGGACCCAAGTTCTCCCTGACTATAGGAGCTGAGGATTAGCGGTGTCTGATAACTAGAACAATCAGCAGTGCAGTCCTGGAAAATGACCCTGTCTTGGGGGAGCCAAGGAGGTAGGGCTGAGGAGGGGAAGGATGAGGTAGCCCTAGCCATTTGATTCTGAGTCCAAGAGGCCAACACCCTATGTGTCTTTATTCATCACTACAGGATGGTCCAAAAGCAGTGTTTCCTGAAGGGAGAAGATAAACTACGCCAGAGCTAATCCCAGGGCCAGAAGCTAGTGCAGATCCATTAGATGGCCCCCCAGGGTCCCAGGTGGAGGCCTGTCTGTAGTGGCCAGATCACCTCTAGGTACATATCTACACAGGGTGTAGAGTAGAGCAACCTCATGGGCTTCCCCACCAGTGGTCACAAAGTGGGCTCTGTTGGCCATTTGGAAAGCCAACCTCTATGAACACACTTAGCTAAGTATAGAGCAATTTTGGGCTGCAATGTGATTGGCATGTGTTGTCAGAATCATTTGAACACCCACCTGAGTCAGAACCAAGTTGTATTCTCATCTTACAGAACAGTGTTGTGGAAAAGCAAAGAGGGAGAAGAAAAAAATTAGAAAATAGTGTGTACTATAAGATTCAATGGTGTAGAAAAGTATGTTTATGACTAGGAAAAGGTTGGACGGATAGATTAAATAATGAAATATAATAGCAGTTATCTTTGAGTGTGAGACTTATGAGTATTTAAAATTTCCTCTTTGTTAATCTACATTTTCTAAAATGTCTACCAAATATGTTTAGTTATCAAATTAAAACTCAAAGATATAAGAACTGTCTCAGTCTTCTGGGAGCCCTGTGATAGAATACCACAGCCTGGGTGGTTTATAAACAACAGACATTTATTTCTCACAGTTCTGGAGGCTGGGAAGTTCAAAATCAAAATGCTAGCAGATTCTGTGTCTGTTGAGAGCCAACTTCTGGGTTCATAGATGGCTGTCTTCTCACTAAGTCCGCACATGGTGAAAGGGGCAAGGGAAATCTCTGGAGTCTGTTTTATGAGGAAGCTTCCTTTATGAGGGCTCTGCCTTCATGACCTCATGAACTCCCACCTCCTAATACCATCGCCTTTGGGGACTAGGTTTTGACATATGAATTCTAGGGGGGGTTGGCACAGACATTCAGCCTAGAGCAACGGCCTTTCTAAAAAGAAGGGAAAAGCCATGGAAAAGCAAGAGTCTCATGTTGGAGGAGGACAAGGACATTGGCAAGTGTCTTTGCACAGACACTAGATAAGCTTGCACAATTTATCAACATCAATTTGTTGGTTGACTTGTTTAAATCTACAAGAAAAAAAAAATCAAATGAGGAAATATCTGAGTGAACATAAGGAAACCGTCCTTGAGTCTTTTCCTTCATTTTCCATGCAGAGTACCTCACAGGTCTCTGTTCACAGTCTTAGGTAAACACCTCTTTGATGTGTTTACCCAATGAGGGAAAGAGAAAAATTTTAAGTGGTAGCCCTACAAAGAAAAGGCTAATAAAATGCAGCATAAGTTAAATATTTGCATCCTGGCAGGAGCTTTTATTTTCTGAAAGAAAAGAAAGAACAGAGCAAAGCTTGTTCACTGTGACACTCCCCAAACAAATTTTGATCTTCATTCCTCCAAAGAGAAAATTTCCACAGTTTAGTTCTCTCTCCATTACATTTTGAGGGCCTTTGATCTCCTCAAATCCATCCTTTAGGAATAGCCAACTAATTAATCTTCTCCCAGAAGCAGATGCTTTGGAAAAATGATAATTAGGAGGTGAGCAAAAAAAGCTTTCATCTCAAATATTTACTAATGAGTAAGATGTTCATCTTAGCTCAAAGACCTGAGACAGGCCCCAGAAGACCACAGAGCTCTGTCCATCCAAAGTCTGATTACACAAAGCTCATCTTTATTTTTCCTTTTTCATCTCAATTTGTCATATGGCGCCATGTTTTGGTAGGCACTGGATTTTTGAAGTGGTCTTTGTTTGGATTCATCATTTGCAATCCTTATTGTAACAATCAAGCCAGGCAATGATCATATCTTCTGCCATACCTAATTAGGTAGCATCTGCTAACCAGTTTGATAGCCATAGGAGGAGCCCCCACCCACTCCCCCAAAGGCCAAAGATGAGATGGGGGTGGGATGGGGTTGCACTGAGGGGGGGAGCATAGGAAATGATGTAAGCCTTATGTATGGGAAGTCCCCTTCCAGCCCTCTGAACAGTTTTCAAAATTAATTATTTTTTAATAGATAACACATGCTCCAGGAACAAAATTCAAAAGGTACAAAAGGGTATACAGTGGTGCTTAGTGTATTTCATGCAGGCACATTGCATACGGCTATGCAGGTAATATACTGTACAACTCCAGGAACTCCATTCTCATGGTTTAAAATCTTTATGTATTTTGGGGTGCCTGGGTGGCTCAGTGGGTTAAAACCTCTGCCCCCAGCTCAGGTCATGATCTCAGGGTCCTGGGATCGAGCCCCGCAGAGGGCTCTCTGCTCAGCGGGGAGCCTGCTTCCCCCTCCCTCTCTGCCTGCCTCTCTGCCTACTTGTGATCTCTCTCTGTCAAATTAATAAATAAATAAAATCTTTAAAAAAAATCTTTATGTATTTTTATTTTCAAGATAAACTTTTTCTTGTTATATAAATGATGTATCTTCTTAGGAGAAATGTGGAAAATACTGAAAAGTCCAAAGCATATAAAAATAAACCATAATCCTGGCCAACTAGCGATAACATGTGTCTACATTTGTTCCATTCACTGCAATTCCTTTCAGTTCTTTTAAAAACACATATATTTGCTAAGTGCATTAAATAACACAATTGCATTAACTAATTGCATTTATCCTCCCATCTGCTAACCCCTTCAACCTCCTCTCAAAGCCCAGCGGTAGCCAGGGCCCCGAGAAGGCTTTGTTTGCACAGGGGACGCCTGGGTAGTGAATCCAATCTTTCCACTGTCATATCCTGTTACAGCTTCTCAGCTAACATTCCTATCGGCCAGGAGAGGTCAGCGGATGGAAGTAGGGCTTTGGGTCTGATCAGCAAACCTCAGGACTTTCTGGAAACTTTAAGCAACTTCTAGACAAAATCTATTCCATTAGCCTTGTAGGGTTTTAAACGAGAGTGGTTACCAAATAACGCAGGTCTATAAAGAGTTTTTATCTATTCATATTGAGGTTAAAAAAAAAAAAGACAATGCAATATTTTCAAAGAGTTAAAATTTATTCAATATAAAAGGATTATCTTTCATAATGTCCTACTTTATGGTGTTAAAATAGATTTTTAAAAATATTTTATTTATTTATTTGACAGAGAAAGAGATCACAAGGAGGTAGAGAGGCAGGCAGAGAGAGAGGGGTCAGCAGGCTCCCTGCTGAGCAGAGCTGATTTGGGGCTCGATTCCAGGACCCTGAGACCATGACCTGAGGCGAAGGCAGAGGCTTCAACCCACTGAGCCACCCAGGCGCCCCAGATTTTTCTTTTAGGAAACTGAAAAAGCCATTTTCTTAAAAATAGGAAAAAAAAAAAAGTTGGCAACCTTTTATCGATGCCCGAAGTTATTTTTGAAATTTTAATGACCTGTGAAATCCAGAAGTCTCAGAATCATTAATCTCAATAGGAACCTCTTACTGGATGGAGCCATCCCATTTCGTTGGCCTGGCTTACCCAAGGTGCCCAATATATGTTCGTCAAGTCTCTGGCCACCAAGTCGGGTGGGGGGGCGGGGTTTGGATTGCGGAGGTGTGGAAACCTGATTGGGCTGAGACTCCCTGGAATACCAGGTCTCAGAAAAGTATTCACGTTGGCTATGCTGCCGTTATTGCCTACCCCGGAGGAGATGCTTTCAAGTCTTGATATCCCTGAATATTCATGAGGATATTATAAATATCAGTGTTTTCATTTCATGAAAGAGGAGATGAGGACTTTCAGAGATTAAAATGCTTAAAACCACGTATTTGGTAAACCGCAGAATCTAGAATAGAACCCAGGCTGATCGGATGCTAAAGCCCAGACATCTCCTGATAGAGCACACCCAGATCACAGACCACCAGCTAACAGACACAGACACCACAAACCTGGGCAGTTTGGAAATTTCTTTCTCCATCTCCCTCTTCCCAAAAAACAAGGAAAATGTTACAGGAGAGGAGAGAGAGGTGCCTTCTTAGTTCTCAGTACACTTCGGTTGATGACTCTGAGCCCTTAGACCAGAGTCATAATGGTTCCATTTACAAATCAAATTGAAGAAAAATCATAAAGAGTAATCCAATTTTGCATAGAAGTAACAGATGAATTATCTCTGCTCACCCTCAGGTTCTCTTTCTGCATTTTCCTCCTCTCTAAATTTACTGGCTTGCACCCTAACCAGCCCCAGTTTGATTTAACAGAATCCCTTAAGGCTGAGTAATGAATATTTATTCACAGTCATATGTGCAGAGCACACAGATCCAGGCTTTTTGAACTTTAAGGGGCAAACAAATCTCCCATGAAATCTGCTGAAAGTGGAATCTGAGACACCAGGTCTGGGGTAGTCTGTAGGTCTGACAGCATGCATTTTCTAGCAAGTTCCTAGGAGAGGGTAATGCTGCTGGTTCTTTTTTTTTTTTTTAATGCTGCTGGTTCTTGGTTGACCTACTGAATTGTGAATTCAGGTAAATATTGTGTTAATTTTTCTGAGCTAGGTCCCACAACGAAACCGCCTTTGGGGCACTTCACCATACCAGGAGCTCCATCCTGGGCTCTGTGAAATGAGAGGCATTGTGCTCTCAGAAAGGACCCTGGAGCCTCAGTAAACAATTGTGCATTATCTCTTTATTTTGTGAAAGGAGACCTTCCTGGTTTTGAAGTCTCAAGAAAGTACTTGGGAAGGAAAATTGCCTTAGGATAGAAGCAATGCGCCCCCACCCAAATTTTGGCCCTCAGGCTGTGTCTATCAGTTACATAATAAAGTGCCTACTGTATGCAAAGTAAACACCATGCCTTCCTTCCTTTCTTCCTTCTTTCCCATCTACCCAGCTATCTCTAGGAAATTTGGAATTGTCTAGAAATTTAGCTATGCTGGGAAGTGAACATTAACCTATATAATTTGCATGGAGCTATAATTTTTAGAGAATTAGAATTTTTTTTTAAAGATTTATTTACTCGAGAGGGAGATCAGGAGTGGAAGGGGCACGGGGAAGGGAGAGAGAATCTCAAGCAGACTCCATGCAGAGCAGGAGCTCGAAGCTGGGCTGCATCTCACAACCGTAGGATCACGATCTGACCTGAAATCAAGAGTCAGACGCTTAACAGACTGCGCCACCTGGGCGCCCTGAGAATTAGAATCTAACAAAACACACTTAAAAGCTTTTCCCGAAGGTTTTAAAAAGCTTTTTGAAAAAAAGCTTTTCCATGTCCCACAGAACATGGCTTTCATAGGATGTGCTGTTAAAACCAACCAACCAGGGGCACCTGGGTGACTCAGTGGGTTAAGCCTCTGCCTTCAGCTCAGGCCCTGATCTCAGGGTCCTGGGATCAAGCCCCACATCTGGCTCTCTGCTCAGTGAGGAGCCTGATTTCCTCTCTCTCTGTTTGCCTCTCTACCTACTTGTGATCTGTTTGTTAAATAAATAAAAATCTTAAAAAAAAAAAAAAAAACCACAACCAACCAACCAAAGGAAGAAGTTCTGCACTCTTATTTAGTTGGGGGGAAATGTCCTAAATGTTGCACTTGGAATCTACCTCTTAGAGATTTGAAATGCCTGTTGGTATTTTAAAATGACTGAGACATACTTCAGTAATGAGACATTTACATTTTGTTTAAAGTTCCAATAGGGTCTGCAAAATTGGTCTGCTGAACATTGTTTGTTGTTTTCTTACCGGTCTAATATGAGTACTGAAATGAACTGAGTAAGCATTTAGAAACTTTAGAAAAATTTGACAGAATAATGTAATGTTTGTTGACCCTAATAATAAAAGAATTGAGCGTCTTTTTGTGTGACTTTTTATTTCATTTATTTGGTAATTTGTTTTTCTTGTATTTTACAAAAAAAAATGGTCTGAGACAAATTAGAAATCAAAGAAAAAATTGGTCCTTCATCACAGAGAGCTTGAGAAGCATTGGCTTACATCAATTCTTCCAGTCTCATTTGGCCAAAGAAATCCTAGTTATAGATCGTTTTGTCAATAGCTTAAAGAATTATTTTGCACACTGTATTTTGAGAATTGTTGTGCAAAATTTTAACCAGACATAATTCAACCTTCTTTAATAATTTCAAAAGCACTTCAGGATTTCAAGTACCTCAAGTTCCCAATCCAGAGCAACAATTTTTACTGTGCTGTATACAGTTGAGTTGTAATCTCAAGTCCTAAACACATATACCACACAACTGACCAGGCTGAGTGTTTGCTGTGGAAGAGCCAGCCTCTGGTGCGGACAAAGGTTGGAGAGTCTCTGACAGCCTGAGCAAGGGGGGAAATTGGCCAAAAAAAAAAAAAAAAAGGCAAAAACATAATAAAAAAAAAGAAAGAAGTACTCAGTGCCAATTAAAATTTCATGCTCACTTAGTCAAATCAAATGCTCATATTTTAAAGAAATTTAAGATTGTAATATAAGTTACGAAAATTTTATTTCATTTGATCCTTCAAATCTGAGTTGAAAGGATTTTCTTTTTAAAAACTGTCCTTCTTTCCCCCGCTTTACCTTGCTTTGGTGCTAATTTCATGTCTTCATTATTAATTCAAATTTGCAAAGTTAAAAGAAACCAGTTTCTCTGTTGATCCTGAGAAGGAAAAGGAATGGTTTTATTTTAAAACAGACCCACATGATTGCTCTTTAAATGTCTCGGAGTGATCGCGCTCCCTCCAGTTCCTAACACTTGACTTATGCCAACATCCCCTTTCCTTCCTTGCTCAGCATTTTCAATCCTTTAGCAACCAGCTGCCTTTATTAAATCCTCCTTGAAATATCTAGAAGGCACTCATCAGAAAACCATTATGAAGAACAACTGATATTGGCACCGAATTTAAATATGGATATATATAAATGTATGCATATGTGTAATCATTATACAATACAATGCATCACACACACACATTGTATGTTTTATTATGCAATAGACTATCCTTGGAAATGTATTTTAAAATCCATCTACCAAAACTGCAGTTGATTATAAACTAATGAAATAACAGACAAAATAAAGATAGCTAATGGCGAATGGGAGTGAAAATCAGAATTTCGTAAAATTTATGGTTTAACTGATACTGATTTTTTAAATGTATGACTTAATATCTTTTCCTATAGTTTCACTTCTGAGTGGGTTGGATAAGGTTTTCTTGGTCTTTGTGTGGAAAAAAAGGCATTCTGTGTTGGTGTAAATCTGGCATTGAGAGCATATGAAACTACTCCTTTCCATGATTCACAGTGTGCATTATTGCCTTAATCTGTTTGGGCTGCTATAATAAAATATCGCACACTGGGTACCTTAGAAAGAGCAGAAATTCACTTCTCACAGCTCTGGAGCCCGGAAGTTCAACAGGAAGGTGCCAGCAGGGTTGTATTCTGGCTGAGCCTCCCTGCTGGGTCGCAGACTGCCAACCTCTCAATGTGTCCCTACTTGGCAGAAGGGGCTGGGGAGATCTGTGGGGTCTCTTTTTTAAGAACACTAATCTCATTGATGAAGGCTGCATCCTCCTGACCCAAGCACCTCCCAAAGACCCCACCTCCTAACATTAGCACTTTGGGGATTAGGATTCCGGCATGGGAATTTGGGGAAGATACAGACATTCTGACCATAGCAATTCCTATATAAATGGCTCTGAGACCTTCTGCAGTAAAAATATCTGCTTAATTTTGTTTAAATAAAATTTTCCAAAGTTTAATTGACCATGGGATTTTTTCTATTTATCAATAGTAAACTACCATATTTTAGAACTTACTATAGGCCAGACATTTTGCAAGAATTATTTTCTTTAGGGGCACCTGGGTGGCTCAGTCGTTTTAAGCATCCAATTCCTGATTTCGGCTGGAGTCATGACCTCAGGGTTGTGAGATGGAGCTCTGAGCCCTGCATTTGGCTATTAGCTCAGCATAGAGTCTGCTAATCCCTCTTCCTGCTCCTACCCCGCTTGCGCGCGCTCTCTCTCTCTCTCTTTCAAATAAATAAAGACAACCTTTAAAAAATGAATTATTTCTTTAATAATTCTTCCACTGCTTCAAACACACACACACACGCATACACCATGCACAGTTTTTAAAAATTGAGATATAATTGACATATGACATTGTGTAAGTTTAAGGTGTACATCATAATTTCATGTATACATATATTACAAAATGATTACCACACTAAGCTTAGCTAATACCTCCATCACCCCATGTAATTACCTTTTTTCTTTCTTTGTGGTAAGAACGTTTAAGATTTACCCTCTTAGCAACTTTGAAATCTATAATACAGTATTGTTAACAATAATCACCATGTTGTACATCAGATCCCAGAACCTATTAATCTTTAAAAGTTTGTACCCTTTGACCAACACTTCTCCACATCCCCATCTGCCAGTCCTTGGCAACCATCATTCTATTCTCTATTTCTATGATTTCCTTTTTTTTTTTAGACTTCACCTACAAGTCAGATCATACAGTATTTGCCTTTCACTGTCTGATTCATTTCTCTTAGCATAATGTCTTCAAGGTTCATTTGTATTGTTGCAAATGGCAGGATTTCCTTCTTTTTCATGGCCAAATAATATTCTGATATATATACATATATGGTGTATATATACGTATATGGTATATATATATATATATATATATATATATATGCCACATTTTATTTATCCATTCATCCACGGATGGACGCTTTGTTTCCATGTCTTGGCTATTGTGAATAATACTGCAGTGAACATGGGAGTACAGATCTCCCTTTGAGATAGTGATTTCATTTCCTTTGGATAAATGCCCAGAAGTGATATTGCTGGATCATATAGTAGCTCTATCTTTAGTTTTTCTGAGGAACCTCTCTATCGTTTTCCATAGGGGCTATACTCATTTACATTCCCATCAACAGTGCACAGGGTTCCTTTTTCTCCACATCCTCACCAACATGAGTTATAGCTTGTCTTTTTGATAATAGTCATTCTAATAGGTGTGAGGTAATATGTCATCATGGTTTTGATTTGCATTTCTCTAATGATGAGTGATGTCGAGCATCTACCTGCTGGCCATTTGGATGTCTTCTTTGGAAAATCGCTTATTCAGGTCTTCTGACCATTTTTGGATCAGATTATTGTTTTATTGTTGTTGTTGTTGAGTCCGATGAGCTCCTTGTATATCAGGTGGATAGTTTGGCAATATTTTTTCCCGCTCTGTAGGAGTGAGATGCCTTCTCATTTTGTTGATTGCTGCCTTTGCTGTACAGAAGTTTTCAGTTTGGTGTAGTCCCCCGTACAAATTTTTGCTTTTGCTGCTTGTGCTCTGGTGTCCTATTAAAAAAAAAAAGTCACGGTCAAGATCCAAGTCAAGGAGGCTCATCCCCATGTTTCCCTCTTCTAAGAGATTTTCTGGTCTTACCTTTAAGTCTTTAACCAATTTCAAGTTCATTTTTGTGAGTAGTGAAAGAAAGAACCAATTTCATTCTTTTCCAGATGATCATCCAGTTTTCCTGATACCGTTTGTTGAAGAGACTATCCTTTCTCTACGGAGTATTCTTGGCTCCCTGGTCAAATATTAGTTGACTGTTTGTGCACACACAGACAAACACACATACAAAATTTCGTCACTATCTCTGAAAAGCCATGGCTGGCTTTTTGGATCAAAGGAAATATTAGGTAAAAAGAGAAATATTTCATCACATGTTATAATTATCTCCTTATACATTTCACTCCATGGCATATTTGACTTTTTTGGTATTTTAATTATAAACATTTTCTTGTTCAACATAAATTGCATAAATAGCAAACACATGGTTTTCCTGAGTCAGTTGCCAGCAACACAGTACGATGGACGCCATTTACCCCAGAAACTACTTTCTTCACAAAATGTCCTGAGAGTCAGTCACAGAAGGATGTAGGCGTAAAGAATTCTTCCGTGGTTTCCACATTTGTGTTTAAATGCAACACTCGTCTTAACGTGATAAACAAAAATAACCCAAATCCTCCAGGAAATAAGTGAAAAGCACTGCTTAATGTATCTGTGCTTTAAGGTGCAGGGTAATAATTGGAGTAGTACGATATCCTGTTTGCCAAATGGCCTCCTGAGCATGGAGCAAACCTGAGGCAGATTCCTTTCAGATCGCAGGAACCCTGTCCTGTCTAGGTATAGAAGGTATAGAACCTCACCCCCATCACAGGAGAGGCTGCTTTCTTCTTCTTTTTATGTTAAAGTGAATCAGCTGTTGGAAAGAAGATTTTTAAAAATTTGTTCGTGTACAAACAAGCTTCAGTATAGCCTGCGGCTCCAGAGAGGTAAACACTACTTGGAATTTAAGTCTGGATGATTCCTAATGGGAGCCATGATTTGGATTTGGCTGAAAATTCTCCGTCTGATTTTCCAGGACAAGCTGATGATGGCTGCTGGCCAGCACTCAGGCCTGGCCTGGCAGAGCCTGCTTCTCTCCCCTCCGGTCTCCTTCCCTTTGCTGGGGCCTCTGCAATGCCCACCAGCTAACAGCTGCTAGTGGGGGCACGGAGAGGCCTGGCAGGGACAGGGGGCCCCACCTGCATCTCTGCGGCGCCGGCTCTGACAACTGGTCAGCAGGCCGGGAGGGGGCAGTGGGACAGAAAGACAAAAACAGGGATGGGGGCGGGGAGCAGGGCAGTACTGGACATGGCGTTAGAGGCTGGGAGGGTGGACCAAGCCTGCTGGGCGGCCTTACCGTGAGGGGCTGGGCTCCTCTGAGGGGTTTGCTAGCATCACTTGGCAGCAGTGAATCAACAACCATTCTTTTCTTAAATCCTCAGCAGAGTTTGAAACTTGATAACCTTTGCTGACTCCACCGTGGGGCAAAGACAGAGCATACACACTCCCCAGACTCAGAGGTGAGTTCCCTCGGAGTGCTCCCTCCAGAGTGGCCTAACAACCCCGGGCAGCTCTGGCTTCAGAGGGGCCACTGCCAGAGAGAGAGCCGGGGGCAGCACAAAGAAGGGGCAGTCTGAGCAGACTCCAGCTCTTCAGGGTCCTCTCTGGTGAACCCCAACATCGGCACCTCCCCCTCACAGGGAATTCTCACATCTCTTCCTTTCAGGCGAGGCCCTGGAGGGCGGGGCGAACCTGTCCGAGCTCCCTGTGATAAGTTTTATGTAACCCGCTGCTGCCCAGCCCAGCTCTGGTGTGCTGGGACTTCAGGGACATGTGAGTCCTCTTTGGAGGGCTGCCCTGGGCTCCTGGACACGTCTGGCCACCTGCACAGAGGGCCCGCAAAGGCTGCGATGTTCCACCTTTGCCCTTGGTCAGACTCGGGGACACGGTTCCCTTGCCGCACCTCAGAACAGACTCTGAGGTACAACTTACCCTCCAGAGCTCCCCCTGTAGTATCAGATCAAAGCTACCTACTGTAGGATTTTGTCTGAGGTCACTCCTGTAGGGGAGGAAAAATAATTTCCCCTCTAGCATTCTAGATTCTTGGCTAGGACCCCCTGTAATAAAAGGCAGATCAATAAGAGAAGAACCATTTTAATTACGTAGGCACACATATGTTTACGGGAGTCCCATAAAGAGAGGAGACTCAAAGAATTGACCAGAGTAGAAAACTTTGATACCTTTTAGATGGTGAAACAATACGCGTGTAAACAATTGACAAGGCAAAGGGTTTTGGGCTAGGGGAAGAAGGAACATAGCTTTCTCGGCCCCAAATTCCCTGTTTCGGGTAATAAGGATGTCCCCCTTCCTCTTGGCACAGGGTGGGGTGCCTTTCACATGGGAAATTTATCTCCTGCCTTCAGGAAGGAAGGGCAAGGGCAAAGCCATTTTCCTGCTTCTGTTAGTTTCTCAAATTTCTGCTTAAGATGGGCAACATGCCGAGGTGCTTTGGGGGCACATGTTCTGAACTCCATCACGCCTTTCCCTGCCTGCTTCCTTCCCCGTCTCCTTCCCAGTTTCCCCGGAAAGCACTTGGTTAATAATTCACTTGCACCTGGTCCACAATCTCTCCTCTCAGTGTCTGCTTCTGGGGAAACCAACTTAAAACAGGTAGTGTGTAAAATCCAGGTGCTCCTAAGAGGCGCAGTGCCTTGAGGAATAAGGGTTTAAGACCTGAAGGGGCTGGCTCTGATGATCCAGTAAGAGCAGTCCCCCTGAAGAGCTGCCCTTGGCAAAACCCAGTTTAAGACAGGTGAGTTTCAGCTTTCTTTCACCCTCTGAAGAAAAGTCTTGTTGGAGTGGGGCCAGAACCCAGGAATAGCCAAAGGATCTCCTGGGTTTCCAAAAGGAAACTTTTGCCTAGGGCTGCTTCTGCCCAGATGTGTTGTACACAGTTGGGGGGCTGGAGGGGAGGGTACTGGCACAGGGGAGGGGCTCCGTCAATTATCTGGGGACTGCTAGGCTGGCCAGCCAGGCTTCTAGGCTAGGATTTCAAAGCAAAATTTGCAGGGTACCTGGGTGGCTCAGTTGTTAAGCGTCTGCCTTTGGCTCAGGTCCTGATCCCAGGACTCCTGGGATCGAGCCTTGCATCGGGCTCCTTGCTCTCAGCAAGAATCCTCCTTCTCTCGCTACCATTCCCTCTGTTTATGTTCCCTCTCTCGCTGTGTTTATCTCTGTAAATAAATAAAATCTTTAAAAAAAAAAAAAACAAATCAAAGCAAAATTTGCTACCTACCTTTCTGGTAACTTTTTATCACTCCTCCAATTCTCTATGAGAATGCAGATTAGGGGAGTTTCAAGGCTCCCCTATTTTTACTGATTTTAGCAATATTTTCCACTATCTGAAAAGCCTAGCCATAGCGGTAATGAAAAAAAATCCTTTCAAACGGTCTTTTCCTCTAGGCACACAGGTATTTTGTTCTTAATGATATGTATATATATTGCTCTATTACATATTTTAAAAAGTTATGTGTAAACAGATATCATTTACTGAATATGAAGAGGAACCATTTGACTGAGCTGGGCGGGAAATGTAAACAATGTGTACCTTCAGGCATGGGTGAGAAAGTATGGTAGAAATGGAAAAGTCTAAATAAATGGAATCAATTCATATTTATGTTAAATAATCTGGGACCAAAGCACCAAGAACTCAGTACTAATTTAACTTACGTAAGTACTTAGGGCTGAAAATACAGAGTTTTGTTTTTATTTTTATTTTATTTTTTTTAAAGATTTTATTTATTTAACAGAGAGAAACACAGTGAGAGAGGGAACACAAGCAGAGGGAATGGTAGCGGGAGAAGCAGGCTTCCTGCGGAGCAGGGAGCCCGATGCGGGGCTTGATCCCAGGACCCTGGGATCATGACCTGAGCCGAAGGCAGACGCTCAATGACTGAGCCACCCAGGCGCCCCAGAGTTTTGTTTTTAAAACGTGGGGAAATCTAGTCTCAGTTTATCTTAAAGTCCTAGATGTACATGATTACTTATGCTTTTATGCTTTTTTGCTTAATATGAGGTTAGGAAAAGGTATGGGTGTTGATGGCACATGAAATCTTTTTTAAAAACTGTATTTTAGAATTATTGTTGTGAAGTATGTAACACACGCCAAGAATGTGTTGTTGCATATGATGCACATGTTCAGTGTGAAGAATTCGTGACCCCTATCCTGTATCCACTTACACTGCCTTCCAATTAGCAACTGAATGTACTAACACTTGGAAGACTGTGACTCCCCCCCTGACCCCCTTTGTATCCTTTAAGACATAGCAGGCATCCTAAAATTTTTATCAATCATTCCTATTTACAGCTTTCCATATAGGTATGGAGACTTCACTAATAGATTGTTAAGCTTTGCATGTTATAGACCGTTTTTATAAATGGAATCACAGTGCATGTGTTTTTCTGTTACCAGCTTTTTTTTTCTTTCCACGTTGCTTTTGAGATGTATTAGTGGCTGTTCATTCATTTTCATTGTACCACATTATTCCATGTGATTATACCATCAGTTTTAGTTCATTCTACTTTTGACAGGATTTAGGTTGTCTCCGATTTGGTGAAATCACAAAATTGGCTCTTGGGAATTTTCCTGGTGCACATTTTTGGGCTTCTCTAGGGTTCACCTGAGTAGAAATATTGGGTCCTAGGTATGTGCGTCTTTCACTTTATAGACAATGTGTGGGTTCCAGTCAGCTCATCGTGAGTGAAATAGACAGTGTGAGCCTCAGGCCTGTGGCACTATCTCTTGCCTCCTACCTTGGATGCTTGATTTGGAAATGTGGGAGAGGTAGCCCCTTCTGGGGTGAGCCTTTGACTTCTGGTGGATGAAGCCTCCCCCTTTCTCTTTACTGGGTATAATCAAGAGATACACTGCATATAGCTTCTCCAGTGAGGACCAGGAGGTGGGAGCACCTCGAGCAGCAGCACATCATCTGGCTTTTTTTTTTTTAAAGACTTTATTTATTTATTTGACAGAGAGACAGAGTTCACAAGTAGGCAGAGAGAGAGGGGGAAGCAGGCTCCCCGTTGAGCAGAGAGCCCTATGCGGGGCTGGATCCCAGGACCCTGAGATCATGACCTGAGCTGAAGGCAGAGGCTTTAACCCACTGAGCCACCCAGGTGCCCCTATCATCTGGCTTTTACTCCTTTCCTGTTTCCATTTCCCCTTCCCCCTGCTCCCCTCCTTGCCCGCATCACCCTCTCCAATTGAATGCTTTGTTTAAGCAGGCTGTGCTTTCTGGGAAACACAGGCTAAGATACTTTTATTCTACCATAAACTTCTACAGCTATTAATTTTCTTCTGAGTACCCTCATTAGTTGTATCTCAAGGTTTTTTTGTTTTGTTTTGTTTTGTTTTTTAAGAGAGAGAGAGAAAAGAGAGCATGTAGGCACATAG
Organism: Procyon lotor; assembly: GCA_028646535.1. NCBI lineage: Eukaryota > Metazoa > Chordata > Mammalia > Carnivora > Procyonidae > Procyon > Procyon lotor. Next base: position 33,170,975 of record CM053609.1, read on the forward strand.
GGGGAGGAGCAGAGGGGGACAGAGAGTCCCAGGCAAACTCTGCTGCTGAGCACAGGGCCCCCCTTCTGACCCTGAGATCTGACCTGAGCAGAAACCAAGAGTTGGGCATTTAACCTACTGAGCCACCCAGGCGCCTCTGGACGCATTTTCATATGCAGATCTTTTTCAGAGGAACAGGGAATTCTAAGACTTTCCCAATTTTCACTATTCTTTTGTCATTGACCTATGGATTATTTATAAACATGTCCTTATATTTTCAATCGTAGAGATTTTAAGTTATCTTTTTGTTATTAATCTCTATCTTAGGCACATTGGGTTTAGAGGATGTGTTCTGTTAGATAGCAATTCTTTGAAATTTATTGAGATGTGCTTTATGGCTTACTCCTGGGATAATTTTGATAAGTGTTTCATTTGTACTTTAAAAAAGCCATTTCCTTCGTTTTGTTGTTACAGTGTTCTATATTATTTTTCTCTCCAAATCTTCTGTACACTTGCTGATTGCTTTTCTGTATGTCTAATCTGTCAGTTATGGAGAGAAGGATGTTAATATCTCCCACTACGACGGCATTTTGTCATTTTGTCTTGGGCAGCCAATTTTTGCTGTATGTATTTTTGCGTTGTATAGTCAGGAATGGTTAGTCAGGCCTAACGAATATAGTGGAGGTCAAGAAAATGATTGCTTCAGCATTTCAAATTCTCTTAGAATGTTTGAAAAGGACAGAAATGGGTAAGTCTTGGTTGAGCTAGTTCTTTTTAAAGGAAGTAATGGGTGAACAGGTAAGGAAAACCTCATTTGTCTGTCATAAGTTGTTCTATATGAATATCTGGATTTTCCATGGAACTGAATTTCAGGCCAATTAAATGTCTAAACCTTTGGAAAATTAATTGTTTTCCCTCCCCATCCTTTTATGTTGAAAATTTTCCAGTCTATGTAAATTTAAAAACATAGCATAATGAAAGCACATAAAGCACATACATCCTTCTTCTAAATTCACCAGTTGTTAATGTTTTATCATATCTCCTCACCCCATATTTGTTCTTTGAGTTGAGCCATTAGAAATTAAATCACAGACCTCATAACTCTTCACTTCTCTGTATTTAGCATGTTATCTCCCAAGAACAAAGATATTCTCCTAAAGAACCACAATACCACTATGACATCTAAAATTCTAATATAATCAATAGAATCATCTAATATATGGTCATATTCACATTTCTCAAATTAAACCCCAAAAGGACATTTATCCTTAGTTTTTATTTTGAAAACCGGAGTAATTATTTCAAGTCCCCATTGCATTTTGTTGTCCTATTTCCTTGGTCTCTTCTGATTCAGACAACTCCCTTCTCCAACCCTGTTTTTAGTCTTTCAAGACATCAACATTTTAAGGGTCTTATAGAATGCCCCATTGATTCTAATCAATGGAATCTGACAATTCTGATTTGTCAGAATGTTTCCCCATGCTAGATATAGGGTATTTTTAGCAAGAATACTACAGAGTTGATACTTCCCATACTTGACATCAGGAGCAGATGATGTCTTTTTCTGCCATTATTGGCAATGCTAATTCTTTGACTAGGCTTATTAAAGTCAATTTACACACAATGTAGACTTTTCAGTTTATATAGTTCTATGAGCTCTGGATAAACCTCTGCAGTTACATAACCATCATTTCAATCTAGATAAATAGAATATTTCCATTATCCTCCAAAGTTGCCTTATGCCTTTTTGTCCTCCATCACTTTCCCCATCCCCTAATCCTGGTAGCCACAGATCTGGTTTCTGTCACTAGAGTTTTGCCTTTTCATGCATGTAAAATAAGTGGCATCAGATACTATATAGCCTTTTGTGTTTGGCCTCATTCATTTAGCATAATGCTTTTGGGATTTATCCCTGTGTTTGCACGTATCAATATTTCATTTTTTTTAATTGTTGATTAGCATTTCATCGTACGAATATAACAGAGGTTGTTATTCCTTAACCAGTTGATGGACACTGGGCTATTTCTAGCTTTTAGCTATTATGAATAAAGCTGTTGCAAGCATTCACATGGACTTGTTTATAATTCTTTCCAATAAATACCCAGGGATGGGACTGCTGGATTAGATGGTTAAGTCTATGATTAACTTTATATGAATCTCTCAACCTGTTTTCCGAAGTGACTGTACCATTTTGAACATGTGCCAGCAAAGTTTAAAAATTCTATTGCATGACATCCCGGGTAGCACTTGGTTGGTATTGTCGGTCTTTTTAATTTTCGCTATTCTGGTAGATGTGTAGTAGATCTCATGATAGGGTGATGCTAAGTGTAATTACGTGCTAAGGCAGTGCCCATCACATCTGTGCATTGTAAATATTCCTTTGTTTCTCTGTCATTAATACACAAGTTTTAGGTAATACTCTGTGATTTTGCATGTAGTTTCTTTCCTTTAATGGTTTTGGTATTTATTGATGAAATTTTCCTGAATCAGTTTTCATGATGGTGATTGCAAAATAGCGACTTAAGAAAAATTTTATCATTTCTTCTATGTTAGCTGATAGTCTTTGGAAGAAAGAGTTTCTCCCCTTTTCCTCCTACCCCTTTGGTTTCAGTATCTACACACATAGATTCGTTGTTATAGAGTCCATTATAATCCATTACTGACACTATTTTGACGCTCAGATTATCATGGTTTGACCATGGGAACCTGGTCAACCTTCAGGCTGACTCCTGTGTCCTTTTGACATGTCTTCATCGGTCTTTGAGCATGTCCTTCCTTTGAAGAATAGTAAGCTTTCTGGACTCATCTTATACTTTCCTGGAACTATTTCTCTAAGGAGCCCTGGTTTCTTTTAGTGAGGAACGCTATTTAAAAAACAAATTTTGGATATACTAGTCATTGTTTCTAAGCCTGTTCAGTGGGCAGACCTGGAATATATACTATATTTAAAAAAAGAGGGACACCTGGGTAGCTCAGTCAGTTAAGCACTGGGCTCCAGTTTCGGCTCAGGTAGTGATCTCAGGGTCCTGAGATGAAGCCCCATGTCCAGCTCTACACTCAGTGCAGAGTCTGCTTAGGATTTTCTCTCTCCCTCTCCCTCTCCCTCTGTGTGCACCCCCTCCCCCACCCTTGCACTCTTTCTCTCTCTCAAATAAATAAAATCTTAAAAAAAATAAAAATATTGAGGGCATATTGGTACCTCCAATTCAAATCCAATACCATAACGGTCTTTTTCACATTCTCACATTTCTAATTCTCCCACAGTGAGAATCGTGGTTCCCCAAAATATTAATGTATTTACTTATTTTTCTACATAAAATAGTTTTAAAATTCTCACACTGGTTGTTTCACTAACAACAAACCTATTAAGTAAATTTGAGATCTATTTTGCAGTTCTTTTTGCCCTCAACATGTTTTCAACTCAGATTATGTTTTTTCCAAAAATTACTTGATTTTTCTCTAGCACTATGTTAGCAATTTGATATACAGTTAAATTGATTTGTGTCTGCATTTAATTTTAGAGCTTGATTCATTCATCCTTTTAAATTTTATTTTATTTTTGAATGTGGAAAGACATTTTCTTGGTTTAATAATGTAGGCCTTGTTTTCAACAAGACAGCTGATAAGTTTCTCCTGATAACTTCAGAGAGTTTTTTTTTTAAGATTTTATTCATTTATTTATCTGAGAGAGAGCGTATGAGGGGCTGGGGGTGGGGGCAGAGCAGAGAGAGGAGACTCCTCCCTGAGCAGGGAGCCCTATGATGCAGAGCTTGGTCCCAGTACCCCAAGATCATGACTTGAGCCTAAGGCAGCCACTTAATGGACTGAGCCACCCAGATGCCCCAGAGAGAGTTTTATCTCTAGAACCACTGCAACCAAATAATGTTGGAGTGTAGGTTAATCTAATTTTAAAGGAGTGTTTCTAGTGACAACCATAGGACCCTGTGACATTATGAAAATAGTTATCACTATCCTCTCATTAGATGGTAAACTCCTTTGGAACATGGACAATGTCTCTGAATCCCCAGAACCTAACAAATGATCAAAATGATAAAATGATAAAGGTTGTTCAATAAATCTTTATTGAATGATTGGAAGGATGAACAAACAGGTGAGTAGAAGGAAAGAATATCTCAACAAACTAAAATAATGGGCTTGCAACAACTAATTTAAATTTATTAGGACTGAATGAAGTGAGATACTTATGTTGTCAAAGAAAAAAACAACACATGTACAAGTGTGTAGAATATGGGATTCTTGGCTTAATAGCCAGGACTCAAGAGCTTTAAACTGACAGGATATTCCTGCTCAAAAAGCTCAAAAACCCCAATACATTTTTAGACCTTGTTATATTTGTCCAATATCCAGATAGTCCCAATGCCCATCGCCCTGGTCAGATGCCCCTTGAGTGCTATACGCAATTCTAAGTTACACTCTTTTTAAACAGGACACTGATATGCAGGAAGCGTTTTTAGGAGGGTGACCATGAGCTTGAGGGGTCTGAAAACCACACCAACGTAGCAGATGCTGGGAGGTCCTGGAGAATATTTTGAGATGAAATAACAACTCATCAAATTTGTGAAAGACATGGAGGAAAAACATCAGTCACTCTGCAGAGTTTCAAATAGCAGAACTAAGACCAGTTCGTGTCCGGAGTAGAGGCTCATGTTAGTCCAGTAAGAAGACACTTTCTTATAGACTTGAACAGAGAGGGAATGAGGTCCCTCAAATGGGGGAACTGCAAAGATGGTGAGGTCCATGACATCACCCAACACTGGCTGTGATCATCTTTTAAGCATGCTAGAGGGGCATGCCCTGCTTTGAGTTATTCCAAACGTAGTTGAAAGAACTGTCCGACTGAAAAATTCCACACCCTAATCCTTTGGGTAAGTATCATCATTAAAGTTCACTGATGTTCTCTAATCATTAGATTCCTCTAAGATTGGAGGAGTGTTTCCAATCTCGATAGGTGGGATTTTTCTGTCACTATGTCACCATCTGACTCTCAACTATCTATCAAATCTAGATCACAAAATGTCAATCCTTAAGATGCTTCTGTCCAAAGGGATCCCTGATCAAGCCAATTTCTGAAATACTGCCTAATAGAGTATTCTGAGAAATTCACAATCATTCAGAACATATTAGGTGTGAGAAGAAAGTTGCCTCAACTTGAACTCAGAATTTCCTAAACCTATATTTTTCTTAACAAAATAAATATCTCTTTTTCCAAGGTTCCCTGATGATGCTGGCCTGCTTTCCTTGTTTTTCTGTCTCCTCCTGCTGGGGTCATCCTCCTTTAAGGCCGTTTCTGCAAGACTGCAGCCACAAACACAATTTTCTAAATCAACCACAAGGTGGCTCTGCTGCTCTTACAAAAACAGGCTGCAAGCACTTTCAAGCCTTGGCGGTGCAGGGTCGCGAACTGGGAGGGTTTGAGTCTGCTACTGGGACCCAGGAAACTGGGTGTTAGCGGTGTACACAGGTTATGTTAGAAATATTGTCATCGGACTCAGATGGGTCGTTTGCAGAAGAACGTGGTAAGGACTGGGGTTCTATGCTTATCTGTCCCAACTTTCTGTTTTCCGTGGAGTTCATGAATGGGACTCTTTTCTTCTAGGTCAGTCAACAGCGAAGCACCTGTGAGCTGGAAAGGGACTTTTCTGAGAAAGTAACTGTTTCCAACTAAGCATATTTTCATTTTCCTTCAGAAATTTGAGAACAAAGGGATGTTGAAGCAGGAAGCCAGAGCTGTTGATACTGAGCTCTTTGGCATCGTAACCTCCGGCTTAACCCTCCATGCTGATGAATTCATTTTAATTAGCAGCAGCAGGAGCAATTCAATGGTGCTCTGATCCTGATTGCGCTGTTTTTGAAGAATTGATTTTTGCAGGTGTATGCATTTCTAATGAATGGGAAAAATAATTGTTCTCAAGGCTAAGAAAGGGATATTTCTGACTGAGTTGAAAGAGCCTCTATGGGCTGTGCTGTGGGTGGGCAAGAAGGGTGAAGGATTTTCAAGGGCTCTTAGTATTTGCGTGGTTGCTAATTCTAAAGTCTGTGTTTGTGAATGGTAACTTCAGATATCTCCAGAAAAAAACCTATCTTTTCGTATTAGTTTTTTCTGTTTTGCCCACTCTGTTCTTTCAAGTCTTCTCTCACTTTCAGAATTGCATTCATTTATTCGAAATATTTAGCACTTACACTTTATAAAGCACATACACTCAGTGCTATAGGGTATTCGAAAATGAAGTCCCTTGACATGAAGACTGGAAGGGGTGAGAGAGACAAATACATAAAAAATAGCAAGTGAGCCAAAGGCCCAACAGGACAGAAAATGGATGCTGAATATGGAACTTTCAGTCTGTAGATTCTAAACTAGAACCTCGGAGCCTGATGTAGAAGAGATCTCTTTAAAATCCTCTCCCAGGGACGCCTGGGTGGCTCAGTTGGTTAAGCAGCTTCCTTCAGCTCAGGTCATGATCCCAGGGTCCTGGGATCGAGTCCCACATGGGGCTCCTTGCCTGGTAGGGCGCCTGCTTCTCCCTCTGCCTCTGCCTGCCACTCTGCCTACTTGTGCGTGCTCTGAAAAACAATCTTAAAAAAAAATAAAATCATCTCCCAGAGGATTATCTGTGCTCAGGCCCCATTATCCTTTTACATTGTCTATGAGTTCTCAATTAGCAAGGGACAGGAGAGTCAGGGATGGTGTCGCTCCCTAGATTGAAGGCTCCAGGAAGGCTATTACTGACAAAAAGGTAATCATGTCTGAAGAGGAATTAGCAAATATAAGGGACAGAAGTGTAGGCTGCTATTTTGGTTGGCCAAAGACATTTCCTTTTTTTTTTTAATTATGTTATATTGGTTACCACAGAGTCCATCATTAGTGGACCACCAACTACATTTTGATGTAGTGTTTCATGATTCATTGTTTGTGTAGGACACCCAGTGCTCCATGCCCTCCGGGCCCTCCTTAATACCCATCACTGGGCTCACCCATCCCCCCCACCAAAATAAACCTTTGTTTCCTGGAATCCATAGGTTCTCATGGTTCATCTCCCCCTCTGATCTTACCACCTTCAATTTTCCTTCCTTCTCCTAATGTTCTCCACGCTATTCCTTATGTTCCACAAATAAGTTGAAACTATATGATAATCATCTTTCTCTGCTTATTTCACTTACCATAATCTCCTCCAGTTCCATCCATGTTGATGCAAATGAACTGAAGGCATTTTCTTGATATTATTGCCCAGCAGGATATGATATTTGATAAATATGTTGCCTTTTTCCAACTGGCATTTTTATTCCAGTTTGTTAGCAAAAATTTTTAAACATATAAGAATCATACCATGAATATGCATTTCCTCAACACCAAGACCCAACAATTGCTTTTTTTACCATATTTTCATATTAGCTTTTTTAAACATTTTACCATATTATTTACCATATTATCTTTGTGTATATTTCCAAAATATCTTTTAAAGATGCTTCCCCTCAAACTAGGATTCAATTAAATCTCATGCATTGCATTTGCTTGTTATGTTCCTTTAGTCTCTTTTAAGCAAAAAGGGTCTCTCTTTTTTAAAAAAAAAGTGACTTTTTGAAGAAAACATACCAGGTGTTTTATAGATTAGGAATTTATAGGTTTATAGGAATAGGAATTATAGGAATTCCTATACTACATAGGAATTATATTAATTTACAGATTAGGAATGTCCCACATTAAGACTTATTCCACTATCCTCATGTATTTCCTAGAAATTGCCAAGTTAGGTCTAAAGATGGCTCACCTTTTCTAGAAAGTACATCTTTGGTCCTTTAGTCTTCTGTCTGATTAGCAGAAGGAGTCTGGGATTTTGTTACACCTTACAGACTTTCAGTCAATGGAAAAGTCAGACAACAGCATGTGTTGGCAAGGGTGTGGAGAAAGGGGTACCTTGATACGTTCCTGGGGGGAATGTGAAATGGTGCCACTTTGGAAAACGGTTTGTTTAAAAAGTTAAACAATTGTTTCTTAAAAAGTTAAACACAAACACACATATGACCCAGAGATTCCAGTCTTAAGTATCTACCCAACAGAAATAAAACATAGGTCCACACAAAGACTTGCGCATGAATGTTCATGGCTGCATTACACAGAATAGCCAAAAAGTAGAAGTAACCCAAATGCTCATCAACTGATGGATGAACAAGGTTTGGTATACCCAGACAATGGGATATTTTTCAACAATAAAAAAATTAGTGAACTATTGAGGTTCCTAAAAAAATAGTACTACTATGATCTAGCAATCCCACTTCTGGGTATATCTCCAAAAGAATTGAAAGTGAAATCTTAAGGAGAATTTGTACATTCATGTTCATAGCAGCATCATTCACCATGGCTGGAAATAACCCAAATATCCATTGATGAATGGATAAATGAATTGTGAAACACACACACACACACACACACACACACACACACCCACTGAAATTTGTTCAGCTTTGTAAAGGAAGAAATCTTGTCACATGATGTAATATGGGTGAATCTTGAGGGCATTATGCTAAGTAAAAGACACCAGTCACCGAAAGAAAAATGCTATGTGATTCCACTTACATGAGGTAGGTAACGTAGTCACATTCATCAGAACAGAAAGAAGAATGGTGGTCACATGCCTCCTCAAGCTCCAGATTCTAGCTGGGTTCAGCCAGTGGGAAGCTCAGGGAGGAGACGCAGCAGGAGGAGAGTGAAGTAGGGTGTTGACTGCCCCAGGTACTTCCCAAACAGGTTGCTGGGGACTGGCTGTGTCCCTCTACCAAGGTCACAGCACCTGTTGGGTGTCCCTCTCCATAAAGATACTCTCAGGATTGAAGAGTTGGAATCTCTCAGGATTGGAATCCCTCACGATTCCAAGACCTGTTCCTTTGCTTTGTTCTTTCAGACCCAAGAGTAGTAACTTTCCAGGGCTACGCAGTGTACCTTGTGCAGTTCCTTAATCCCCGCAATCACACTCGCAAATAGTTTTTATTAAATTCTACTCAAATGGCCCAGTGTGAGTGTGCAGTCTGTTTCCTGCTGGGGTTCTGAGTGCCCCGTTGGCTCACACCCACATCTGGTGAAACTCTACTTGAGAAGCTTCCCGAGAAAAAGTAGGAGTGTGAGAAATAAAATTGTTTAGACTTTGTGGATATTGTGGTTGACTAGACAACATCTGTTCTACTCTAGATAATTAGTCCCAGCCGATAATGCTAATTCCAACCATGTGTCAGTGACTGGTTAAAAAATGAACATGGGACCCAACCTGGGTAAATGAGATGTAAGGAGAAGTCTTCAGGGGGGATTCTGGTGAACGTTTTCCTGTTTCTAATGGAGAATCACAAGAAGAGACAGTACCAACTTCCTGTGGATACCGATGGGCCTGGGACACCTGTGTTTATCCTGCTACAAGCTAGAAGGTGAAATCAATAACAAAGATATGAGTGGGAGGATGGTAAGAACCTATGTCCTTGATGTCATTTTTGAGCCAGTGAATTCATGAATTCTGCAGCCAACCTTACTTTTACAGTTTCTTTATGCAGAATAATCATTTTGAAAAGTTATTTTTGATTGATCGAGCCTGAATCAGTGTCTCTGTAAATTATAGCCAAAGGATTCATTGCATGTCTAAACTTATCTTTATTTTATCCTTAAACTTTAATGATAGTTTAGTTAGCTCTATAATTCTAGGCTGAAAATTATTTTTCATCAGTATACTGTAGCTTCAGACACTCTGAAGTGAGATTTTTAAGGTTCAAATCCTGGCTCAGTCATTAACTGGCTATATCTCTAGACAAGTGCCCCATGTATCAAAGATTGCCAGATTTAACAAATAAAATAAGATGCCTAGATACCTGCAAATTATTTCTAATTGCCTATGCAGTGTACACTGAGATAAAAGAAAAATATTGCATGGAGTATATTGAAACTAAAAATTTTTATCTATCTGAATATCCAAATTATCTAAATTACATGCCTCTTTATTTCCCTAACGATTGGGTAGTTCTCTGATAGACCTTTGTTTTGTAGAATTTGCTTATAAAAATCCTTACAAAGATGCATCCTTGCACCTGGGTGGCTCAGTCAGTTAAGCGTCTCCCTTCAGCTCAAGTCATGATCTTGGGGTCCTGGGATCGAGCCCTGCCTTGGGTTCCTTGCTCCAGCTTAGGGGAGCCTGCTTCTCCCTCTCCCTCTGTCCTTCCCAACCTGTGTTCGCTCTCTCAAATAAAATCTTTAAAAAAATTCCTTATAGGCACAGTCTAAGTCCACTGCATTGTAAGCTAGCTTGTACAGTGGTCACAGCTGACTCCTGTCATCCTGTTGTCTACTGAACATTACTGAACATTAACAAGCAAACACTGGATTTGCATTATGAGCCAGTTTAACTGAGCATATACTACCAAATAGAGTTAATAACTCTGAGAACTGCCCTCTAAATGTATTTTGGTGAAACACATAATACTATTCTTTCTAGCATAAATTGCTTTTCCATTCTTTTTTTTTTTTTTTT
>CM053609.1:33181976-33201478 GCA_028646535.1 Procyon lotor
GCGCCCGGCCTCCGCGGGCCCGACGGCGTCCGACAGGTCAGTGAGCGGGCCTGGGCGCCGAGTCCCCGGGGAGACGCGGCCGGCCGACGTGGGGGGCTCTCCTCGGCGCCCGCCGGAGAAGCCGGTCTTCCGAGGCTGCGCCGCGGCCGGGCGTGCGGGCTCCTGGCCAGGGCGGGAGAGGGAGGCGCGGAGGTGAAGGGAGAGTTGTGAAGGGGCTTCAAACCCTTGTGAGGGATGGCTTGTGGTTATGAATTCTCAAGGGATATTTTATTTCCCCTTAAAAATAGTCACTGTAAGGCAGGTGCTTTTCTTTACAGGCTGTTGGGAGGTAGTGGTGCATTATGTAGTTCATCCATTTACTGAGGGTATAGTCCTTGGGTCCCAATCTTTTTTTGGGGGGGGAGTTACTAGACCCTCCACCTTGAGTGTCCTGATTTCTTTCCTATCACCTTACCCCCATGAGGCCGTGAAAACTGAGGTTAAAGTTTACTTTCAAGACTGGGAGGTCTTGAAATCAGGTCACTGATTGGCTGACATTAGGAAGTCCTAAAAATAAAAGCTGGTTTCAAGGCTTAGCTTATTAGCTCTCTGGATTCTTGGGTTTGGGGCCCAAGATACAACTTTTTTCCTTCCCAGCTCATCAGTCTGTTTAAGAAAATTTAAAAATTTTATTCAGAATTTGTGTTCAGAAGGAAGCTTATTCAGGGTACCTCCTCTACCTTATGACCAGAAAATGATGTATTCTCGGTTTCTGATCTAGAAGTTGAGATGGTTGGACTGGAAAAGAAGATCCTAACATTTTGGGAACAGACTCCTTGAAAATTTGAAAGAAGTTAGGGTCTTGAGACTGACTCTCTTTCCAGGAAAATGTAAATGTGCACACACACACAGTGTGTGCATGTGTGTTCCCTTGAAGGTGTTCAAGGTTAAGAACTCACAAGCAAGCTGTTCTCTTGAGATCATTGCCAGCACCGACTTCCCATAGCCTTGCAGTGTTCTCTGTGATGTTGAGGGCAGAGAGTTTCCATGTCTCCTCTTGATACATCTGAAGAGCACAGACTATTGTTTCTGCATCAGAGCTTCTGGGATCTTTAGGACCTGATGGAAAGGGAAAACAGATCTATGGCTAAAGACTCACACAGATTTGAAGCAAAACAGAGCTTGTCGTTAATTCAAAAAATATTTACTAAACTTGTTCTAATTATCTGTTGCTGCATACAAAACAAATTGCCCCCAAATGTAATAACTTAAAACCAGAGCAAGCAATAGAAAGCTGGGTAGAAGTTCTTTTACCTCTTAAGACCTGGCTTTGGAAGATGCAGGACACTTCTTGATGGCAGAAAAATTCAAGACTATGTAGACATATTTTAAAACTATCATGTAACCCTTGTGCATGCCAGACACTGGAGAAGGCACTTGGGACAGAGTGGTGAGTCCTACAAACTCTGCCCTGATGGAACTTGGGGCCTAGTGGTAAAGATAAACACTAATAGAATATTATTACAAATAAGTACACAATTGTGAACATTGATGAGTATAGGGAGCATGAAAAATTATATCACACATTTGTATGACCTGGACCGGAGACCCAAGGGAGAATTTCCCCAAGAAGAGATATCAAATTGCTAGCAATTATTGTTATTTAGGTCTTAAAATATATCTCAAATCTATTCACCCTTGTCCATTTCCACATGGAAATGGTGGTGACCCTTGTCACCACAGTCATCAGCCTCTCTCACACAGGTAACTGCCCGAGGCCCCTAAGAACTCCCTGCTTCTACTCCTACCCCCCATTGTTCCTTCTCTTGGCAGCCAGAGAGCATTAAAAAAACACCCCAAATTAGATCAGAATCAGGTTGCATTTTTATATGTCTTTGTTGGGTTATAGTGACTATACCATAAACTGCATATTTCTAAGTGTAAAATTTGATGAGCATTGACATATGTGCACCCTCATGAAACTATCACTGTGATAAAGATACTGACCCTATCACTCCCCAAAATTGCCTCATGACCCTCACCTCCCATCCCCAGGCAATCCCTAATCTGCTCTCTGTCACTATAGATTTGTTTACATTTTCTAGAATCTTATATAAGTGGAATCATATAATATGTACTATCTGGTATGGTTTAACGATTTCATTCAGTTATCAATAGTGGTTCCTTTTTCTTGCTAACTAGTATTCCTTCATATGGACATACTGCACCGTGTGTATTCATTTACTTTTTGACAGACATTTGGGTTATTTCCAGTTTTTAGTTGTTACAAATATAACTGCTATAGTATTCATGTAGAAGTTGTGTGAGGGCATGTACTTTTATTTCTTTCAAAAAAAATGGTAGCTTTTCTTTTTCTAAGTTGTGGGTATATTAAACAATTTTCTGCAGTTTTTATAGAATCTCTCCATGAAACCATCTAGGCCCAGTGCATTTTTGGAGGATAGTAGTTGCTCCCTGACAATTTTCCTGGAAAATTATCCATCTTGCCCACATTTTCAGTTATGTTTGCCTAGAGGTGAGAAAAACAATAATTTGTAATTCTAGTTATTATCTTTTTTTTTAATTGGTGGTTAATTTTCTTATTTTGGGTAGTGTTTGTGCCCTTCCTTTTCCTTGACTAGGTTGTAGAATTTATTTTTCAAAGAGTTAATCTACTTTTCAAATAACCAGCTTATATATTTATCCTTTGCCTGTTTCATTTAATGCTTTTCTTATTTATTTATTTGTTTGTTTGTTTGTTTATAGTAGACTCTATACTCAGCGTGGGGCTCAAACAAATCAGATTAGGAGTCACATGTTTCACCAACTGAGCCAGCAAGGTGTCCCAGTGCTCTTCCATTTTAACTCTTATTAAGGAATTACTTATTTCAGCTTTCCAGATTTTTGAGCTGAATGCATTAGATAATTTTAATTATTTTTTATTTAATAGAAGAATTTAAGGCTAGGAATTTTATTTTGAAAAAAGTTTTTGCTGAATCACATAGGTTATGATATTGGATGTTTTCATAATTATTATTTTATGGATATTCTACAATTTTAGTATTCATTTCCTGTAATACTCAAGTGGTAAGTAAGTCTGAATTTTTTTTCATGTGATAGTCTTTTTTCATCTCTTGAGTTTTAGTTTTGTTAGTTATATCCAAAGAATACTGTCTATAAAATTTTCAAGATAACATTTCTACTTTGGGGAATTTACTGAGTCTTTTTTGGGGCGTATGATAAATGGTCAATTTTTTAAAAAAATTTATTTATTTGACAGAGAGAGAGATCACAAGTAGGCAGACAGAGAAGCAGAAGCAAGCTCCCTGCTGAGCAGAGAGCCCGACACGGCGCTCGATCCCAGGACCCCAAGGATCATGACCCAGGCCAAAGGCAGAGACTTCAACTCACTGAGCCAGCCAGGTGCCCAAATGGTCAATTTTGTTAATGAATGTTTTAAGGAGCTTTGAAATGGTATAGTCTCTCTTTTTTCAATGAACAGAATTATTGTATGTCTATTAAAATTTACCTATCTGTAAATTTAAAAGCTGAGAAGGCATTTTTGTGTTTAGTGGTAACATGCTAAGACCTTTGCCTCATAGATCTTTAGAAATCATGAAGGTCTTATCTATTTTTCCCTCACTTGCATGTTTTCCTCTCTATTTCTCTACTATCTACCCTATGTGAAATAAGCAAATTAGTTCTATTTTTAAAGTAGTTATTTTAATGACTGAAAATAAGGAGAGTTCTGTGTTCTTAATTCAAAAGGCATGTGTTGGGTGGAATAGTTTAGAATTCTTCCTTTATAAAAGAAAAGCGTATATTGAGTAGTTAAAATTTACATAGCTTCCTACTCCTTTTTAAGAGATAATGGACTTGTACATGTGCAAAAAGACTATCTAGGTAGATGGTCACTGTGATGACTAATAGGGTGACAACCTAACAAACCATCAACATGTTTATGGAATAGCATGCAACTGCCAAGAAAGGAGAAAAACTCATATATACAAACATGCAATCATCCTAAAAATACAAGTGAAAGATGGAGCATGTGTACATACATGCATGTATATAAAGACAGAGAAAGAAATGAAAGATGACCAATGGGTTTTGGCAACTGCTACTTTGAAAGGACAGGTGAGCAAAAAGTGGGACATTTTGCCTTTTACTCTAAATTCTTTATGATTTCTTGGACATCATGAAAGACCACATGAATACTGTTTTTTTGTTATCAGAAAAATGTCCAGTCCTTCAAAAGGGGAGGATGAAGGTGTTCCCCATACCTCTGGTCTAGGTATAACGTGTATGGCAACACAATGGAGTAGATATTTTCCTTTCTTTTCTCTTCAAAAGCCCTTTCTTTTTTATACTCCCTCTCAGAAAAGTTGTGGCAAAACACACTACTCTACTCAACTGTCTTTGGCATCCAAAAATCTTTGACCTTGCTGTCTTGCCTTAGTGAGGGTAACGGGCAATGTTAAGATCCACCCCTACCTCTTCTCCTAATAGAGTTTATCTGCCTTTATCGTATTCTCCTAAAATTTATGTCTTATTGGGGCGCCTGGGTGGCTCAGTGGGTTAAGCTTCTACCTTTGGCTCAGGTCATGGTCTCAGGGTCCTGGGATGGAGCCTTGCATCGGGCTTTCTGCTCAGTGGGGAGCCTGCTTCCCCATCTCTCTACCTGCCTCTGCCTACTTGTGATCTCTCTGTCAAATAAATAAATAAAATCTTTAAAAAAAATTATGTCTTATGAAGAGGGGTAGAAACAGATACCAAAAGCTACCTTGTAGTTTTCAGAAATAGATAGCAATCATCCACAAATATTTTATAAATAAGTAAATAATGAAGTAAGCCAGGTAACTTATTACTCTTAGAAAATGCAACGGACCCAACTCAGAACGAATGAACATTTCTCAAGGGTTTCTGCTCCTCTTGTGCTCTAGCCTGGGGGGTTAATGTGCGTGGCAGATCCTGCCAAGGCACAAGCTCAGCTTTCTCTCCCCAGTCTCCCATTCTGCTATGCTGAGTGGTGCTCTTTGACTTACGTAAGGAATGAGGTAGTGGCAGGGAGGTGTTGACGCTCTACAGCTGCTCACTGGTCGTGCAAGCCTGAAGACACAAGCAGGCACCTCTCATGGTTCTGGCACCCAGTGGATGGTGAGGTATGAGATGAATCAGGGTCCGAAAGGCCATGCCTTGTAGAGAGGGAGTCCTGCCAATTTGCTCGTGGACCTTGGAAATGTGGGGCAGTCCAGTCTGGTGTATCAGAGTTTCTTGCAGCAGTTCATCTACTTCCTTCACTTTGAACTTTCTGAGCAGCAGACTCACTCTCAGAACCTTATCAGGGATGAAGTCCCTGAAGAACTCTTAGGCACAAAGCACCTTCTTCTCCCAATTCTTTTTCATTTACTGTAGGGATCTCGGTTTGCTTTCATCCTGCTTCCTAAGAGAATTATAGTTGTTGAGGAGTTGTTGAGGGATTTTGGGAAACTAATTCATCTTCTCATTTTACAGAGGAGGTCACTGAAGGTCAGTGAGGGGAGGGGGCTTGCTCAGTGTCAAACTGAGGCAGAGTTGCTGCTTTGCTTTCCTTCAGCTTGCAGGCAATCAGTTAATTTATGCCAGTGAGCACATCACTGATTTTCACTAATAGTTGCATTTTCAAATACTCTTCCTTACCATCAAACAACACTGTTAAATTTGCTAGAACCTTAGACCCACTGTAGGAGGGTGATGATGAAATCAAAGGTTTAACTCTCAAATTCCACATCTGAAACTTTGTAGAGGTTGGAATCTCATGGGGAATCTGAATGAACCTTATGAATCTTCTCCCTAGAAAAATCCTACTCATATACAAATGCACTTTGCATATGATTTCAAGAGTTTTGTAAGCCAGAGTCTACAAAGTACAGGCTCTGAAGGCCTGATCTCCAAGTAGACATTTCGCTATTGATTGGGAAGAAAGGAAGCACTATGGTAGACGAGGATGTGCAAATGGGGGCTGGTGGCACTCTGGGGTGTAAGTACTACAATGACAAGTAACGTTTGTTACCTGCTTCACACCCCATACAGAACCTTTACCCACCGCTCTGAGGTGGGTAGTACTATACCAGGTTTGTCCGAGAGTAAAGAAAGGATCAGAAAGTTCAGGGGACTCTTCCCTTTTGCTGGAAAATGGCAGAGCCAGAACTAAAACAGATCTTTGTTCCAATCTAGCACTTTCTCAGCTTTCCTACTTACAGTTTTGTTTCAGGATCCTTCCTGAACACCCTCCTGAATACCAACCTTTTTTAGATACAGATCTCTTTAAGGTCTTGTTTAAAAAGTCCTTGGAAGAGCAGTATCAGAAAGGGGCTGATAAAACAACCTAGAAGACAATAAACCTATAGCTACATTCTGGGCTCGCTTTCTCTAAGACTCTGGAGCAGTTCCCAGAACAGACTGGTTAGGACTCAGGAGGAGTTATTGCCATCACCAGGGTAACTTCTACCAAGGAAAGTGACTAAGGATCCTCCCTCATGATTGCACTTTTCTCAAGAGTTTTCCCAGGCAGTGGTGTCTGACATGCAGTCATCAGAATTTTATTACTGTGGTCCAAAGAACTGTCATTGCTTTGAAAGAAAAAAGTGGAACTTTGCTACCATATTCTGAGTTATCTCATTCTTTTCCCCAAAGGAAAAATGAGAAATGGGCTTAAAAGTGGAGAGGAGACAGTACACCTGCCACAATCTTAGAGAATTTGAGGTAGGAGGACAAGAAAATGAATTTTAATTATTTTGTAAGGAAAAAGGAGTCTAAGATAGGATAATGGGACAACATAGAAGTCTGTGTATAAGTCGGAGATTTCAAGAGTGGTACCAGTGACCTCTTCTATAATATTGTTCACCCATCCCAGGCAAGTGGGAAAAGCTCAAGTCCTTTATAAAAGTTCCGGTCTCACTACTTAGAATCATTGGACCCATCACTTGTACAATAACTTCAATAGACGAAATGGGGAGCTATATGCCTTTTTCACCTTAGTGTGAATTATTCTGGCCTTATGCCAAAGGACAGCTGAGAGTTTTATCGGGAAGAAGTGAGCAGACTAAATTACTGTAAAGCCCTTGTTAGGAGAATGGAAAGCAGTGCTTTATGGGGAGGTAGAAGACACAAATCTTCCTTATTTGAGAAACAGGTCAAGGACAGTCCCTGAATAAAGCTTCTGTGCAAACCTAGAGATTCCCTTTCCTGCACAGGGTGGCAGGTCCCAAAGCAGAGAGGGGGAGGACTCAGAAAGTTTACCCAGAGTGAGCAATTTCAGAAGTGATACATTAGTTGTATCTGGTAAAGGGAGAAAGCACAGATTCCTGTATACTTCAGGCTGGATTCTTGGTGATTGCAGTCTCCATTGGCAACAGCTTGGAAAGGGAGAAAGAATGGGGATGGGGGACTTTGACAGCTTTTTTCACTAGTTATCTGGTCCCTTCTCTAAAAATGGACAAAAACTGGTTTTGATAGGGTAGTGGGAGACAGAGCGTGAAGGCTCTGGGCCCCCAAAAGAGGGCTGTGAAGAGTAATGCAGCATCAAAACGGGAGGTGGAGAAGCTGGAAAGCCATTAAGTCCAACCTCCTCAATAGGTAGAGGGCAGGCTGCAGGAAGGCTCCATACAGATTCTAGAAACGCCCTCGACAGAGAACATGGCATAGCGTTAAGCTTGCAGGACAGGATCCTATAATCCATAATTAAGTCTGATTATCTCAAAATGACCCAGTTAACCTCCTCCTCCCCCCCCAAGAATGGGAGAAAAGCACAGACCCCCAAGAGACTCGGGCTATATTCTTGCCGATCCATCCATCCTTCCCTTGGGAACCAGCTCAACAAATCACAAGTGGTCAGGGAGGGAGTTACTGCCTTCACCTCAGTGAATTCTCTAGCCTCTTAGAAAAATGACAACTTGGGAGTTGATTTTGCACAGGTAGAAGAGAGAGAATATCAAGGGAATGGATGAATATACCTAGGAGGTGACTGCTAAGGCAGTAGCAGGTGGTACACAGGCAGTGGCCAAGAGAGCAAATAGCCAAGGTCCTGTATTTGCTGTTAAAGTCTAGAGCAAGTTGTGGGATAGAACGATTCCAACACCCCAGAAATACCTCCCACAGGACAGCGGGTAGCTATGTTCCAAAGCAGGACATGAGGAGGATGCAGAACACCTGTTCTGTGAGTCAGAGGTTTTTGAAGGGCCATCACCTAACCTCGCCCCCAGAAAGGAGAAACAGTAGATCTGTGTAAGCCTATCATGAATTTGAACCTCTGTTTCTCCCGAAGTGCTGGGCGAGAGGCACAGAGAGCTGTGTGACGCTGAGGTGGCTCCCGGGGAGCTGGAGCTGGATGCGTGGGGGTGGATGCCAGTCCCAATGAAAAGACTGAAGAGGTCCAGGAAAATATTTTCCCTTGGTGCAAGCAAAAGGAGGAAAGAAGGCTTTTCCTGTATTCCGACAGTCCTTCCTATTTTGGTGTGTCAAATTATTTTTTTTATAAAATGACCCCCAATAATGCAAAGTGGCTTTGCCTTCTGAATTTTTGTTAGTGTTCTTACTGGGCGAGAGAAGAAGTTCTCAAGCCCACGATAGTTCTGTTTTGTTAATGTTTCAATTTTATTTGTCCATGAACTCTGAGACCAACTGAGCTAGTTCACAGTATCCTCAGCTGAATTTTAACATGACATCAGAAAAAGGATTGTGGGGATCAGGGAACATTTGACAACTTCTCCCATATCAACATGCATCTGCCCTTCCCTTTGTTTTTCCCATCCTGCAGCAGATGGGTTTCTGGGCCCAGGGTTGGTTTAGAAGCATCTGCTGCTTCTTCAGATCCCTACGGTGCCACTCAGGTATAGACTCACTCCTTCCCCTCCCTTGCCACAACAAACAGTACCGTGTTTCCAAATTATTTCCCCAAACCTGCCCTATATCACTGCTCTCTCTACAGTTAATATGGAGACAGATACTGCTTAACATTTTTTCTCTTTTCACAGGGACAATGGGATAATTTGGAGATCGAGATAAAAAGACACAGGAACCAAGGGAAGGAGGAACAACCAACTACCGGCAAGAATGCTCCCTGATGCATTACATCATGCATTTATGCATGATGCATCATGCATTATGCAGGGAGCATTACATCATGCTCTCTGATGCATTACCTGCTCCCAGGGTTTGAAGGGCTGATCCAGGGAGTGGTCCATGTCCAGCTGTGCTGGGGTGCAGGCCAGACTCAGAGCATTGAGGTGCCTTCAAATACTATCAACAGGAGCAGGTAACATCAAGAGATTGCTAAGGCAGGAGTTACTGATCTGACTGCCTGGCTTTACAACTCTGTTTCTCAAAAGTGCCTCCTTAGGCACATTCCCCCCACCTGCCGCCTGTGGCCTGGATCTATGCTTCAAACCAAAATATAACACAAAATTTGAATCTCTCAGAAGACGGATTTGTCTGAACATCTTCACACCGTTCCCACCCATCCATGAAATTGCATGGATGTGTACAAGCAAGAATCACAATAATACCCCCATCCCCCAAGATCCTTCTCTTGGAGGGGTGAAATCAAGGATAACTGCCTACCCACCACACATTTCACCCTAATAGAGTATTTACAAGATGAATTCACTGCCTACCCACCACACATTTCACCCTAATAGAGTATTCACAACCCTATGCAAGACCCTTTGAGAGCAAAGATTCTTGACCAAGGGTCCATATATTAGGTGAGGGTCCTGGAAATAGGGCTCCAAGTACATATACATATTTTCTTCTTTTTAGAGTACTACTTTCTAAGACTTTGGGTTCTACTGATCTTTATTTTCTTCTTCTTTTTTAATTTATCAGATTTTCCAAAATTTCCCTCCCCTATTCTCCTTCATTCAGGAAAGACCAGACAGTAGAATGGCCAAAAGAGAAAGGGCCAGAGGAGAGGGTAGAGCTTTGTGGGCCCCCCAGCAAAGGGACACAGAATCAGAAAAGGAAAGGGCATGGCTCCCTTCCCCTTCCCCTTCTGTCTTTAGATATGGAAGTGAGAGCGGAGACAGCCATCGCCCTGTCCCCCACACAGGCTCCTACACAGAAGCCCTAAAAGTCACCCCACAGGGAACATCAGCACCTTCAGAGGTCTGACCTTGCAGCAAACACCTATATCACCTGACATCCTGCCCAGACACTTCTATCACCTAAGAGGATAAACACAGGCTTCCTTCTAGGGTGCGGTTAACCTGTAGTCCTTTTTCCACCTCTGACACACACATACAAAAAGGGCCATTTTGGAAAAGGTGCCTCCCTCTGCCATATTCTTATTCTCAATTTAACCTGAAGCCATCAAAAAGCCAAAGATTTCAGAATCTCCCTCTCTTGAGATGGAGAGGGGTGGGCGTCCAGCTACAATCTTGATCAAAAAAACAAACAAAAAATAACAAAAGAAGAAGAAGAAGAAAAAGAAGCTGTATTTTTTACTTAAAAAGAGTTATATGACTGCATCCCAAAGGATAACCAAGGGCTGGTGTGAATAAGGGAAGAAACAGAACACAAAGGCTCTGGACACCTGAGAGGAGACCTCAGTGAGATCGGTTGAGGTGCAGGGAGTGGAGAAGCCAGAAGACAAACACCCAAACTTCATGGAAGTCTACAGCAGGCCCTGGGAAATGCTCCAGATACAGCTATGAGGGGTGCTACCTGTCACAGAGGACAGGGGTCAAAGCAGAAAGGATGAGAACCCAAAATGCACCCATAAGTTAGTGGTTCGAGAAGTGACACTAGTCACTCCTCTCTAAGAAAGGGGAAAATGTGTAGATTCCCATAAACCTCTGGTGACGTTCCTGATCCCCAGGGAACTCTTCCCCTGGGAAACAGGTTGTGAACAAAAATGGAAACCCACAGGTCCCTCAGACCCTAGTGCTAATTATCTGGCCTCTTTCTGCAAGAGCTTAAAGTAGGTTTTGACAGGTTGGAGCTCAGGAGGACACCGAGACACTGGGCATGAGGGAGGAGGCTGCTAAGAAGATGGAAGAGAGAGGTCAGAGGGAAGGAGAAAGAGAGCAAGAAAACAGCCTTGCACATTCCTGAAAGAAATTTAGGGAAAGTCCTGGGAAGAGATCTAACCACATTCTATGGATACAGTATGGCATATCACAAAGCAGGCAAGATAACAACAGTCCATCTGTGTTTCAGAGATTTCAGAAATGCATCTGTCCCCTGTCTCCCCGGGGAAGGGGATATGTATAGATCCCTATAAACCCAGGCAACATTCCTGTTGGCCACTGAGCCGCCCACAGGCCTTAGGCTGAATGTCAGAGGAGGGACTGTGGGTCTTCTTCACCTTGGTGTGACGAGGTCCCTGGCCCCTTGCAAAGGATACCTGACCTTTGGCTTTACTAGGGGAGGAGGAGACAGACCGTGAAGATACTTATTGACTAAAAGGGAGACTTGGAAGAATGTTCCAACATTGAAAAGGGACCCAGGAGAACTAGGAAGTAAACAGCCACACTTTGCAGAAGCTCAAGACAAAAAAAGACCCCTTTGTATGCAATTGGCTCACAGATGCCAACAGCAGGAGCCAGTGGTACATCTAAACACAGGTGGAATGAGAAAGCTCCATAAGCCAGTGGTTCAAAGTGACATCAGCTGCACCTCTCCTGAGAAAGGGAAGCCATGTCCTTGTGAGGCCTAGACCTCCATCTTTGTCCCTGTGTCCTCCTGGGACAGCAGTTTGGAAAGGCAGCAACAGGGAAGGGTTTTTATCTCACATACTATGAGTTATGGCCTTTTACCAAGGATGGAGGAGAGCCCAGTGGGCAGGAGGCATTATGTAAAGATCAGGGAACTGTGCTCCACAGAATAGCCTGCCAGGAGAATGCTGATGGCATAGCAGGGGGAGAGCAGGGGCTGGAATACAGCGCCCAAACCTCATGGACTCCAGGGCCCATGTAGGGGAAAAGCTTCAGATGTAGGCCCTAGCCATGCCATCCAGAGCAGGGTGGGCAGGCTCCAAAGAACATGGCATGCAGACCCTAATTTGGTGTCGAAATGTCTTTTATCAGATGACAGGGACAGTACACAGGTGTGTGTGTGTGTGTGTGTGTGTGTGTGTGTGTGTGTGTGTATTGTTTAATCCCCTGAATAGATACTAATTCAGGAAAAGGGGAGGAAATCTCGTAATTTCTCCTGCAACATGTGTGAGGGTGCAGCAGCCACCTGCCCAGTGGTCCTAAAATACACAATTAATAGAGCACTTTCAGGGGAGCTAGAAACTTTAAGAGTCTGAATCTTTAGCTGCCACGCACATCATTGGGTTCCCAGTCCCCTGCATAGTCTCAAGCAGCAAGGCAGCTGGGGACCCAAGTTTGGGGTGATAAAACTCAATCTCTCCCCAATATACACAAGGAATGCCCTGCCCCAACTCACCCTTGCTCCCCCCCACCAACCATAGCCCAGCCCCACGTACTGCAGCATTACCCCATGCCCTTTGTAGGGTACCATGTAATTTGCTAGCAGGGAATTTAGAGCAAGGAGATGGTTTCATTCATCTTTTCCTCCCTTGTTTCTAGCCTAGAGCATGGCATAGTCAGGTTCTGATACTTATTTATTAAGGAATAAAAGGAGGAAGGATGAGGAGGGAGGGTTGGGGAGCAAACAGAGCCTTATGTCTAAAATAACAGAAGGGAGGGAGAGTTCTGCTAAGCACTCCCCTTCCCCTATTGAAAGGCTCTTTTTGATCCCATGCCTTTTTTCTTTCTTTCTTGCCCTTATTCTTGTTCCAGTGACAAATTCTCTTTTAACTTTCAGTGTCACCTAATCTCTTCCTGTGTTTGCTTTATTTCTACCCCATTTGCTCTCTAGATACTTCTATTTTTCTCTTTTTTATTTTCTGCCTTTCCCACCTCTGATTTTTTTTCTCCTTAAGCTCTTGTTCTGTCATCTGATGACTCTTCCCCTTCCCCCTTTTAAATAGCAGTGACAGGGCCCCAGAAGAGTGAAGGAGTGAAAGAATGGCTAAGAGAAGGGCATCATCTAATAGTTTCTCAAAGGCAAAGGGCCAGGTCATCGTTCTCCCCTTGCCTCATCCCATCAAATCAGAAATGACCTTTCAAAGCTTGTCCTACCTCACCTCCATCTCCCTCCAGGCTCTGTTCGGCTGCCCTTCGGATCTACCAGTTACCATCAACAGGGGAGCTAACCCTTCCAGGCATCACCTGGCTTTCTCTTTTCTACTGCACCACCTCTGCGAGGCATCCCCATGCCTTATCTCTGAGCAGTACAAAGACCCATATTCCACAAAAGCCAAGAGAGCTCCTGTTTCTGCTAGTCTGCTTCCCCAGAAGCTGACATCTGAGAACTTCACATGCCCATGTCTAGCCTCAGTTCGGAAGTTTCTAGGCAACTGTGTCAGACATGTGCAGAGGCTACCTCTCACGAAGGGGTGACTCCGAGTTCCAGCTTCCAAGTACAGCTTCACTCTGAGGTAGCAACATCTGACTCCTAAGAACCCTGACAGAGTAGTGGCTCCGTCTTGTTCATCTTTGAATCCCAGCCTCAGTGGGGAGTACCTCGCCACATTAACTTTTCTCTGAAGAATCATATAATTTCCCTAAAGGCATTAACATTTAAAATTCATTTTCTAAAGCATTATAATACCGAATGAGGTGGGAGAAGGCAGAGACTGTGGCAACTAGTCCCAGGTGTAGGTCAAGGCATGATTTTATCTGGAGGCTCCAATGGCGGGTTTTGCAACTGCCATCAGTGACCGCTGGTGAAGCCTATGCATCTGGGCTCCAATGAAGTGGAGGAAAGTGCACAAAGGAGTCTTCCCCTGTTCAGAACCCTGGATCCGTAGCTGGGAAAAGGATCTTAGCAGGTATGAAAAATGCCACTGAGAGTCACCACCTGTCTGGTATTATTACCCTTAGCCAATGACTCCTGCTGCTCAGACACCAACCACTTGAGAGGAATTAACAGTCTAACATTCTCCCAGCTCTTAAGGAAACATCTCCCAGCTCTTAAGGAAATAAACATCTTCTTTGTTTCCAGAATTTCTTGAAAGGATGTTTGTGGGTTTCCTTCTTGCACTGTTTAGATTGCTTCTACTGATTTGCAGGGATTTCCTGTAGCACCTTGTAGATATAGGGAGGAATGGCATAATCATTTCATTGGTTTCCACTCTCAGACCCTTGTGATTTAGCTCTTGTCATTTGTTATTGAAATCTCAGTGGCCTCTGCGCTTTCATCCTCTTCACATTTGCTTCTATTCTGAAGGGACCCTGACAGTCTTCATTCATTTTGCTCTTTGGCCTTGAACCCCAAACATGGGGAGCCACTAGAGCTAGCCACATGGGTTGTTTTCTAATTAGTAAGTAGTAGCTCCTTTTAAGTTGCTGAGTCTAAAACATTTCCTGACTTTTCCTTAGATCCTTGGGGTCTGTTCAGTTTGAGCACTGGATAGGGTGGGGATGTGCTTTGATGGCCAGCTCTTAGAAGGACCGACAATTTTCCCTCCTTCCCAAAATAAGGGTCCCAAATGCAATGGCCTATGACTAGCTGAAATGTCATTACCTAATTTCCGAAGAGAAATTTACTGCCCTTTTAGATCAAAGCGAACAAAAGGATAACAAAGGCAGCTAAGAGCCCGCTTACAGGCTAAAAGGGAAAGAAAAGAGTGAATAGTAGGTACACAGAGGAGGAGTGCCCAGGGGGTGAGAGCATAGATGATATTCCATGGCCCTTGACCCTGCTCCTGTCCCCTGTGAAAGCTGTCACAATGCAGGCAGAGGCTGGCTCCCAGGAATAGCCCCATGAGGACAGAGGGCCTGATCAGCTACTTCCAGACCTATTCCATTTCCTCTGTCTTTACTCCCTTCATACCTCACACCTGATCTGTCTCTCTGGCAATCTTTTCTGGTGTCATCCCTTTTCTTGCTCACTCAGGTGCCTCTCTTCATTGCTGACACTCCCTCCCTTTTCGGTTTCCTTCACGCACCCTCAGGCTATCTCATGCTCTCTCAAATTGTGCCATGAACCCCATCTGTAAGAACAAAGGACAGCAAGAGGAAGGAAGTAATTTCTAATTTCTGAGCTGCCCCTTGAAGCCAGATTGATTCTGTATTTCTTGCTCCATCCTCATTTCCTTTGGGCTTACCCCAAGTTGATTTCTGTCCCTTCCAAAGTCTATCATCATGGGAGCTCCACTATCTTCAGAAACTGTGACCTTATTCTCTGTCCTTCAAAGAATGTTCAATTCTGTTCTAGGAGGTACCACAAGGTCTGACTACTTAAAGGCTGGTTTCTTCACACATACCTTTTTCCTTTCTCTAAGACTGGTGTGATCTCTCCTAGTTCTTGCCCAACCCGCTAAGCCCCGGTTAGCAGAGTGGCCTTCCTGTGGATTCTCACACCCTGCCCCACAGCAAAAGGATTACATGGTATGAAATATTCCAAGGGCCAATCTGAAGGCCCTATCAGATATTAGCTCTAAAAATAGAGAGTCTTCAGAGTTTTATGCTGCTCCCGTACCAGGTGAACTCTAATGCCCAAATCCTTTAACCTATTAGAGAGGAAAGTTAGTTGCTCCACTGGACAGGGAGTTCTGAGGCCAAAAACCATTGTTTCCTCCCTCGTGCCTTGCAATGACCACAGTAAAATTTCTATAATTAATTGAAGTGATTTCTCAAAATGCATAAGAAAAAAATCGAAGTTCATTTTCTACAGTATTTTAGCTTGGTTTGGTAAGAAATAAGAGGGAAAGCATATGCTGTGTCTACATGATCCAAAGCATAGAATGAGTGGGATTTGGTTAGATAGTGAGAAGAAAGAAGGGAAACGGGAACCCCACACAGAAGGTACGCATGGTTGCTGCAGAATGTGAGTGGGGCACAGATGTTCCTTTATGATGACCTCAGTGCAACTGGGAATAAAGAAATCTGTGGCCTGGAGATTCCTGAAAAAAATAAGCAGTAGGTTTTCCCCAGTTAGTCTATTATATTCCAAAGAGCTACTTACTAAGGGACAAAATGATCTTGATATGGAATTAAACAAATCATTTGTCTTTTCCTGTGGCCTATATTCAGCATCTATCAAATTCTATCATATGTATTTTTTCTATAATAAAGTTTGAGTTTGGAGGTTAAATTTGAGGCCACTGCACACTGACTCTACTAATTGGCTTCTACAGACTCGAGCAGCTTATACCCACTCTCACCCCAAGGTCAGAATCTCCTGTAGACCACATCCTACACAGCAAAGTGTGGGCCCAGTTACAGTTCAAGGTTTCAGCTACCTAGGTTTTTTGTTTCTAACTTGATATTTTCTAGGGGATCCCCTTTGCAATAGAGATCCTTTAAAAAGTTAGTCATCTTTACCATCCCCCTAACCAAGAGTAACTAAAATAACAGACACATTTCTAGAGAACACCACTCCTTCAGGTCTGACAAGG
Organism: Procyon lotor; assembly: GCA_028646535.1. NCBI lineage: Eukaryota > Metazoa > Chordata > Mammalia > Carnivora > Procyonidae > Procyon > Procyon lotor. The sequence goes on from CM053609.1 coordinate 33,198,406, forward strand.
TCAGAGTCCAGAGTTTACATTATCTCTTGATAATGGCCATCTCTTGGCAAGGGCCATCAAATATCCTAGTGGTATTGCCAGATTTTCCTGCTAGGGTCTCAGCGCTTTTTGACTGGAGTTCTGGGCATGGTGGTTCATTCAGCAAGGATAGGCCGGCCCCTGTAACAGTTCCCTCTGTCATTCATGAAGCTTGCTGTGTATGGGAGTACCTACAACATCCCTCTCTCTGAGCTTGGCAGTGGGCATACAAGAGGACAAAATGAAGGAGCTAATGCTAGCAATAGCACCCAGGACTTTCTCCTGCCAGAGGTGTTTTCCAGAAACTCTTCCTTCTTCAGTTCACAATGTCTACAGTGTTTCTTCCTTCTTCGAACAATCCTAAGTTCCTATCTTAGGCGCCTAACTTCTTCCTGCTCTGTGTTCCTAGATCCTTTTTTAAAACTAGGGTAAAATGCACGTAGTATAAAAGTTACCGTCAGTGACATATAGCACATTCCCCATATAGCACAGTGATAGTGTGCAACCATCACTACCATTTAGTTCCAGACCCTTTTCACCACCCCAAAAGGAACTTCTGTACTCATTAATAACAGTCGCTCCCTGTGGTCCCCTGCTTCTGTACCCTTTCTCCTCCTCCCTCCTGCTCCCTTTGTCTCCCTCCCCGACCCACAACAACCACTATTCTGCTTTCTGTCTCTTTGAATTTGCTTGTTCTAGATATTTCTTAAAAATTGAATCACGTAATATGACCTTTTGAGTCTGGCCTCTTTCACTTAGCATAATGTTTTCAAGGTTCATCCATGTTATAGCATTTGTCACCATTTCCTTCCTTTTTATGGCAGATAGTGTTCTATTGTATGGATATACCATATTTTGTTTATCCATTCAATTGACGGATGTTGGAATTCAAGGTGTTTCTAACTTCTGACTATTATGGATAGTACTGCTCTGAACATTGGTTTACAAGTTTTTGTTTGAACACCTGTTTTCATTTCTCCTAAGTAGAAGTCTGGGATTGCTGAGTTATATGGTAATTCTCTTTATTGAGAGACTTCCAAACTTTTTAAAAGATTTATTTGTTTTGAGTTGTGGGCGGGGCAGAGGGAAAGAGAGAGGAGAATCTCCAGCAGACTTCCTGCTGAGCGCAAGCTCTGTGCAGGTCTCTATCTCAGGGCCCTGAGATCATAACCTGAACTGAAACCAAGAGTCAGATGCTCAACCCACTGAGCCATGCAGGCAACATTCCTAACTGTTTTTCACACAGTCTACGCTATTTTACAATTCAACCAGCAATATGTGAGGGTTCCAGTTTCTCCACATTCTCACCAACACTTGTTATTGTCCATTTTTAAATTATAGCCATCCTGAAGGGAACCCATTGTGGTTTTTAATTGCATTTCCCTAATGACTGATGATGTTGAGCATTGTTTCATGCACTTATGACCATTTGTATATATCCTTTGGAGAAATATCTATCCTCCCCTGCTCTGGTGTTTGCCCATTTAAAAATATTTTTTAGTCTTTTTGTTATTGAGGTGGAAGAGTTTTATATATTTTGGATAATAGATTCTTATTAACTTTATAACATAAACTTTAAAACTTTATGTATATAAAACTTTAAAACATTTTCTCTTATTCTATAGGTTGTCTTTCCACTTTCTTGATAGTGTCCTTTGATGCACAAAAGTTTTAATTTTTGATGTAATCCTATTTACATCACATACATTGTAATCCTATTTATTTCTTTTGATTTTGGTGTCATATCTATGATACCATTGCCAAATCTAGGATCATTGAGATTTACCTCTATGTTTTCTTCTAAGAGTTTTATGGTTTTTTTTAAAGATTTTTTTTATTTGACAGAGAGAAACACAGTGAGAGAGGGAACACAAGCAGAGGGAATGGTAGCGGGAGAAGCAGGCCTCCCACCGAGCAAGGAGCTGGATGCGGGGCTCGATCCCAGGACTCCGGGATCAGGACCTGAGGCGAAGGTCCTGATCCCAATGAAGCCCAACGACTGAGCCACCAGGCGCCCCTAAGAGTTTTATGGTTTTACCTCATATTTAGAGCATTGATCCCTTTTGTATATTTCATTTTTGTATATAGTGTGAGGTAAGGTTCATTTTTGTATATAGTGTGAAGTAAAGTTCCTACATCATTCTTTTGCCTGTGGTTATCCAGTTGTCGCAGGACCATTTGTTGAAAGACTGTTCTTTTACCATTGAATAGTTTTGGCATGCTTGTCAAAATCAATTGACCTTAGATTTATGGCTATATTTCTCAAACCTCAATTCTAGTTCATTGATCTATATGTCAGTGTTATTCCAGTACTATATTTTTTAAGCAGCCACCACACCCAGTGTGGTACCCAATGCAGGACTTGAACTCATGACCCTGAAATTAAGATCTGAGCTATGATCAAGAGTCAGAGACTTAACCGAGTAACCCAGGTGTCCCAGTACTGCATTGTTTTGAAGTAAGCTTTGTAGTAAATTTCAAAATCAGGAAGTAAGCATTTGTTTTTCTAGTTCAAGATTTTTTGGCTATTTGGAGCCCCTTACAATTCTATATGAATTTTGGAATGAATTTTTCCATTTTTGCAAAAAATTTTCTTGATTTTTTGGATAAAAATTATATTCAGTCTGTGAACTGCTTTGGGTGTTATTGCCATCTTAACAATATTAAGTCTTCCAATCCATGCACATGGGATGTCTTTCCACTTACTGATGTCTTCTTTAATTTCTATTAGCAATGTTTTGTAGTTTTCTGTTTGTAAGTCTTCTATCATGTTGGTTAATTTTATTTCCCAGTATTTATTTTTCTTGATACTATGTAAATGAAATTGTGTTCTTAATTCCTGTTTGGATTGTTCATTGCTAGTGTATATAAATACAATTGATTTTTTATTTTGTACCCTGAAACTTTTTTTTTAATTTATTTTTTTATTAACATATAATGTATTATTTACCCCAGGGTACATGTCTGTGAATCATCAGGCTTACACATTTCACAGCACGTACCATAGCACATACCCTCCCCAATGTCCATAACCCAGCCACCCTATCCCTACCCC
>CM053609.1:33201978-33242124 GCA_028646535.1 Procyon lotor
ATTCTTCTGCATGTGGCTGTCCAGTTTTCTCAACACCATTTGTTGAAGAGATTGTCTTTTTTCCACTGGATATTCTTTCCTGCCTTGTCGAAGATTAGTTGACCATAGAGTTGGGGGTCCATTTCTGGGCTCTCTATTCTGTTCCATTGATCTATGTGTCTGTTTTTGTGCCAGTACCACAGTGTCTTGATGATTACAAATTTGTAATAGAGCTTGAAGTCAGGAAGAGCTTGAAGTCAGGAATTGTGATGCCGCTGACCTTGGTTTTCTTTTTCAACATTCCTCTGGCTATTCATGGTCTTTTCTGGTTCCATATAAATTTTAGGATTATTTGTTCCATTTCTTTGAAATAAATTGATGGTATTTTGATTGGGGTTGCATTAAATGTGTAGATTGCTTTAGGTAGAATAGACATTTTCACAATATTTGTTCTTCCAATCCATGAGCATGGAACGTTTTTCCATTTCTTTGTGTCTTCCTCCATTTCTTTCATGAGCACTTTGTAGTTTTCTGAGTACAGATTCCTTACCTCTTTGGTTAGGTTTATTCCTAGGTATCTTATGGTTTTGTGTACCCTGAAACTTCGCTGAATTTATGAGCTCCTTTAATCTTGGGGGTTTTAGGGTGGTTGTTTTGGTAAATTCTTTAGGATTTTCTGCATATAGGATCATGTAACCTGTGAATAGAGAGTTTTTGTTCCTCTTTTTCAATTTGGATACATTTTTTTTTCTCGAATAATTGCTGTGGCTAGGATTTCCAGTACAATGTTGGCTAGCAGTTGTAAAAGTGAGCATCATGCTTGTTTTATTCTTGATCTTTATGGAAAAGATTTTAATCTTTTACCATTGAATATGATGTTAACTGTGGGTTTTTCCATAAATGTCTTTTGTTATGTTGAGGACATTTCCTTTTATTATTTCTAGTTTTTTAATTATTTTATCTCTTAAGTGTGTTAGATTTTGTCAAATACTTTTTCTGCATCAATTGCAATGATTATGTGTTTTTCCCCTTTATTCTATTAATGTGGTGTATTATATTGATTGAGTTTTGTGTGTTGACAAAGGTTTGCATTACTGGGATAAGTCTCTATATACTTTTAATATTCTAAGCTGTTCATCTCTCATTTCTATTTCTCTTATTTTATTTATTTCCAGCTATATGTTTGTATGCTTCTGCATTCATCTTTCTCCACGTTTGTCACTTTCTCAGTCATTATTCTGTTTCTCTTTTATTACTTGTATGTTTTGCTGTCATCATCTCAAATAATCACCTTATATTCCACTGTCACAGACAGATAAGAACTAGATTAGGCATGGAGGGCAGAAGGACTTAAGGAAGATGACACTGTTGACAAATTTCAGGGACAGAGCCTACTAACCTAAGTCAAGATGAAGTTATAATGTCCATCTTTCTATACCAAATCCTTATGGATCAAGAATATTGATCCAACTGGAATCTTTTAAGATTTTGCTCTAGAAGAATGGAGGTGGGGAGCTACCATCTTCAGGGTCTTGTTATGGACTACTGACAGTCTGACAGTCTCCTTGACCAATGAGAAGATGTCTACATGATAACATTTGGGGAAGTTTTGAACCATCAGGAAAGCCTCACTCCCTGAGAGAACTAGACCAACCCCTGCTAATAATGCATTAAAGTATACCATTGGAGCTTCATTTCCTTAGGTGAAGGGACTTGGCCTTTCTTAGAAATTTAATGCTCTGGCAGACAAATCAGATATTTTGTAAATGTACATGAACAAGTTCAAAGAAGGAGAGAGAGCAAGAAGGTCAGATGTACTTGAGAAGAGGTTCTAGGAAAATGGAGGAGAGTGCACAAAAGAATAGGTTGGGAAATCTGTAAACATACATTTCCATTGTACAAATGGGCCCAGGGTGAATTCTGAGAAAAGGATCCAAAAGACAGAATAATCAGAATGTGAGTTCCCCTTAAGGAAAGTAAATGCCCAGATTTGTCCAGGACAAGTCATGAGACACAGGTTTCAGAATGGACACAGGAAAAAATCTCTCTTCCAAATGAGTAACAATTCAGTTTCCAGGTTCCAGTTACGTTACACTAAGCTTTCTCGGTTTCTATTAACAAGGGAAGGAGTTTAAAGTATTTTCAAAAGTCTAAATTCTCACCTATCACAGTGCTGCCAGCTCTTAGCCTTTCATTCCGTTTCTGGTTCCCATCCTAGGTCCCACTTTACTCCCCTCCCCCACAGATATGACTACTATGGGAAATTCCTGACCCATATTTTTTTTTCCTAAAACCTGATCTTAGTTCTCATCAAAACCTTTCCAGTTTTTATAAAATTGTCCTTTGTGGAGAAATACTAATCCCTAAACCAAATACATCAGCTGTAAAAAATATCAGAAAGATCACATTTCAGTCAAGTTTTCCTATTTGAAATTGCCTTTAGCTTCTAATTTTGCAGTCATTTCTTGTCTGATTTTCAGTTATCGAGATATTTTTCTACTGACAATTCGATCTGGTCCCAAGGATGACTTCAGTGATAAATTCCATGATGTCTCTATCTTTGTCAAGCTCCTGTCAAACAAGGGAATCCCCACAGGGAGAGATGAAGAAAATGAAATGATCCCATGTCCATGTGTGATCTTCAGGTAGGAAATTGGAATGACTAAATCCCTGTATTTTGAAGGTAAGCCATCTCCAGAGCTTATTATTTGGGAATCTCTCTCTAAGGTAGCTTATGTATGAATTTAATTCAGTATTTAAAAAAATACTTCATTCACATGGCCTTCAAACTTGTCTGCCTCAGTGTGGTTTTAGATACCTTCAGGTTTTTGAGAATGGAGATCTAGAGGAAAGGGATGGCCATGGATACCTAAGAAGTGGAAAGAGGGTGCTAAAGGAACAAGCAGGAGGGAGCTGACAGAATACATCCCTCACTTCTCCAACCCATCTGCGGATGACACCAAGAGGAGGCCTCCAGTCCTGTGGAGCAAGTACTAATAACAACCAGAGGAAGCCCTCTCTGAGGTAGCCAAGACCAAGGCCTATTTCAGCCTCACCATGGAGGTAGGGAAGGGTATCAGGATTCAGAAGTGACACCAGGACTTTTCTCCATTTTAAGCCTAATTGAGAACATTCTTGACAATCACCAACCCTCATTTTCTCCATAGCAGAGCCACTACCAGCAGCTGCATTGTTTCAGGTCATTTAAATGGTGCCCAAAGTGAGGGCTAGATTTCAACTTTTTAGCTTGACTAGAGAAGAAGGCGTGTGGTGAGCGCACCAACTAGTACTCCCCCAAAGCAACTTGCACAGGAAAGAGTTAACATAGCAGGCCTGAGAGTGCTCTCTAGAAAGGCCTGTGCAAGGTTGGCCCTAGGCAGGCATCTAGGGATGTTATGTTTTGGGAACTAGAATTTAGGGTTCCCACTACACTAACTGATAAAAGAGTGGCCCGCTATGCATAAACTGTTTGCACAAATAATGTGATTTTTGCTGAACACCTGTTTCTCTTCTGTGAGTCTGAGATTTGGGTACACAGTAGGCAGATGGTGTCTATACACCTAGCTCTCAATAAAAAACCTGGGCCCTGAGTCTCTAATAGCTTCTTTGGTAGACAATATTTCACATATGCTGTCACAACTCATGGCTGGGGGAATTAAGCATGTCCTGTGTGGTTCTCCTGGGAGAAAATTCCAGACTTTGTGCTCTATGCACCTTCTCCTTCTGCTGATTTTGCTTTGTATACTTTTGGTATAATAAATTGCAGCCATGAAAACAACTGTGTGCTGAGCCCTGGAAATCCTAGAGATTCATCAAACCTGAAGTTGGTCTTGGGGACCCTCAATGCACCATCCAGTTCTTCTTTCCCTTTATTCTATTAGTTCTTATGCCTAGAAACACTTGGGGGAGGGAGTGGGAAGGGAGAGGAGGGGGAATAAACATTTCTGTCCTTCAATCCCAATATATCCCCCCTTGTCCGTTTCCATTTGTGTTCCATTCAGACATACCTCTTAAGCTACTTATCTTTTCTAACATTTTCATCTCTCAGAATTACAGAAAGAAATTCTTTTAAAGAGGCTTGCCAGCCATGACAGATGCCTGAGGTATTGTTCGTTCTGGGGCCTATCTTCCAGTTGACAGCAGCATACTTCCTATATGTTGGTTTCTGATACCATGAGCCTTGATTTCTCAGTTTTTACTGCCTCCTTTTACTTTAATCTTCCTCTTTTAAATTTGTTTTTCCCTCTGCTATAGTATCCTTCTATGTTTTTGGCCTGTTCTGGAGCTGTCCCTAAATCTGTCTCTATCTCTGACATAGTCTCAATACTTGAATGTTTGTGTGTCTTCCTCTCACACAATACATTTCAACAAATTTTTTCCAGGGAGGCCTAGAGAAAGAAACCATCTGAGTTTCAGAGTACATGAGTACAACTACTTAAATTGTCTTCTCTGTGAACAAAAAATGATATTTTTCTCTGCTAGGTCCCACTGGGTGAGACGTAATTATGTGGATAGTACCTGCTCCTGTTAAAATCTGTGCTCCATCCTGGCTGCCTGTAAGCTCACCCACTTTCAGCAATGAAGTGAATATTTATAGGGGATCTACATCTTGACCCAATACATGGCTACATACAGGCCAAGATCTCCATCCTTTAACCCAAAACATCAAGAAGTGATTTCAAGTCTTACACTTGACCAGTGACAAGGGCCAACCTTCCCAAAGTCCCACCATCTTGACCAAAGACTTGGAGATTCCACACCCTATCCTTTTTGGCTGGCCCCTCTGGGTCCAGGTGACTAAGACACAGCCACTGTTTTGTTTTAGAACAGGACAATAACAACCCTCCTTCCCATCCCCTACTCCAAAAGAATTATTGTTGCAAAGGCGGAGATGATACGATAACATGCATGCTGCTGTCTCAACCCCAGAAGATTGTCTGTCACTCATGGCAGTGTTTCTCAGGCTTCCAGACAGGGCTCCAAGGCTTTCTGGCTGGATTTCCAAGAATTTCAGATGGGGGCTTCCAAACTTCCTTTTGGAAGTTTGAGGGTTATATGTTAAGATTTCAGGACATTCTTTGTAGGAACTATATAGGCTTGTCAAAATTTCCAAAGCTTCTCCAAAAGGATTACAGGGCTCCTTGGAAAAGGCCATAAACTTCTTCTCTGGGTTATTAAGAAGTTGCAGGCAGAAGCTCATAGCATTGTCTTCGAGGGTGCAGGGAGCAGCTGATTATTTTTATAGTCAGGGAGGCTTCTAGAGGGTCCTATCAGCATATGCTTTCCTCAGCCACCTCCTTTCATTCATTCATTCAGCAAACATTTAGAGAGTAATCTACCATGTCCTAGGCACTGAGCTGGGTCAGATTTATGACACATAGCATCAGTGTTAGGGAGCTCACAGACAGAGCTACTCCCTAAGGCTCTCCTGCTGGTGGGGGCGGCCACCATCTTGCCCTGCCACAAGATGCTGGTGTTTAGAGCTTTGGTTTCCTTCCAAGCTGAACAGCTCAGGGGTATTAGCCTTTCAGTTGGGGAGGAGCTGTGCATGGTGTCTCCAGCAGCAGATTTGTTCCAAGCTCTTTCAAAAAAAAAAAGTTTCCTAAAACCTCCTGTAGGGTGACATGAGGAGAGCCCCCCAACTACAGCCCACAAATACAATTCTTGGGCCCTCCAGCACTTCTTGGCTATAATCTTAGATGATGGTAGGGCTCTTCAAAGAGCAAGAATTGAGGCCATTTAGGACCAGCCCTACCCATTTGTACTTTGGTGGCCCAGTAGCAACACTTGTTGCCACATTTTCAAATTTATTCCACAAGCCATACCTAAAGAAGAATATTTTCTCTAAGGAAACGCATGGGAGTGGGGTGAAGCTCCTCTCATCTTCAAGAGTTTTGCTCAGCCAGAACCTTCCATACAGCTGAGATATTAGCCAGCTTCATGATTCTATTCAAGGGACTGACTGCTATTAAAATGAAAATCCCCAGAAGATGTCCAGCTTCCATCGGACTATTTCACCCTCCTACTGTGAGTGATCAGATCCCTTCAGGAAAGATAAGTGAGAGCAGGTTTTGCCATTTGAAAGGGGGAGGAAAAAAACGAGGTGCCCTGGATACCTGCGAGGAAGAAAGAGGCAGCTTGAGGGGGTATGAAAAGACTCCAAATAGATTTCTCTATTAATAGCTGGCCATCGGGTCAACCCTGAAAACAAGATCCAGGTGAGTGCTAGAAGTGATGTGCTGCCTACAGCCAGGGGACACACTCTCTGAGAGAAGCCAAGCCAGGGCCCAACCTGTAGGGCAGCCTTCTAAACAGGTAGTAGGTGATCTCTTCCTTCCAAATACCTAGTATAAGGGACCCCCTAAACCCATAGTGATACCCCTTCTCTGCTCGTTGTACATTTCCACACCTCTTCTGTACAATAGACAAGAAAAGCCCTGAGGGGGTCTTTGAAAGTGTGGGACATCACAGAGGGTACAGGCACGACCCCCAGGAGGGACTAGGTGGGTTCAAGTAGAGGAAGAATAACAGCTAACAGTGGTGTAACACCTAACTAACTAAGCATTCCACAGATAGAACGCACTTTACCTACCCAGTATCCCTATGAGGTAGGTACTATCTATGATTTCATTCTCATTTTACCATTGAGGAAACTGAGGAACAGATTTTAAGTAACTTGTCCAATGTCACACAGCTGGTCTAATAGCAACACTCGATTGCTGGTGGTCCCACCCCGACTCAGCTCTAAAGCCCACCCTCGCCTTGGTCACTAGGCATTTCTCTGACAAGACTTATTTCCAGTGACTTTTTCTTCCTTTCATTTTGTTCTCCCATTGTATGAGTTCAGCTGCTGAAGACCACTCTTGGGCCCCTCATCCTCCTGAGACAAAATTTTCTCTCACTCTTCCATGTCCGGCCCATTTCATCAGTCCTTTCTAACTTGGCTTTTGCCCTGCTACCCCTTCCCCAAACCTGAAGTCTTACAGAGAAGACTTCTCTCCCCTCTTCTTTGGAGCTGGGAGCCGAGGCAGAGTCTGCAGTGGCAAGAGAGCAAACGCACAAGGTCAGGGCAGTGACTGAGTGTGCTTGTGTCACCAGCTTCTTGGGGCTCTCTACTGTCCTCTACCTCCCCTCTCACTCTGTTCACCTTGTTGCTCCTGGCCTGTTGGTCCTCCCAGCCCACCCACTGTCCTTCCCCACACTTTGTGCTACTGTATCTATTTTTCTTAGCCTTGCTTTCCTTCTGCTACAGGTTAATCTCTGGAATATTCTTTTTCTCAGTTTACTTGTTCTATATCTTGCTGAAGATATATCTGTGTCTGTTTTTATTGCCCATTTTTTTCTTTCAGGCCAACCACAAGGGGAGAACAGGAGTTCACTACCCCAGGATAAAATCTGTTCTAACATAGTTTAGAGGCCTTTGCACCTGTCTCCAGCCTCAACCCTGGCCACTTGTGCTCCATCGTGGTGCTATAGCCATAATGAACTTCCTTTTTTTCCCCTAAATATGCTCTGCCCTGCACAGGTGCCCTTCCTGCTGCTGGAGAGACCTTACCACCCCAAACCCAGTGCTCAGCTAACTTCCTCCCATTCCTTGTTAAGCCTCAGACACTGCTTCCCCCAGGAAGCATTTCTGGCTGAGGTGTGTCTCTTAGGAGTGTTTTCACCCTGTGTTTCTACTGCTAGAGCAACGATCACATGGACTGTTTATTTGCTCATACCTTTCTCCCTAGACTTAGATCTTTGAAGGCAGATTTACTTCTAGACTTACTTCCTTTCCACACAGTACGGTAAAAAGCCTTTCTGGTAGCCTTCCTTCTTGGCTATTCTCTCCTCACACCGTCCTCCAAAATCTTGGCTTATTTTTGCCGAATTTGGGGATTCTACAAGCCCAAATGCTATCTGAGTTTTTCTACCAAGTCTAAGGAGACTTCGGTCCCCTGGGGGTGTTTCTTCTGGGGCTTCTCATGTGAACCTCTCCTTTTATTAATCATTGAAGAAAGTGAGATTAGGTAGACTTTTTGTGGAGTCCTTCCAACAACTGTGTTGGCTGCTCCACTGAGGGGTAGGAACCTGGAGGAAACCACTTGCCTGTCAGTCCCTGAATCTACTGTCCCTAACAACAGTGTGCTTTCCTACAAGGCCAGCACCACACTGCATTCTTTTCCTCCCTTGCCCAGTGCCCTGAGGAACAATTGTTGAAATTCTTTATTCATATGTGTGAATATGAATATGAGATTCTTTATCTCATAAATATGAAATTCTTTATTCATATTAATACCCACTAATCTTTTGCACACTCTATATATCTACATATATACACACTATCTACATGTATGTATAGGTAGTATTTCTTTTACATAGATTTCACACACACACACACACACACACACACAACACACACACACACAGTGTAGGAGTACAGGATAGGGATGGAATATAGGTCCTAGATGACAGGCAGTACTCCCTCTGGTTTTTCTGGCTGCATCTGAGAAATTGTGTTCGGGCCATGCATTGGTTTCTGAGAGGATGCAATCAGTTTCAAATCCCTTTAAATCTGAGCTGTGAATATTTATATAGTGTTGTAAAGGAAAATAGCTTCTGTAGAAGCTGTTGACAGAGAAAAACTATACCATTGCCTAGCAGAAGTGACCCCCCAATGCTCTGCCTGCAGGATACTGTTTATTAAATGAGTATCTGGACATTGTCCAGTCAGTTCGCATCCTCTCCTTTCTCTGAATGCTCCCCAACCCTCGAGAAGGAGTGTGAGCCATGGTGTGCTGAAGTTTCTCTCACTGGCTTCAGCACCAACCAGAGCCTCCGGTGGGGTCCGTTCTGCTCTGGACTCCCTCCCAGCAGAGGCAGAGGCAACGGCAACATCACCATGGCTGACCCTCCATCCCTTCTCCAGCAGCCGAGAGCTCAGAATTGTCTCTGTTCCTGCACAACAGTCCCCTGGCTGAGCTGTCCCGTGGACCCTCCTGTGCTCCAAAGCCTTTAGTTTCCGTAGCTTTCTTGGGGAACTTATGTCACATCCCATATGGTAAATTCCTCAATTATCTTCCTTTACATGATTTTTCTTAGCTATTTTATCTTACTTATTTTTATTTTATTTTTTAAAATAGAGAATGTTTCGCAAACTTGCAAGTCATCCCCGCACAGGGTCCACGCTCATCTTCTCGGTGTGGTTCCAAATTTAGTATATGTGCTATCAAAGCAGGCACTTTTCTTAGCTATTTTAAACATTTCCTCTCCCACATGAATTCTAGGATCATCACATCCAATTTTGGAACAACAAACAAAGAGATTCACAGGGAGGTTATTTTTAAATCTCCCACCGTAATTGTATTTTATTTTTTAAAGATTTTATTCATTATTTGAGAGAGAGAGCACGTGCACAAGTGGAGTATGGGGCAGAGGGAGGAGCAGACTCCCCGCCAAGCAGGGACACCGATGTGGGGTTCGATCCTGAGACCCCAGGATCATGACCCGAGCCAAAGGCAGAGGCTTACCTGACTGAGCCATCCAGGTGCCCCCATAATGGTATTTTAAAAATCAAGTTCTCCTTGCCTGCCACATAGTTTTTGATACACTTAGCTGCTGTATTGCTAAATGTATACAAATTTTTGACAATTGATTCAATCTAGCTCATAATATTACTGCTATTTCTGTTCTCTTGTATAAATATTTGCATTTGTCCGTTTATTTTCAAGCATCTTGTATTGTATATTTCTTATTTAAGGGCATAAAACAAGGTTGTTGTTTTTTTTAACCCCAATAATGTAGTCTCTTTTAACAGTAAAATTCAGCCCATTAACATCACACAGTAATTGTCATACTGTTACACTCTCTTTTATTCTACTGTGTTTACCATTTATTTAATTGTCTCTCTTTTTTGCATGTTTCCTTTTTCTCCATGTAGTCTTCCCTTTCCTCTTGTTAATTTAGGAATTCTATGTTTTTCCATTCTGTTGTCATTATCCACCAGTACCTGACATGCATGATCAAATGCATGTTTCTTTACTTCTGAATTTAAAAAAAAAAAATCTAAATATTCTTCCACTCCCCCCTCTTCCCCTCAATTCCACACTGTCATGGTGAAATGCCCACACCCAGCTACTCAGGCCTACCCGTCTGGGGGTGGGGGGCAAGCAGGCGAGTGGGCTTGGACCTGAGAGTGGGACTCCAGGGGCCCCATCAAGTCCCTGTCTCCACAGACAGATTAGATTTGACCGTTCCCAGGTGACTGATACCAAAAAACCCCACTTTTAAAGCTGAAGGTCCCTCTTTTGGCCTCGTGGGACCAGTCATTGGACCTCTTAGAATAGGCCAGATGGGGCTGATTTGGAAGTGAGGAGATGAAGGCTGCCAGGACACTGGGGAGGAGGATGAAGGAAGAGGGTAAGTGTGCTGAAGGGAAGTTGAGGGGATGTCACTTGAACTTGAGGCTGTTCTGCCTGGCGAAGGAATCTCTCTTGGCAGGTACAGAAGTTACCCAAAGCCTGTGTGTGTGTTGAGAAGGATGGGCACTCTGGATCTAGGCACTCACGGGGAGAAGGGAAAGGCAGGAGGAGGAGTTTTGAATGGTGAGAAGAGGACAGTATCCCAGGGTCTAGCAACTGAAGCATCTCCTCTTGGAGCATAGAAGAGACTGGGGACAGTCAGGTCAGCCTTGGGCTGGGATAGGCAGGCACTTTCACCTTTGGCCCTCAGTTGGGGGCTGCACTGGGAGGTTGGGTCAGAGCCCGAGTGAGACTCTCCATGGTCCCTGGGGGGGAAAGTGGAGCTCCTAGCTGTGGTCAGATTGCTCCAGAAACCCCTGGCCCTAGACTATGGCATACCTGAAGGGATTGTGGGAGTAAGAAGGCACCCTTTCTCAGGGTCTGCAAGGGGTGCTTTCAGGAAAACAACTTAGCTCCACTATCTCATACAAAGTACACACAAAGAGATGGGGATACAGATGAGAAGAAGGCACATACTAAAGGAGGCCTTGGGCTCCTGGGTTAGGTAATGGTGGGAAAGCGGAAAGAGGGCTACCAACTCTCATTTGCGTAGCATTGACTAGTTGACAGGCACCATGGTGTATGGAAATCCTTGCAAGTATTGTTATCATTCTTTTAGAGATGAAAAATCAGAGGCTCTCTGTGTTTAGATAGCTTGCCAAAAGTTACATACCTAGCAAATGGGCAAGCTTAGATGAAAACCAGTCCTGTCTGATTTCAAAGCTTAACAATCTCTTAGGCTCTCCCAAATTATTCCAATACTTTGGTAGCCTTAATTTGGAATCTGGCCTTACACTTACCAATGAATGAGGAAGCAGCCCAAAGACTGAACAAATAAAATATGGCAACAGGGTAACATGTTCGCAGGTCACTTCTGTATTTGCTTTTCTTGCACACATACAGGTGTGTGCAAGGTGGGTTGGCTAGTCGCTCCCATTGGAAAATACAACCATTCAGATTCCTCTGCCCTCAAACCATGGTCAGAATACCCACTAATCTTTTGCACACGAGCTTCCCGCTCCGTGCCCTAAATTAAGCTGCCCATGCTGCTTCTCCTTTCTCTTAGAACCATTCTCTGGGGAAAGCCTGGAAGTATTAGGGGAGGTTCCCCCAAAGAGTAGACAGTCCCTTGATCAGATTGTCAAAGGAATTGGTCTCTTCTTCCTGGTTCCCAGTTTCTTCATGTCTCTGATCCTCATTAAACTGAAAATATCTTTTAAAATATATATAAATGGTAGAAAATACAGTTAATAAAAAGGACAATGGAAAACATTCATCTCATCACTTGCAAATAACCACTGGCCTCATTTTGACCTCTCTCTCCCCCTCCACCCCAGCAAAGGTAAGTGTAAGAAACAAAGCTTAATTGTTTGGGGAGCAGGGGTGGTTACAGTTTTTGGAAGAAATTTGTGTCTGCTATCTAAACCATTGAGGTGTTCAACAGACTCAACTATCCTAACTTTGTTATCATAATTTAAATAAAGCTGTCATCAATGAGTAAATGATCAAGTAATAATGTTTTAAAATGGTATATGTGAAACATATTACATTTTCTTTTTTTTTCCCAAAACATAGGAGTTTAATGAATGAACCACAAAAGATTATAATAAGGTGGTGAGTATTGCTATCTGTGAGCATAAGCCCTTTGGACATTAAGAGCAAAGTAAAGGATATGTGGTAAGTGATGGAGGCCTGGGAGAGGGTGATAAAAGGACAGCATAGAAAGTACCAGAAAGACCTAGAGTGGCCAGAAACGTGGGAGAACAGATGCCTCCAATGCTTCAGGACAAGGGGGCCCTGGGGTGGGGGTACCTGGAAACAAGAGGCAGGGCAGGAGGGCCTTTGAACCAAGTGGAGACGGGAAGGGAGCAATCACCCCATTTCCAGGGAGGAATGAGAGGTAGGAAATATGTGCCTGCCCTGCCCTCATGATCCAGAAAGGTCTGAGTGTCCAGTTCAGACGAAGGCAAGGGGACTAGAAGGGCCAGTGAGGGAGGAGAGGCAGGAGCAGGGGGCTTCCTTGGATCCTGTGTGGAGCTAACCTCCAGGCACCCACAGGGCGGACAGGAGGTGGCCAGCCCGCGTGTGACGGTGCCGAGAGACGAGGAGCAAGCTGCCACTGAGAGCCACAGTAGCAGAGGGATCAGAGTCCCGGGCTACCACCCGCGAGCTTCCACCGGACACGGCCAACGTTTGCCACAGAGCCAGCACGAGGCAGGGAAGCCGGCTCGCTGCGCAGAATAACACGTGCACAACGCACGCGGGCGGGGCTACCAAGGGGCGTGGCCGCTCGCCACCAGCCCTGCCATTGGCCGAGCCTCTGCCAGGAAGCCCCAAAAACCTGTCATCACCGGTTCGCTGCTGCTCCAGTCGCCCAGACCCCTGCACCCAAGGTCACGCCCCCCCGCCGCCGTTGGAAGGCGTTAGCCACTCCTCACTCGGCTTCCTGCAGTTGGGCTCGCTACTAGGGGGTTGTTGTAGCTGCCACAGGCCCAAGGGGAGGCTCGGCGGCGTTGCACACCCCGAAACCTGAACTGTTGCCGAGGCTTTGAACTGTAGCAGAGCCATATATTCTTGTGGTGACAGTGGCCTTAGGAAAAATATTCTGTCTCTGGGTGACTAGGTCATAGCTGCACCAGGCTTCTTAAAAAATGCAACCGGCCTATGTGGCGGCCTTTGGAGGGACTGCGGGGAAATTTCAAATCCTGTCATGGGAAGATGGGGGATATAGAGTAGATGTTAAGTTGGGTGAAATTTGTAGTTACATCCATAAATACAGAGTTCGAGCTGCCAACCGGGCAGATCACTTCTCTTCAGCTCAGGCTGAGGATTTGTAGCCAGGTTCTCAGTAAGAGGGGAGCAGACATGTTTCCTGTTCTTTGGTCTCTGTGAGACCCTAGTCCTCCTTTTAGTAGAGCCTGCAACTAATTCACCGGCTCAGCCTGTCCACCCAGCTCACAGACTCCTGTCACCACCAGACAAGCATAGGAGTTACTACCATCCAGAACATAACCTATTATCCTTCTGTTCCTTTCTTTTCCCCATCAAACCCCTCTCATTCAACTCTTATGATAAAACTGTGTATCCCCACCCTCTCCACTTCTTACTAGATGTGGGGAAAATTCCCCAAACTACTTTTAAATCATTTTGATGTCATTAGAGAAGTCACTTAACAGGTGTGCTGTTAGGTTCAAGAGACTAAACAAAAGATTATTGCCCTGAGTTCCCTCCCTGGTGCAGACATTCTGGTTTATAAGGTTAAGTAGGGTGTATGAGCTGCACATGGCTCCAAAGTTGTCTGTTAACGAGGCAAACCTTTGTGGTGATCCTAAGTTGGAACCCTGAAATGATATTAGGCTGAATCTGGATGTGGGCTCACTAGAGTTGCTGGGTATTGTGGGATTGCGTGGGTGTTTTTCCTGAAGTCAGAATCTCAGGAACGAAATAGATATCAACTGGGGTGGTAAGAAAGGCTGCTTTTATGGTTCTGTGGTGGGGACACTCTTAAACCCTATTTTAAAATAGGTTAAACCTGTATATGAATGTTCATATCCATGGTAGTAATTAGAGAAGACTTAACCACAGTCGTTGGGGGCCCAGAGGAAGAGAGTGGGACATGACCGGATAGTCACTCCTGACCTAAGGGACATACGTGGAATTAGGAAGAAAATTACTTCTTCTTTTCTCCTGAATTAGCACCCTATCTCTGTAAGGGGCCTAGAAAGTAGAAACAATATTGCGGAAATAACTAAAAAGCAGTCCAAATTTAATTTTAAGGGCTGTTAAGAATTTGGGATCCAATCTTGAGGCTGAATACCCTTCAGTATTCAAGGTCTGGCAGTGGTATCAGAGTAGCAGGAGGCTTTGGTGGAGGATGATATAGATCTCCATTATTAGGCAGGTAGTCACTATAAATGGCGTCTCCATGGTCTGCTTAGGTGTTCTAATAGGAAAGATACTAGATGTTTCATGTCAGTTATACATCCATGTTCTAAAATGGAAAATTCTCTTTTGGTGATTTGCTTCTTTTACCTCTCAGCTCTCCCCTTGATGTTAGCATCTCCAAAGTGCCTACAATTAGGATGAGCTGTTTGTTCCACACTGAAAACCTATGGTCTGTGCTGCTAGACTAGGTGGTAAGGGGTGCTGGATTCTTGTGGGAACCTGGGGATGAAATGCCGAGTATCCTTAGTTTTGTCCTTCCGCCAGTTGTGAGATTATCTGATGGGCCCATAGCCTCTGGAACCCAAATTAGAGCTGGCAAGAGGGAACTTGCAGTGGGAGACTGGATTATGATCAGAAAATAAGGCAGGGACTTGAACTGTCAGTGGTGTGAAGCAAAGACTCTTGCCCAGTCTCTGGGTGCTGGTTGGGGCTTTTGCTATCTCTGAAAAGAGGACCTGACCTAGGTCACCTGCTTTGGAACAGAGTGCTGAAAGACAAAAGGCCAGTTGTTCTCACGTTGGGTGAGGATGCACACTCTTGAAAGTGTCAGTTCCTAGGTTGATGGTAACTGGAAGAGCTTTTGGGGTGACCTCGAAGAAGCTAGAGAATAGATGAGAAATCATAGGAATAGAAATTGCTTGTCCTTTGGGATAAGGCAAAAGGGAAATGGAATTAATTACTTCTACTTACGGGATCTGTGCACCTTGCCTCTGTGGGTAGTCAGATGATAACTCTTCTTAGATTTCTACTTGGGCAGAAACTGTGTGAAAGATAAGTTAACACTGAAGAAAGGGTAAAAGCTTAGGAGGAGGAGAAGGCCATGGCAGAAATTTATAAGGAAACCAGAGACAAAAGCGGAATGACGAAATCTCCTTACCTCTGTGTTTCTTCTTTCTTCCCTCCCTTCCTTCCTACAAACATTTGCTTGCTACATGCCAAATTCTAGCTAGGTGCTGAGGATAAAATATGAACAAGACTCATTACCTGCTCCAGAAGAGCTCCTATATAGTGGGGAGCTAATGTCATGGCTGACTGTAGGCTATGGCGGGGAGAAATGGGTTTCCAAGGACTGCTTTTTCTGTGTGTCGGTAAGGAGTAGGCTAAGAAACTTAAGACCCTCGGAATGGGTTCTGAAGTTACCTTTGTAATTGTCACAGAGCTGAGGGTGGAGGACCAGCTGACACATGTAGGCTAAGGTTTCATACCATCCTTGTGGCTTCTCTCTGGGTGGTGGTACAGGTATTGGACAGGGCTCTGAGGAGAATCAGGGCTGGGATGCTTCCTGTGTCCCCCATGCCACACTCAGGCACGGTGGCAGGGGTAATGTTATCACCTCTCCTCTCCCTGGAGTACATTTGTGTTGCTATGGGTTGTCTGGCTACAACTCTACCTTGAATTCTCTCTTGGTCATCATGTTATGTGCAAAAGGGAGAACAAGGAAGTTGTGAGAGATTTGGAAAATACAAAGAAGAAAGAAGAAACTTCTTTATCTTCAAATAACAACAGCAGCAAAACTGAAGAAAAACATTTTGGTATCCAATTTATGGGTCCCTGAAGTCCAGGAAGCTTAAGGAGCAGCCAGCCCCAGGACCAGAGAACAAATAACACTCTTATCAGAGAATATTCTATTAGCATTTAAGTGTTGGTTAAGGGTCTCTGAGGCCTGGAGAACAAAAGCTCCTAGATTTTCATCTCTTGATGAGAGAACTTCTTTGGGGGAAGTGCTTTTGTGCAGGTATTTAAAAACTTCTTATAGTTGCAGGATACAGAGAATTCCCAGAAGATAGGCCTTGTGAAGGAGTCACATTTGTTATGACTCTAGGTTTTGATTTGTAAAGCAGGCATTAAAGAATAGCTGTAAGTTTCTAGAGTTTGAGGGTAACCAGACTGGTAGGTCCTAACTGGACCCGGGAGATTTTCCTAAATGGTTTATTTTGAAAATATTTGCTGCTGCTGAAGCTAATTGGAGGAGGGACTTAAGGTTGCCTGGCCATAGCCAGAAAGAACCTGGAATTACGGCACTGGCTGGGTAGATACCCTAACCCATAGACACAAGGCCAGGTGAAAGACATTGACTCTTACTACTGTCATTTTGCCAAACGTTTAGAAGAGGGTTTGGTGTACTGATGTCCTGTAATAGCAGTCAGGGCTTCAAGTTGGACAGACGTCTTTACTAAACACAACAGCACCATATTTTTCTTATTTGCCATGAGCCACTTATTGGATGCTTTCACAAAATTGCCACAGTCCTTGGACAGCATTTAATTTCCACTGATCTAGCTCAGCTCTACCGCCTCAGCAACAAGGGCATGAAGTCAATAGCTTCCCCATCTTTGCTTCTTTGAGCAGATGGCCAAGGAAGTAGTTCTGCATCATCAAGAATATGGCCGCTTTGTGGAGATTCTGAAATCTCTGGCTTATGGATTGATTAGGGGTTCTCACTCTGTTTTCCTCTGGAGGAGGTGTTACTCTGTGGCCATTTAGTAGATTTTATAGCATCTTAATATTTTATAAGGTTTGGAAATTTGTTTTCTGGTTCTCATATTTCCCTTTTGGTGTGTGTACTGCCTTTTCTCAGATGATGTTGGCTCTTCTCCCAACTGACTTTCAGCTGTTCTTTTGGAAAAGGCCAGAAAAGTTAAAACTATAGTGAAAAAAAACAAAACAGAACAAACCCAGAAAAACCTGTGGGTCTTACCACTTCCGGCATCTAGTTTTGTTTTGTTTCACTTTGTTTTGTTTTCCTTTAATTGGTGGTCATTTCTGTACCCAAAGGCCTACAGTTCTAATGACCTATTTTCTGGTATCCTTGCCTGGGAATAATCCATGATGGGCTCCAATCTGTAGTCTCTCATGGTCCCCTCACACTTGCTTAATTTTTAGAACTACCTGTTGAGAGGGCAAGCCATTGAGATTCCTTTGGGTAGCTAGCAAGGATCCCAGTTTCAAAACTGAAAATATTAGATGTGAAGGTGTTTTGAACAAAGCAGCAGCAGCCTTCATGCTAGTCCTGGCACTGCCATTATTATCCATGTGAACTCTGGCAAGTCTCCATATTTCTCTGGGTTGTGGTTTCCTCTTGGGTAAAATTGGGATGTTAATACCTACCTCACAGGGTTGTTGTGAGGATTAAATGTGCTCTGTAATCTGTTGTACTATATAAATATTTGTGAATTTTTGTTATGATTTAAGAGCCATTTAAAAGTATTCCCTGGCCATATAACAGACATGCTAACATTTATAATATCTGGTCAAGGACTTTCATGGTCATGTGTTGCATATTTAAATCACTGGAGCAACATTTTATGTCTTTACATAAATACTTTTGTGTGGAAAAGGTCCATAGCTTTCATTGGTTTTCTAAAGGCAGGGGTGGGGGTGGGGTCTAATATCCTAAAAAGGTAAAGTCCAGTGCTTTCGATTGAAAAGTGGGTTTCAGTAATGGGAATAAATGTATTGCTTCCACATGTCCCTCTTAACATGTCTGCAGTAGTAATTGCGATGTTCTTTCCATAGTGAAATTCTTAATGTGGCCCAATGACTGGCTGTACAGAACATTTGAAACTGGGACAGAAAATTCTTGGCCACATGATCATGGTAGCCATTAGGTTATCCAACTGCCTAGAGTGTGAAGATGGAGGTAGAACAAATTATTAGCTATGTGTCCCTAAGAAAGTCACCTTACCACACGGAGTCTGTTACCTCATTTGTAAAGTGAAGGATTTGACCTTGAAGATTTCCGAAGTTCTTAGTTTGAATTCTCTTGGGCAGTGAGGTCAAAGCTGGACTTGGATGAAGCCCTGTTGGGGCAGAAATGAATCAGGTTTTGAGTAAGAGAAGAAAGAGGGGGTGTCAGGGAGAGGAGGAAGGTAGAGCATCCAGGAAACCCCTTTCTTGATAAACGTGGGAAACCAGGGCCTGCTGAGGTGAAGAACCACGGTCATCAGGGCAGAAAGAGAGCTTGTGGGCTGCTCCTGAAGATCCAGGACTCTCGTGGACAAGAGACTCAACCTCCAACCTTCGCCCCGCGTCTGACTTGCCAGAACAAAGTTGCCCCTCAGTGAGCGAACACCCCGTCTTCTCTGCACCCACAGAACTTCCATTTCTCAGGGCAAATGCCTGGAGTCTTCTCTCTTCCCACAACAGGTGGTCTGGCTACTTCAGGAGAATGCTGTCCTGCAAATGCCTCAAGTCACAAGTAAGTCACACAGTTGGAGAGGCTGTTTGAAGGATTAACAGAACCACTATCTGTCCTCTAAGGGGTACTGGAATCCCCACCCCCACGAGAGGAATTTTAGGGGAAAGATTCTCATTTTTCTCAACAACTCTGTGTTGAGTATACATATATATATATGTATATACACACATATATATAATAATATAGTTAAAGTCCATAGTTAATATTAGATTCACTGTGTGTGTTTGTGTGTGTTTTAAAACTGGGTTGGAGGTTATTTTTAGGTTGAGTGGCTGGCTCATCATATGCTGGGTTTATATTTAACTGCCAAAGAAACTATCAGACTGTTCTCCAAAGTGGTAGTACCATTTTACATTCCCGCTACCAGTATATGAGCATTCTATCTTCACCAACACTTGACAAAGTCTTTTAAATTTTATCCATTGTAATAGGTTTAGAGGTACCTCATTGTGCTTTAAATTTGAAATTCCCTAGGGTTAGTGGTATTGAGCCTCTTTTCTTATGCCTATTCACTGTTCATGTATTTTCTTTGGTGAAGTATCTGTACGGGTCTGTTCCCCTGCTCTCCCATCTGTCATTATTGAGTTTTAAGAGTTTTTATATTTTAGATATAAGCCCTTTATTAGACACATCATATGCAAGTATCCTCTCCCAGTAAGAGATTTGTCTTTTCCTTTAACAGTGTCTCTTTAAAGAGCAGAAATGTATAATTTGGGTAAAGTACATTTTATCGGTTCTTTTATGGATTGTGTTTTGGTGTAGTGCCTTAAAAAGTTGTTGTCTAACTCAGGGTTACAAGTTTTCTTCTGTTTTCATCTAGAAGTTTTATAGTTTTAGATTTTATATACAGACCTGTGATCCATTTGTAGGTAGTGTTTGTATATGCCACAAAAATTTGTATATGGTACTTCAAAGTATGGCTCAAGAGTTTCTGTTTTGCATGTGATATCCAGTAGTTCCAACACCATTTGTTGAGAAGACTATTATTTCTACACTGTGTTGCAATTTTGCCAAAGATCATTTTTCCGTATATGTGTGGTTCTATTTCTAGACTTTCTATTGTCTTCCACTGATTGTTGATTTTTATGTCAATACCACACTGCTTTGATTACTGTAGCTTTATGATAAGTCTTGAAATCATATAATATTTATTTGTTTTCTGACTTCTTTTTCAAAGTTATTTTGGCTATTCTAGGTCCTTTTAATTGCCATATGAATTTTAGAATAAACTTGTCAATTTTAGAATTAACTTGTCAAAAAATCCTTGC
Organism: Procyon lotor; assembly: GCA_028646535.1. Classification (NCBI taxonomy): domain Eukaryota; kingdom Metazoa; phylum Chordata; class Mammalia; order Carnivora; family Procyonidae; genus Procyon; species Procyon lotor. The sequence goes on from CM053609.1 coordinate 33,221,871, forward strand.
TGGGATTTTTTATTAGGACTATATTGAATCTATACCTCAATTTTAGGAGAATTGCCATTTTAAAACTGAGTCTTCTGAATTATAAAACATGGAATAGCTCTCAGATATTCTTTAATTTCTTTCAGCAACATTTTGTAGTTTTGATTATATGTTTTACACAACTTTTGTCAGATTTATCCTAAGTATTTAATATTTTTTAATGCTGATATAAATAGTATTCTTTAAAATTTCCATTTCTGATTGTCTGTTACTGGTATTTACAAATACAATTGCGTTTTGCATATTGATCTTGTATCTTGCAAATTTGCTAAAACTCACATTAGTTTTTTTGGAGACTGTATCTGATTTTCTACATAGGCAACCTTGTCACCTGTAAACAGACTGACAGTTTCATTCCCCTCCAATATGAATGCTTTTTCTTTTTCTTGCCTTACTGGACTAATTAGAACCTCCAGTGCTATAGTGTATTGAAATTGTGAGAGGGCCCATGTTCTTCTTCTTTTTGAACTTAGGAGGAATGCATTCAATCTTTAATAATTAAATATGATGTGATGTATAGATTGTTTAGAAGTCTTTTATCAGATTAAGGAAGTTCTCTTAATTAGTTTGCTGAAAGTTTTCATTCAGGAATGGATCTTGTCAAATGTCAAATGTCTTTTCTGCATCCTCTGAGATGATTATGTGTTGTTATGATTGGAAAAAAAAAAAAAAACCAGATCTGTAGACTAGCAAAAATGGGAATGGAGGGTTACACTTTTTAGAATAATACTCTGACCTTGTTGTTCTCTAAAATAGGGGTCAGCAAACTTTTTCTATAATAAATATTTCAGTTAATCTTTTAAGCTTTGTAGGCCAAAGTGACTACCACTTAGTTTTCCTTGTTGTTGTATTAAAAACTTTTCTTTAAAAAATAAACTATTCTTAGTTTCCTTTAAAATTTTTGGTCTGGCTGCCTGAGCTAAAAAGTTATTTTTTAATCTTTTTTTTTTTTTTAGATTTTTGTTTATTTATTTGACAGAGAGCGAGAGATCACAAGTAGGCAGAGAGGCAGGCAGAGAGAGAGGGGGAAGCAGGCTCCCTGCTGAGCAGAGAGCCCGATGCGGGGCTTGATCCCAGGACCCCAAGACCGTGACCTGAGCCGAAGGCAGAGGCTTAAACCACTGAGCCACCCAGGCGCCCCTAAAAAGTTATTTTTTACATCATTACAGAGTTGGCTATATAGTTGCAAAAGGACACAACAGCAGCAGGGACAGAAACACATATAGCCAGCAAAGCCCTCCAAATCTATGATTGGCTCTTTTCCAAAAACACTTTGCCAACTCCCTATTCTAGAATACTGTCATAAAATACTTCGAAGGGAAGAGTACATTTTTGTGTACTGTGTATGGCTCAGATTAAAATTAAGCCATGGGTGGCAGCTTCTTTCCACCTGAACTGCTAGTACCTAAATTGGGAATTTTTAAATAAGAGTGTGATTATTAAAATGTATCATACAAAGACGTAAATGAAGAGCTCAATCTGGAAATTAACTGATGGCAACTATGCTTGATTTCTCAGAATTTGGAAGACTTGGCTCCTTGGTTTAGAAGCAGCACTGCCTGAGATGGTTCTTTGGAAACAGACAAGGTATGGTCTTGACCATCTGGGTGTTGAGTACCCTCCTGCCCCCTTCCGTGCATTTAACTGAAACTAACACAGCAGTCATTCTGTTCCAGGCATTGTTCTAAGTGTTTTATCCTCTGGGCTTCTCTCCTCGCCTAATGATGCCAACAATTTCTTGCTCACAGCAGGTTGCTGAGAGGATTATATGTGGTTTAGTACTAAGAGGCTCCTACAGTGGTGGGGCCAGAATCTGGCGCTTAACATGCTACCATGCTGCGTCTCTAGTACAGGGACTGGTCCATTCTCAGCCTCTTCTCTACCATCTGCTCTTCTTCCCCAGCTCTTCTAGTTGCCATGAAGACTGATAGAAGTGAGGTAAGACTCCTAAGTCTTGGCACACTTTCTGAGTGAACTAGAAGATTTATAGCACTTTTTAAGAAGTGAAGGGGTCCAGAATGTTTTAGAGAGGAAGAGAGAGACAAGAAGCAATAAAATTAAAGAGACTATAAGAACTAGGAAAGCTTCCATCCTTTTCTTTCGGTCTGAAATGAAAACAGATTTGAATTTTAGAGGTAGTCAAAGAGCTTTCCCTAGTTTTACTTCATTTGGATCAATTTTAACCAGTTTGTGGTGGTTCCTAATGAACCCCTCTGGGGTAACCAGGGACTGCATGTTAATAATGACACTGACTACTTTTATTCATTCATTCATTCATTCATTCATTCATTCATTCAAGATTTTCTTTATTTAAGAGAGGGAGCAGGAGCACAGAGGATGGGGTGGGAGGCAAAGGCAGAAGGAGAAGCAGACTCCCCACTGAACAGGGATCCCAATGTGGGGCTCGATCCCAGGACCCTGGGATCATGATCTGAGCTGAAGGCAGACGCTTAACCGACTGAGCCACCTGGACACCCAAACACTGACTACTTTTAAAGGTCAAGAAGTGAAATAACCAAAATCAAACATGTTGTTCATTGTAAACTAGCTCTCAAATTCATTCCTGCTAGTGTGCACATTCCCAGGGACACGGCTTTTCTTTCCTGGGAGTGGGCAGCAGTGCATCTGTCCAGTGCTCAGTCCCACACAGATTCATGCAGCTGAGCTCCTCCTGCAGCTTGTTCTCATCTGCAGCCTTGGTTTGGGCCTGTTGTAGTCTGCCCACCGGCTCATGGTTCTTGGTTTCCCCCTTTCTACATAAATGCATTACTTTTTTATATATATTATACCAGTTAAGTAGTGTGGGGCTCTTTCTGCCTGGCATACGGCACAGCATTTGATACGTAAGGGAACCAGGGAGAGCTACACTGTGAACAGACTACAGCCTTGTTATTTTTTCTTGAGCTTTCAGGGAACTCCTACCCTCCTGGGTGTCGAAACCCTTTTTCTTTTACCGTGATTTATCCTTTCCCAAGTATCCAGGCTCTGAAGTAGCAATCTTAAATATACTAACTCCTTTTTAAGTGCCATCTGATGTCTTCATCTATTGACTACTTAAGTTTGTTGCCTACTTAAAGTTGTGTTAGTTCTGTCTCCTGGCAGAATTATCTATTTCTTGAGGAGGGAGGGGTCCTTCTGTAGGGGTACTACATCTTCATTTTGACAAATCCAGAAAATATAGATGAGCAAATAAAGATCAGGATCATCTGTAATCCAACCATCCGGAGTCAACTTGCTGGTGTGATTTTAGTGGATTTTCTTAAAGCATTCACCCATGTGCATATTTTTTTCCTAGAAATAGGATTATTTAGTATAATTCTGCTACAGACTTTTTAAATTTTAAATTTCTCTGAGCTCACACTCTTCTACCACATTGATTTTAAGGATCTATCCCATAGATGTGCTTTAATTCATTAACAAGTCTGCTCTTGTCCACAGGTCCCATTCTAGGAGGAGTTTTGTGTAAAAAATGAATGGACATAACCTAAAGACACTAAGAACAAGGGCCTCATGATATAGTATTTGGCTGTCTCTTAATAGGGAGGATAAGATGGCTTTTGTGGCCAAATATGGGATAGATGGGTTTGGTCACGTGGAGGTTTCTTTGAAATTGTCATTTCCACTCATGGAAGAAATGGTGTCACTATATGCCTAGCACCAAAAATAAAGACACAAAAACCTCCTTGAGGCATCTGCTGTATCACAGTGTTATATACTTCTAAGTGATAGTAGGATATTATAATAAAGGGTATTTTTGATGGCATAGGATCTGACAAAGCATTTTTTTGTATGAAACTCAAAGACCACAAAAATGGAATAATATTTAGTTGTATATATAATAGACAGCATACTAGCTGGAGGGTGAAAGTGTCATCTGGAGCTCTCACTTGTAAAAGGCAGTAAGGGATGTTCTTACTGGAATTACTGGAGCTTCCTTCACTGTTCAGACCATACCAGGACCCCAAGTCTTAACTCTGAGAAAAGGGTCAGGGGAATGTGGGTAGTTTTGTTCTTTATAGTCCATCATTTTGCTCTAAAGATGCCCAGCAATGTCAAGTTCAGGCAACTGCCCCGGTGGCTTCACTCGGCCTGGCAGATCTGGCTGCAGTGGACTTCACTGCTGCTCTCAGTAATTATGTGCTCCATATGTAGCCTCCCTGTGGAGCCATGATCCTTTCCAAGATGCTTCTGTCTCAGGGGTGCCAAACATAAGTAGAAATGGAAATCCCAGCTACCCCAATAGAGCCAGAATCCATCTTTTCTTCAACTTGGACAGTTTATCCTTAAAGCCTTGTTTAGGTCTCTATCATTTAATCAAACAAGTGGAAAAGGGGATTCTTTAAGCCAGCTCATCTCACCTGGCTTGAAAGATACAAATGGTGTTAGCTTTCAACTGTGAGCAGAAAAAAATTGACTTAAGACAAATAGGCGCAACTGCTATAAAGAAAGGCTTTCCACTTTTGCTAAAGCAGAAGTTATCAGTGAAAAGAAACAACTTACTCCATCACTTACATTACTACGTCAATAGTAACATCTAACACTAGCTCCCACTTACTTAGCCCTTTCCATGTCTTTCCTAATAATCAATACTATTAGGCAATAGTATTCTAAATAATTTATATGCTTTTATGCATTTAGCCCTCAAACAACTGTGGAACTAGATATTCTTACTCCAGTTATTACAAATGTTGAAAGTGAGGTGCTTTGGTTATATTATTTGCCCAAGAACACATGGTTATCAAACTTCTATTTTGTGTAATGATAAGAATATAATTTTAAAATTGGAAATGTTTGGGCAGTATAAAATGTAGTACCTCTGTTATAATCCTCATAAATTAAAGTTTTGCTGTTTATCTGTTATCTTTTTAAAGGTGGGGTAGGCCAGAAAATACAAGTTCAGGGTAATATCAAAATGGTATCTCTAGAAATTAGAAGTGACATAGAAGCTTTGCAAAACATGGAAAAAGATAGCTTCCCTCCTCCTCCTGCAAAAAACAGGTTTTATAATGTTGGTTTTCCTTTTGGTGAACTAACTTTGGCCACTGCCCTCTGGGAAGTCTATTCCCTTGCCTACTGCTCCCTCAAAGAGTCCCTTTAAAGCCCATGGAACTTTTAAGAATACAAGGCACAGGGACATGGCCAATTGTGTTTGTTAACAGTCTTTGAAGAAATTGTATTTAAGGGAAACACTAATTGCAGAGACCATCTAGCACTTTAAGAAAGAATTTCTCTAAGCTGAACCAAGTTTTGTCATTCAGAATATTTGTTATGCAGCAGAAAAAAATTTTTTCAGAGCCTTTACAATTTCCTTAAGCAGCAACTGTTTTTCTTTGCAAATCAGGGATGAAGCAGGGCCTTGGCCATATTGGTGAGCTTTCACATTTCCCCAGGGAAAGAAACAGATTTGAAGAATCCTCTAGTCCAGAAGCAGAGGTGGAAAGGCGACCCACTTGTTGCGATGGTGTGGACAGTTGATTTCGTTTCCGTGAGGATTCCTGTCTGTGGCCGAGCACTGAAGTTGTCCCCATCTCAGTGAGTGCACACTGCTGACAGTAGAAAGAGCCGTGAGAATCACGTCCCATCTCTGCCTGCCACACATTTGAACCTGGCTAATTCTTTGATCGCTAAAATTCCAGATCGAATACCACTATGTCCTATAGTGTTTCTTATTTTCCCCAGAAAAAAATGGATCCTTTTTGGATTTCCCAAAAAGACTTGTCACATACCTTCATGTTTTGATTTATTAGCTCCTAATCTGAGCTCTTTGAGAGCAGAAACTAAGATTCCCTCCTGGCATTACAGGACCTAGTGGCAGGTTATGAACTAAATTGTTGAAATCGCTCTGATACCAAGGAAGATGACAACATAAGTAACATCTGTCTGTGGAAGGTTTTCACCCCAGTTCTCCTAGGACTACCCTTTACCTTATGCTCTGTTCCCCCAAATACTGTTGACCGTCTGCTCCTAGATTCTTTATTCTTGGTCAGGGCTGCTTGGACTTCCTATGGAGACATCAGAAATGCCAAAGGTTTACTAGCTTGTACCACTAAAGATCTGGAAATTTGGTGGGAGTTGAAATTTCTTGGAGCCTCATACTTCCTCTCAAAAAGCCATCTACACTTTATATTTTGGATGTCCTACTGCATGTGAAAAGCTTTCTCCAAAAACGTCTGGAAAATGTACATGACTTCACAGTTCCAGAGAGGGTAGTTTGAGAAGCATGGTGCTAATTACAGCTCATTGTGAGCACAGCAGATAGCACTCCACGAGGAGGAATTTTTGAAGCCTGGAAATGAGGGGATTTGGGGAACGGGGCCCAGGTAGCAATCTGCCTAACAAAAAGTTGTTACCAACAGGCACTTTAGACATAATTTAAGCCCAAGTTTCACTCTGTTAATTGCTGATAAAAAAATACCTTCCAGCTTGCTGAGAAAACAAAATGGTAACTGAGATTTAGTGTTCTCTGAAGTTCTGTGTATGTCACCTAATAAAAAAAGGGGGGGGTATGCAGATTTAGATTGATCTGCATGAACTGTAAGCCAGTTTGTGCTTTTCCATACAAACATCTCCGGGTGGAACAAGCATTGACTACAGCTTAATTTTGGACAATGACCAGCATTAACAATTAAGAAACAAATTAACCCAAGACAAAACTTTGTATGTCATTAAGAGTAAACTGTTCCTCTTTATAGGAGCTTTCCCAACTCACTGATTTTCTTCCTTGGGAATGGGTCAGAATCCTGACAAATGCTCAGCTGAGCTGAAGTCACCAGCTAGCGTGTAGATGCAATGGGGCAGCTCCTGGGCCCTCCGGTGACAGGCCTGAGGGCTTTTCCCAGAGGAAGATGTTAATGGCTTTCTACAACAATGTAGTGTTTCCTTAACTTGCCCTGAGTTGATAGATTTCAATGATATAGATTGATATGTACATGAGTAGTATCAGGTGCATTTTGCAGTGCCAACATTTCATCTAGTGTGCTCATTTGTTAACCGACTCTACTTTTCAGTGGTTGTCCTTTGAAAGCACCAAGCAAAACTCTAAGCCTAGCAGGTATCCTGCATGGCAATTACTTTGTGATATTGCTTTTACTTTGGGGAGGTATTTCAAACATCCTTTTATTTAATCTCGTCCTTCCTTAAATCTCCCAGGCTCTGAAGTGGCCATTGTTAATATACAAACTCCATTTAAAGTTCCTTTTCTGATTTCTGCTGCTGGTGGTTAAGCAAATCACTCCTTGACTGATGTAGCCACAGGCCTACTTCTTACAAAGCTTATCTTAATGGGGAAAAAAAATAATTTCCTCCATAATCTTTACAGAAAAACTAATTTTTTCCCTATTACAAAGGTAACATATTGGGTTGATCCAGAAGATATATTTAAGTAAAAGGAGAAAGATTAGAATAATCTATAATCCTACTGTTCGATTTTCACGGTCATTCTTCTAGACTCTTTCCATACGTCTCTCTCTTCCCAGAAATGGGATCATTCAGTGCATGCTGTTTTATTCTCTTACAGCCTTCTACAACTTCCATTTTCATGATCTATCTTGTGGACAGGCCTTGGTTTATTTAACCAATGTGCTGTTGCTCCCAGGTTACCAGACCCAAGAAGCTGCCCCTAGAAGGGCACTGGCTGTCACCTGGATGCACCTTAACAGGCCCCACAGTGTGATGTTCACTCTGGGCAGGGCATGAGTGCCTTTGTGATGAAATGAGGGCTTGGTGGTTTATGTCAAACAGGGAAATCTTTGGGATTAGATGTTTCTGCTAATGGAGCAGAGGATGCCAGCTGGCGCTGAGTGGCCAGACCCTGCTTGGAGCATCATCCCATGTCACTCTGGAGTGAGAGCACTGTCGCGCTGTGGAGTGCTGTCCTGACTACCACCGCCCCCCTTCATTTCTTAGGCTCTCATTCCCCTCGCTGCCCACAAGTCATAGATAGAGTCCTCTCCACAAACTGCCGTAGCTAAAGGGACCCACCATGATCAAGCTCACGGCCCTTTCCCTGGGGGAGTTTTCACCCAATGATTGGTTGATGGGGGGCTATAATTGCTTGTCCCCTGACTCCCAGTTTGGGACAGTTCTTCAGGGCTCTTCTGGTTCCAGAGCTCTGCGTGGTCCATGCTGAGGCCTGTGTTGGGACCACGCAGCAGCTCTGCTTCCCCTACCCAACTCTGCTTTTCCTTTCTTTACCCCCGCAGGTTTATCTCCCATGGGGAACTTCCAGTGACCTTCCTCCATGCGTATCAATAGCTCAGTGTCTGCTTCCCTGGGAACCCAATCTGTGGCAGGCCCTAAAAGTTTATACGTTTGGCCTGACAGAGAGCTTATGTGCTTAGTATGTCTTACAGAGACAATACAAGTTAAATAATAGGAGTTCTAATTGTAAAAGTGACAGGTTTCTCCACAATACTTACGTTGCTAGATAGCTACCATTTCCTTTCCGAGTTGAATCAAATCTGTCTCAGAGCTCTCACTTGAGGAAGTCAACAAGAAGTGTTCTGGGTTTGTCATTTCCTATGACTCTTACCCCACCATTTGGGTGTCCCAGGTCGGAGAGACACAGTTGTGGGGAGATGGGCAGGCCTTTCCCAGGCAGGCCATTCTCCTTGTGGTGTCCCTCACCAGGTGCTGGCTGTGGGCCCTCAGGGCTCCTCTTGGTACTGATATGGGTCCACAGCTCCCTGTGTGGCCACACATGCCCTTCTCTTTATGGAGGAGGAAAAATACTTTTACAACCTATTTCCTCTCTTGAAATTCAAGGCTTTATTCAGCAGTTTCCTTATTCATGATGAGGGGATTTTATCCCTTCAGCAGCAATTACTGGCTGTCCGCCAATCTGGAGCAGCCTCAGGAAAGTGGCAGAGCCCTAGCTGAACTGGCTAACTTTTGTATTTCCCCAGGAGAGGAAACAATTGTAAATCTCTCCACTCAAGAAGCGGAGGTGGAGGAGTGACCTCTGATTCCTGTGCAAGGGATGGGTGACTCAATTTTTTATGAGGATTCCTACCTTTTTTCCTGGTTTAGGTTCTGAAATTGCCCCCCTCCTTCCCTATATGATGTTGAGTTGGGGGCCATTGCTGACAGATGGATCAGACAACGTACAATTTAGCCACCATTATGGGTTCAGTTGTGGCCCCCCAAAAATCTATGTTGAAGACCTAACCTCAGGTACCTCAGAAGATGACTACATTTGGAAATTAGATCTTTGCAGATGTAATGAGTTCAGATGAGGTCCTACCGGAGTAGGGTGGGCCCTTTATCCAAGGACACCATTCCTAATAAGAGCAGAAGAGACATGGAGACACAGACATAGTAGAGGAGAACACCACGAGATGACGAGGGAGACCATGGAATGCTGCAGCCGCAAGACTAGGAACTCCCAAGGACCACGATGAGGAAGAGGCAAGGAAGGGTTCTCCCTTACAGGGACCCATGGACATGATTTAGGAGCTGAGAGGTCCATTTCTAGCTTAGTGAGAAGCTAGAAAGAAAAGCTAAGAGAGCAACTGGGGAATTGTAAAGTCATTCTCCAGATTTGGCTGGGGCCCGGGAGGGGCTTCCTTGTAGGACCCTATGTAGCCGTTTTGTAGGATTTTTGGATTCTGAGAATGAAACCCTACAAAGGAATTTGAAAATTACCTGGTATCATTGAATGTCCTGTTTCATGAGGAGAAAATGAGATCTGAGGAGGTTAAGTGGCTTACTTAGGGGTCAACTGGTAAATAGTAGAGACAGGCCAGGAGCCCCAAGCACTTCTGAGATGCAGACCCGTGTGCTTGTCCCAGCTCTGGACTCCCTTGTAGGCCTTTTGAAACACTGCAAAGTCCTGAAGAAACTCTGAGTCAGGTCTGCCCTGACTTCTCAAAGCTACTAAGGTCAGCAGCCTGGGCTTTGGGGGCAGGTCTACCAACTCGTTTGAGCCTCAAGTGATTTCTGAAGGCAGTGTTAACATCACAGACCTTGGGTTTTTGTATCAGATAACAGCATTTAGATTCTAGCTCTGTGGTTGCAGACCAAGTAAACTTAGGAGGAGTTAAACTCTTTCAGCCAGGATTTATCTTTAAAAGCTAGGACATTGGAACCTTGCAAGATTGATGAAAGGTCAGATAAAGATTTTTTTGCAAAGGGCTTGGGGCAGAATTGGTACCTACCAAAATGAGTTGTTTTTCCTCCTTTAGTTCCTTTCTAAGATTTCATTCATGCCTAAAAAATTTAACCTGGTATAAGAACAGAGTATAGTAACAAAATACCACTGTTACCATTATTACTACCATTACCACCATAAACCATAACCAGATAGGATTTACTGAGTAGATGCCAGTCACTGTCTCATAATGGCTTTACGTGGGTTACTGATCAGCATAATCCTAGGTTATAGTTATAACTATTAACCCCCTTTAAAGAAGACAAAACTGAGGCTTACATAAATTAAGAAACTTGCCCATGCTCACATAGCCGCATTGTGATGGAGAGGGACCCACACTGTTGGTGACTAATGCAAAAAATCAAAATGAGCCACATTCAGTCCTGGATGTCCACCAGGAAAATAGAGCAGAGTCATCTTACAAAGGAGGAAATCATAGGCTGTTTACATCAAATTCTTTATAGTTACCAAAGTCTGTCCATTCATAGCATTTACTGAGTTGTCCATAACCTTAAACAACTTGGTAGAGTAGGTTGTGGCTTTCAAATAAAAGTCAGTAGGTGAAGTGTAACCAAGATAGGATAAACAAGTCCTCTGAGATAATATTTGAAATACTATTTTCAGGCAAAAATGCCTGTCATACTCAGATCTATGACCAGAGAGTCAATATGGTTTATAAATCGACATGATCCTGGAATCCTTCTCATAAGATCTCTGTCTCATGATTGTCCAGACTATTTGAATACCCCCAAAGATGGGGGAGCATATCACCTCCTAAGAAAGCGCTACTCACATTTAGGGAACACTGGCTGAAAATTCTGCTGGTTGGTGGATTAACAGTCTAAATATGTGTAAGCAAAACTTTTAAAATATCAGAAGGAAATAGAGAAAAATATATTATCTGGGGCAGGGAATTATTTCTTAAGCAAAATTGTGAAGGAAAAAATTGATACATCTGATTACATTAAAGTTTTAAAACTCCTATTTCTCAAAAGGCATCATAAAAGTATGAAAAGCAAGTCACAGGGAGATATTTACAGCACTTAAAAATGACCAAAAAAGAACTGTCCAATGTGTGTATATATATATATATATATATATATATATATAAGAGAAGGAAATAGCACTATAAAAATATACAAAGTGAAAGAGTTTTAAAAAAATTTTATAGGAGCGCCTGGGTGGCTCAGTCAGTTAAGCATCTGCCTTCAGCTCAGGTCATGATCTCAGGGTCCTGGGATGGAGCCCTGCGTCAAGGCTCCATAATCAGTGTGGAGTCTGCTTCTCCCTTTCCTGCTGTACTGCCCCCACTCTGCTTGTTCTCACTCACTCTCTCAAATAAAATATTTTGAAGAATTTTATAGAAGAAATCTGAATGGCTAATTAACATATGAAAAATTGCTCAACCTCAACTATAAATGAGAGAAATACAAATTAAAGCTATGATTTTTAACTTTAACTGCTTTGGTTGCCATAACAAAGCGCCGTGGAGTAGCTGGCTCAAACAACAGAGAATTCTTATTTTTTAAGTTTTTATTTGAATTTCAGTTAACATACACTGTAATATTAGTTTCTGGTATACAATGTAGCGACGGCTTTTTCTCTGCATGGAGATAAAGAAGACTGGAGACTAGAGGTCTGGAGACTGGAGATTAGAAGTATGATGTCCAGGTGTGGGTAGTGTTGATTTTTTTCTGAGGGCCTTTCTCCTGGGCTTGCAGATGACTGTCTTCCCCCCATGCCTTTGCATGTCCTCCTCTGTGCATGTCTGAGTTCTAATCTCCTTTTCTTTTAAGGATGCCAGTCCTATCAGATTAGGGCCCACCGTAATGACCTCATTGAACCATAACAGCCTCTTTAAAGACTGTAATTCCAAATGCAGTCACATTTGGAGACACTAAAGATAAGAACTTCACATATGAATTTTGGAAGGACACAGTTTAGCACACAACACTCACCATATTAGCCATCTTTTAAAAGCCGGTAATACAAATGTAGTTGAGGATGTGGAACAGCAAAAAAAATGCTATTGACTATTGATGAGAAAAGTGACTTTGCATTAAGACTGAAGATGCAAATAGCCTATTACCAGTTATTCTATTCCTGGAGATGTACTCTAGAAAATGTGTGTACAGGTGGCTGGGAAGACATGCATACGAATGATCACACCGGCACTGGCAACAGTGGAGGCAGTCCCAGTGTTTATAAGCAGGAGAAATGAAGTACATTTTTACAGTGGAATTCTCTCTGGCAGTGAAATGAATGCGCTTGAGCTGTACACAGATATGTAAATGAGTCTTAAAAACAGAATGTAGAATAAAGAAAAACTGCAGAAGAATATTTGTAGTCTTACCATTTTTATAAAGTTCAAAACCAGAAATAAACAGAATCATTTGTAGGGACATATACAAATGGCATAAAACTAATATTTAGAGAAAGACAATAAGCCTCAAAATCAGGATAATACTTAGCTCCGGGACGGCGAATAGACAAAAAGGTAATCGAGAAGAATTATAGGGGGTTTCAACTGTTTTGAAAATCACTTATCTCTTAAGCTGGTTGGTGGATACACAAGTGTGCACTATATTATATTTTAGGGGCTTTTTTGCACTCATTAAATGTCAGGTAATTTTTTAAAAAATACCTAAAAAGGAAACATTGAAGAACATGTGAATGGGGTCTAGATCTTGTGGACAGCAAAAGAAAAGTAAGTGTTCAAGAGGGATGTTTCTCTTGGTCAGCCCTGTAATAGTCAGCAATGGGAAGGAAATGGAATACTTACAAATGTGGTTACCACTCAGAGCAAAGACAAATCAGTGATCAACTAGAATGAAGCAGTCGCTTGGGGATCAAGAAGGGAAGTTTGTTTTCTAGACAGCCTGTGATAAAGGGTTAAGTGGTTACCTGTTAACGGCCATGTTCATCAATTTAATAAGTCATATCAACTACTTGATTTAATATGAGTGCAATAATAAATCACTTTCATGATGTAAACGCATCCACATGGTTGAATTTTTTTTTTTTTAAGATTTTATTTATTTTGACAGAGAGAAACACAGCGAGAGAGGGAACACAGGCAGAGGGAATGTTAGCGGGGGAAGCAGGCTTCCCGCCAAGCAGAGAGCCCGATGCGGGGCTCCATCCCAGAATCCTGGGATCAGGGCCTGAGCCGAAGGCAGAAGCTTAACGACTGAGCCACCCAAGCGCCCCCACATGGTTGAATTTTTAAAAGACTATTTATTTGACCTAAGGAGACTCAAATAACACTGATGACAGTGTACATAACTTGAATTAAGCAATAACGATTCTTTTAAGACAAACATCATTGGGATTAATGTACTAACTTCCTTAGAATAGAAATTAAAAAGTCAATGCTAGTTTCTCACCTGGTTCCTTTTTAGGCAAAAACATGAACAATTAAGGGAAATTCGCAAAAGGGGGAGGAGGATGGACATAAAAAGTGATTCTTGACCTCAAATGAACTTAAGCATCTGTTTGAAAAGATGAGATACAAAAGCACACAGAAAAACGCCCAGTTAAGTAGCAGTGCGAGACCGTGCCTGATGCCAGCAAAATCTGACACCCATGTGCCAGTCCTTTGCACGGCCTGCTGTATGGGGGTGAAACAGTCTCCGTCAAAGAGACCTGTGGGAGAAACAGGCAAGCAACGTCTTGAATACCCCAGGAGAAACGCTCCCAGAGCGGATGGCATGGCCCAACCCGGGGAGGTCAGGGAAGGCTTTTAAGAGAAGGTGAAGGAATGAAGAGGACTTCTGAAGGCAGGCAGCAGCTGGGCTCCTCAGGTAGAGAGAACAGCGTGAACAAGGACCTGAGATGAGTGAATATGCGCTTTCAGGGAACAGCAAGCACAGGGACTGAAGTCACAGGCATGGTGGGAATAGCTGGAGATTGTGGTTGGTGAGGACAGATCATGAAGATTCTCCTACTCCAAGCAGAGCACTCCAAGCAGAGCACTTGGGATTCATCCTAAAGGCAATGAGGCAACACAGAAGGCTGGAAGTCAGGGAGTGACACGATCAGGTTTGCTTCTCAGTCCCAGGGAGGAGTGGGGAGGGCAGGCTGACTGCAGGTGGGGGACGCTGATCGTGACAGCCCTGAGAGCCATGCACAAAGAAATTAAATTGAATCCCTGCGGATTGATCAGAAGGGAGACTGCAGAAGAAACTCTGGGAACAGCAGCATTTCAAGGTGGGCAAAAGCAGAGGAAAGTAGCCAGAAGGAGATACATGCAAATGTGCTTAAAACTCTTTGAGTTACTTCTCACTTCCTCATGACAATTTGTGTCCAAGCTGCTTTTGCTAGGAAACAAGCTTTCCAGTATATTTTATAAATCCCCTGGGTCACAAGCAATGGAAAACCTTGTTTTGGGAAAAGAACGTAAGTTATGGAATCAGGACCAGGATTTATATCTCAAAAGAAACACTGAGTCTCAAAGTCCTCATCTATAAAATGAGCATTAGACTGCCGTGATTGTTATGAAGAGTAAACAAGTACAATATTTGTAAAAATGACTAGAAGTACTGCGTACACTGAGTGCCTAATGTGTACATAAAGGAGACTAATCTCTGACATGAAAAGAGAAATCCCAGTGACCTGAAGATTCTTAAAAGGCAACCATAAATTAGATAGTTATCTGGAGAGAGAAGAAAACAATAGGAAGAATCTAGCTACTCTTCCTCAGGGGAAAATAAAAAAAGGAAATTGCTAAAATTAACCTTGGTTTTCATTTGTTAGCTTGATAAATATTCAATTGGGATGATATTAAATATTCTGCAGTTATTTCAGGGTGGACCAAGAATTAGTTTTAAGTTCCATATATTTTTCATTAACCTAACCATAAATGAAAGCTTTCATTTAAAAGCTTTCAAATGTAAACATGGACTTAATGTGTTTTACCAAACTAAGCAACTTTGAAAGTTTTACATAGGAAACTTAATCCAAGGACATTATTTCAGTAATCATGACCAAAATTTACTGAGCCCTATTATGTCCTTTGTGCTTTCTATGTCCTATCTCTAATCCTCACAAAATGGAGGTAAGATAAGATTAATACATAAGATTGCACTCAGAGGGTTTTACTAACTTGGCCAAGGTCACATGTATGGAAAGTGTCCATATCTGAGTGGGATCGTGAACCCAAGTTTCAGAGACTCCAAAATTCTCTGCCATGCCTTCCCTTCGCTCTGAAGGAAGATCACAGAAAAGGGGCCCATAACCAAACCTGGTGGGCTCTAGAGGGCTTTCAGGAGGGCATGATGTTTGAAAAGAGTTCCAGAAAGGTGAATAGGAATCCTGAAGGGGGGGATGATCCGAACAGAACAGGGAACAGGGAAGCTTGCAGGGCACAGCAAGTAAAGGACTGAGGCACTTTATGACTTAGAGTACGTTCACGAACAAGTTTCCATTCTGTCTTCAGAACCTTCATCTTTCCCATCTAATAGATAAAAACAATCATATTGGAGGTGCAATGACTTGTTTGAGGACAAAGAAAAAGTGAATTGCAGCACTAGAGTTCAAAGTCAGCGCAGGTGACGCCAGATCCTGGGCTCATGCTCTAGGGCTGTGGCAGCTACAAAGAAAAGAAACTTCACTATGTAGTTTCCATTATAACTTCATTTCCAATTTTATATCGTCCTACCCTTATTTTCTTTCTGGGTCAGTTACTTCACCCCCTTCTTTTTCTTTCATTTTATCATCATGTCGCACCTGTATTTGTAAGCTTGCTCTAACTTTCAATGAACCAGGGCATAAATTGATAAAAACTTAAATGCCCACAAAAAAAGAAATAGTGCCAATGTTTTATATTCCCATCTAGTTCTGGCCTTTAGGACATCATATCTTTATCCAATTGTGATGTTAAGGGATATATAGTCTTGCATATTGTTAGCTTCATCGAATGCTCCAACGGAAACATGCTTCTGTGTTGCTACAGTCTTTTTGATGATGCTTTTCCATGACTGTATTTTTTTCTGTAAAGGAGACATGGCCATTCCCACACCACTGGACATTCAGACAGGTTCTTCTGGTTTTCCAAGGCTAGTGGACTCTGAGGGTCCTGTGGGATTTCTCACTATCTCAAGCCTTCCCAATATACCCTACCTGCCTTCATATCTTGTCCATCCCATTTTAGGGTTTTGGGTGTTGGTATGTGTCAATTTGGGACCTCATTCAGGGTTCCCTACTCAGTCAATTGCATGTCTTTTCCATTTTTACTGTCAGGCTCTGACTCGTAAGTTCCCTGGGTCTTTGTTACATAAATCCCCTTAAATCCTGCTTTGGGAAAAGATATGGTATAAAAGAGAGTGATCACACTTCTGGGGGGGATATGGATTCTGTTTACAAATGATACAGCACTACTGTGCAAAACCAGTGATTTCCTGCTTATGACAATTGCCTTTGGTAAGCTAGTAGGTGCTGGTATAAACAATAGGTGTGTGGTTTCAACCCAAGGCCTTGGAACAAAGGTCTCTCTTTTATCTAACCACCCAGAGAGGACATGGGTTCAGAAAAAATAGCTCTGAGAGAGAGATTCTAGGGAAGTGGTTATAAGCACACTGCATAATGAGCCAGACGGATCTGGATTTCACTCCCAACCTTGCTTTGCAGGGCTGTGAGCCTCTGGACAAGTTGTTTCTCTTCTATGAGCCAGAGTTTCTTCATCCTTACTTCCTTTAAAGGGTCATTTAGGGATTAAATAAGACCCAGTGTATAGTGAGCGCTCTGTAAATGTTAATATTACCCTTGGGATAGTTTCTTTGAAATAACAATGTCAAAGCTTTGAATACAAGATGATGGTGGACCTTATGTGGTCATAAGTAAGGCACAAAACAATGAAACAACTCGAGTGATTAGAGTTTCCACTGAAACACAACAAAAAGGCATTGTTTTTTTACTTTTTTCCCGGTGTGATTTCAGAATCAGGAAGAAAATCAGGCCTCTAACGGTGGATACAGCCTGCAGCTGTGGGGTTAAATGAATGAATGACTGGAATGTATTCTTGGGTAAGTAAGTGAATTTCCCTGTATCTCACTGTCTTTTCTATAGAATATTGATTCATGGAAAACTAATGGTTTTAGAAAACCCTCTAGATAAGGACTGGGTTTCCAGCCCTGCCTATGTTGTCCTATGAACATAAAAGTGCTAGCAGCATAATGACTCAAATCCCATGCTCTGCTTTTGGTGGCATTTACCCACTGACAAAATGTTTGTGTGTTCCCGTCACAAAGGCCCTTAGAAGAGCCATTTTCATTGAGGTCTAATTTGAAGTGAGTTGGCACATTGGCAGGACAGAATGCTGGTGTGCTCTGCTTTAGAGAAGACCATTTACCCACTAATCTGCAGATTGGCCTGAAAAATCAGACGGATTGATGCACTCAGAGACCCCAGGGACTCCTCTGCCTGCAAGTTTGGCTTTGGCAGGATGGTTACTGTTCCCTGGTGGCATGATTCATGCTTGTCCCATCAAAAAAGCATATAGTAAAGGAGAACAGCGATCAATTAAGAAAATATTATTACTAACAAGGGGAAACATTCACTCTCCTTACTTCTAAGGATTTGGAAATAATGGTACTTATTCCAAAGCAAGGATAGTGGAAAATGCTTAACAGTAGGCTGAGTAGTAAGAATTAACACTCTGGGTGTAAAGTGTAATACAAGCCACACACACACAATGTCTGACACACAACAGACTTGGCAAATTATATTGAAGTGAGTGAGTGAAAAAAGAGAAGGAAGAAATTAGCAAAAAGCTGGGACTTGGGAAACAGCATGTGATTTATAGTTTGAAGGACCCCAGACAAGTCTCTTGACCTAAGCCTCGGTTTCTCATCTGGTAAACAGAAGCAATGTCCACCTCACCAGTTTACTGTGAGAAATTGAATAGTGTGGTTAGAGGGCTAGGTGGTTAAAAGCACCTGACAGTCATAAGACCTGGATCGTAGATCAGGCTCAATTCCACACAATATAATTCACTCAAATATTTACTGAGCACTTATTATTTGCCTGGCACTGGATTCCAGGTGCTGGAATTGGATAAAAGATTAATAAGACAACTGGGTTTGTCCCTTGTATAGGGCAACTGGGAGGGAGGCAGACCCAGGTTCTGAATCCTAGCACTCTTACTTTATTTTACCTGCATTCACAAGAGGTCCCCAAACACCCTCAATATGTTGTCCGAAGTCTTTGCCCTCAAGAAACTCCTAGTCTATTGGAGACAAACCTGTAAACCCAAAATTCCAAAGCAGCTCGCTAAATGCAGCAATGGTGGTATGTGAAAGATGTTTGGAGGGAGTAAGAAGGGACTGATGGAACTATAGAGGGGGAGTTGGGTAAAGAGTCCTGAAGGGGATGCTTCTCTGGCTGAATTTTGGAAAATAGGAGTTGCCACAGAGACAGAAAGCAGAGGAAGGGCATTTCAGATAGCAGGAAGCATCACATGCAAAGCCAAATAAACAGGAAGTTGCTAGTTCCAGGTTCTGCCATTAACTGGCTTTATTTAACCTTTATGGAATTTCCTTAAGTCCCCCTGGGCTTCCGGTTTTCTCATATTAGAAAACGGAGGTGTAGGAGGGCAGGGGGCGTGGAAAGAGGCAACACAGATTTTCTCTAAGGGGCTTTCTAACTGGTCCCTCCCTGCTGAAGCAGAGAGAAAAGGGGTAGCTTTGAGAATATCAAGTGTTCTTTTTCGAATGTGAGCCAGAGGCCCCATCTTTTGTGACAACAGATGACAGGCTGCCATCATTCAGAAATGTTTGCATAATCCACCCACTTGATCAGTATTTAAGGCATTGACTGAGCAGGCTTTATGGAGGCCACCATCCAGCAGAGGGAGCCCGGTAATAAGTACACGAGTATCATGGAAACCATATTGATCTACACATGGCGCGTACGTGGAGGGAATAAAATAGAGGAACCTCGGGCATGTCCGTCATGTGCAGGCTGACAGGCTTTAGCGCCTAGCAAAAAGGAACTTCCTAGCTCCTTATCTTGTTTCACCTTCTCCAAGAAGCCACCAGCATGTTCCGCCGCCAGTTCTTCCTGGGCAGGGCAAGCAGACATCCTCTCTTCACCTGCAACCTTTTCCAGGCCTGTGTAAGGGGCTCCATGCACGCCGAGCGGATGCAGGTCCCAGGACCGACCAGAGGGTCACGCCCAAGCATCCGCTGCAGGGCCCCAGGCAACGGCGAGCTGGAAGGACTGGTTGGCTTGGAAGGCGGGCTTGTCCAGAGCCTCCAGGGGTTGGGCTCCCTGCTGGCTGGGCGGGACTCGGGCTGCCAGTATAAGGCAGGGGCGCCACTGTCCCAGCCAGAGTGCTGAAGCTGGGACCGGGAGGCAGCCGGCACTGAACTTGCAACTCATGACCCTGAGTGACTGAAGAAGGAAAGAAAGGTCTGATTTCGATTTGTTTATTTAGTACCAATGAATGGAAGGCGGGCAGGTCTGTAGGTGCGGGAGAGCTCAGCTTGGATTGGCCAGGGATCGTAGGGCCGTTGGTAACCTTGGAGGGCCCGGGGGAGCGGTCCAGCCACTACCCGAGGGGCCCCAGGCGCCCACGCTGACCAATTTCTCTCCCCCGCAGGAGCACTTCTTGCCACCACGCCCAGCTCCAGCCTCGGAGGATGCGGCTCCTTGGGAAACTGCGCGCCTCCTATCCGGAGCCCGCTTTCTCCAACGTGCTCACCCCGGCCCGCATCCCCGAGTTCTGCATCCCGCCCCGGCTGCCCGCGCCCTGCACACCCGAGTCTCCGCCTCTGGCCGCGGCTCTGCCCCGGCGCTGCGCCGCGGAGCCGGACCTGTGGCCCGGAGGAGCCCACGGTACCGCCGGACACACCGACTGGGACCCGCGCTCACAGGCCGCGCTCTCGCTGCCGCACCTGCCGCGCGCGCGCACCGCCTACGGCTTCTGCGCGCTGCTCGAGAGCCCGCACACCCGCCGCAAGGAGTCGCTCTTCCTTGGGGACCCCGGCGCCGCCGCGCTCCTGTCCCGGGGCGCAGCCCCAGCACCGGGCCCCGCGCTCCCCGCTGCCTCCCGCCCACCCCCAGACGCGC
>CM053609.1:33242624-33274789 GCA_028646535.1 Procyon lotor
AGGTGGAGAAGCGGGGCCGCCCGCTGGGCCAGGGCGAGCTGCTGCTGGGCTCCCTGCTGCTCCCCTGAGGGCGCCCGGACCTCGGGCCGTCCCCTCGGGGCGCATTCCGCGCGCTGGGACTTCGCACCCGGACAGCCTCTTCGGACAAAATAAATGTTATTTATTCATTTTTCTATTTATGATCTTGTTTTATTAACAGTTTAATTTTTAGATGTCTGTTTTTGCCATTGTTGACAGTGAAGGAAAAAATTAAGTTCTCCAAAACATCCAACGTTTTTTTCCAGAACATTTTTACAAAGGCAAAAAGGGTTGGCTTGTGGCTGGAAGGGACACCCAATCTGCCTTGATTATCCTCCCTGCTTTATGTCAACGCTAAAGTTTTGTTATATTTTAAGTTATTCCTTCAGAATCCTGCCCAATGCTAAGATTCACATATACAGCTTTACATATTTGGTGTGGCATAGGTCCATATCCTCACTGGATATGATGCCCACACATCAGAGCCTGACATTCTGCAATAAGCATATCTTGGTGGGAAAAGAATTTCTTCCTCATTAAGAAAACAGGATTCTTTCGAAAGTGAAGTCTTTAAAAATGCTAAGAAAAAGTACAACAAAGGGCGTAGAGGATCTTTCCAAGGATGTCGTGTAGGGAATAGATAATTCCAGCATCCCCTTTTCCTACTCCAGAAGGAACCCTGGGAAATCTGGGTGTTTCAAAAGACAAACCTTTTCTGCCTCTGTAAACATACTGATATTTTAGTGGCATTATTTCCACCTTGCTATGTATTTAAGTTACGTAGTAATTAATGCCTCTGCAATAGGATTTCCTTTGCAATGAATTGAAGAGTAAACTGTCAACTTTTTGAACACTGAATTTTAAGAGAGGTTTTCTTAATCCAATTTATTTTCATTTGTTGATTTAACAAATAGACCTGAGTCCACTGGAAACTGATTATATCCAAGAGGGTTTGCCCTTGACTGTAGGCATCTATGATGTGGTGGAAAGCACAATCAGTGGGGCAACACTTAGCTTCCAATCTTTTTTCTGCCACTTATCCCAACTAGGGCAAATCAGTTCATGTCCCTGAACCTCATTTCCTACATCAGTGAAATGGGGGTGTTAATACCTACTTCACAGGGTTTTGTAAAAATATGCTTTGATATTCAAATAACCCTTAAAAACACGTGAAATATGATAGCTTACTTGCAAAGGCTTGAACTGTACTGGTGAATAGGTAGGTGTTCCATAATATTCCAGAAAATAAACTCCTTCACTTCTCCTTTCTTTTCAATTGTTTCTCCATGGTCCTGGAGTGGAGGCTAGCAGAATGGATGGCTATGTGAGACAGATGGCTAGGGGAGCCAGGAGTGGGAATATAGGAGTCTTCAGAATTCCTGTGGTAAATATCCCCATAAGCAATAGTTTGCACTCATTCTGCATCAGAAAGCCTGTCAGCACTGTTACTGAAATGAGGCTCAAGGTACAGATATGGTCAGAATAAGTCAATAAAAATTGTACATTTCAAACATAATTTCTAAGTGGAAAAATTGTCCCTTAAAAATCATCTAATCAAATTACTTCTAAAATTGAGAAAATACCACTGAGGTAACTTGCCTGAAGCCAAATAGCTGGAAACTGGCTAAACTCAAATAAGAACCAACCTGTCCTGACTTCTCCAGAGGACTGATGTCCCCTTTTTTCCCCTCATTTAACGATGATTTGTTGAGCCCTTTGTGACAGGCACAATACCAATCCCAGGGGACGCAGCTAGGAGAAAGATAGACAAGATTCCTGTTCTCACAGGATTTTTCGTGGGGATAGCCAAACAATAGCCAAGTTTGGTTATTACAGATTGTGGTGACTATCACGACAGTTAACTAGGGAGGGTGAGAGAGAAGAGGCAGGTGAGATGCTCTCAGAGACAGAGTGGCCAGGCAAGGTCTCCCCAAGACCCGAGGAAGGAATCACACACAAGAGAAATTTAATCTATACAAATAACTACTTACTGTGTCCAAATGACCCCTTAATACATCCAGACAGAATTCTTGATTTTCCCTTCCCAAATCTCTTCCTCCCCTAGTCTTCTTTATTTCAGTAAATGGCAACATCATTCCTTTCATGCAAGCCAGGAACCTGGAATCATCCCTAACTTCTCTCTCTCACATTCCATTTTTCTTAGGTATAAATGTCTCCTCCTCAGAGTATCCTCCCCTGCCCATCCTGTCTTAATAAAGATCACTGTTGCTATTGCTGCTTTACTCTTCATAGCACTTATCACTACTTATAGTGCACTTATATTATGCCCTTATTTTGTGGTTGTTGTTTCTTTCTTTCTCTTCCACTAGAAACTATGCTTTATAAAGCAGGAACTTTATTGATTCGTTGCCTTATTTCCAGAGCCTAGAGCAGAGTCTGGCATCTGGTAGACTTTCAATAAAATTGATTCAGTGTTGAACAAATATAGAAAGAGAATAGAGAAGAGTAGAGGACCTAGGACCTAACCTTGAAACAAATCAACATTTGGAAATTCAATACAAGGGGAGCGTCAGTGTAGGAGAGAGAGAAGCAGCAGCCGATGAGACAGGGGAAAGACCCGGGAAGCCAAAAAAGTATTCCAAGAAGAAGGACATGTCCACCCCGTTGAAATCCGGCAGTTGTCTTAACAGGAGCTGTGAGAGTAGTCTTAAGAGGATTTGGACTGGAAGGGGTTTAAATGTGAGTGGGAGGTGAGAAAGTGCACACACACACACACACACACACACACACACACACACGAAGTTTTAGAAAAGTGGGAGGAGAGAAAGGGCCTATAGCTGGAAGAAAATCAGAAATTTCCAGAATCAAAGATTTATTTTGTTTTAATACAAAAGAATCTAACACAAGTTTGGAATATCCAAAATAGAAGGAGATGTTGATAGTGAAGGAAAACTAGGAATAACTATGGGAGGAGAGTCTTTGGGAAAGTAAGAGAGGATCCAGAACATATGTGGCTCGAAGCAGTGATCAAGAACTCATGTTCCTGATCCGTATCTTATTCCAAATCTCTATTTGGCTGTCCACAGCATCACTCCATCCTAAGACACATCACATTTGTAGTCTTAGCTTGTTGGCCGGGACAGCTGGGACCACACCATGATCTCTCGTTACACTCCAGGCCAGAGAAAAGGCCTTGCTTCTACAGGCACTCCTATACCACTGAGGAAGAACTTCCCCAGAAAGCCCCAGAAAATGCCTCTCTTTTTTTTGGCCCAAATTGGGTTGCAATCCCAATTATGAACCATTCCCTACAAGGGGGAGAGTGGTTAGACCTAGGGAAATAGGGCCTGTCTTTATAGTGGAGTGTGAGGTCAGCCTTGGCTGAGGCAGCTGCTTCTTCCTGTTAAGAAGTAAGAAAGGAGGGGCGCCTGGGTGGCTCAGTGGGTTAAAGCCTCTGCCTTCAGCTCAGGTCATGATCCCAGGGTCCTGGGATCGAGCCCCACATCGGGCTCTCTGCTCAGCGGGGAGCCTGCTTCCCCCTCTCTCTCTGCCTCTCTGCCTGCTTGTGATCTCTCTCTGTCAAATAAATAAATAAATAAAAATCTTTAAAAAAAAAAAAAAGAAGTAAGAAAGGGAATGGGTGCCTGGATGGTGCAGTCAGTTAAGCATCCAACTCTTAGTTTCTACTTAGGTCCTGATCTCGGGGTCATGGGATTGAGCCCTACTCGTCCCCATGCTCAAGGCAAAGTCTGCTTAAGTTTCATTCTCCCCCTTCCTCTGCCCCTTCCCGCCACCTCAAATAAATCAATAAATCATTTTTTTAAAAAGTGAGAAAGGGGTACAGTACTAGAAAGAGTAGTAAGTCTGAGGCCAGAAAGCCCTGGCTTCCAGTTTAGGCTCTGCTACTGGGTAGTTGTGTGATCTTGGGGCAAACACTTAGCCATATGTCCCAGTTTTGTCCTTTCTAAAATATTGGGTGTGAAGATGGCAAGGGTTAAAAGAGATGATTGTATTTAGTTATAGCAAGATTCATATTAGCAGGGGTACGCCCTCTTCTTTTCAAATATAATTTGAATATCCCCTCTTTCGTTCATGCAAATGAGTATAATTTTGCTGAATGGCTTTGTGGACATCTGTGGTTCCAGTCTTAAGTCTGTACAAAGGGCAGTGTACTGGGAACATATCTGGGTGGTTGAACTAAATGATATAAACACAAAGAATTACACAGACTTCCATTCCACTGGTTGTATATTTCAGACTCCATCTGCTGTGTTCCAGAGAAAGGAACACCAGCTCAGCTGATGTGTGCTAAGATCCAAACATTACTACCAGGAGTTCTCATCCTTCATGAATCACAAAGCCTTGATAAGCTATCCTTATGTGACCAGACACTGGTATTTATCCTAACAGGGAAAATCCATATTTTATTTTCTTTGGCGAAAACAACAGGATTTATTTTCCAGGTTGGCAACAGTTCCTGATTTAAAGAAGCACCAATGTCTCCTGCCTCTGTCTGTTGCCAGGAGATGGTGCCTGATTTGTCTAAACTGTCCGTGCAGCTCTGTGGAGTTTCATCACTTTCTCCTCCTGGTCACCTAGACCAGAGCCACCAAATCTTCCTCCTTTACTCGATCTGCTCTGCACTGCTCTCTTCACCATTATCAATTTTTTTTTTTTATTTTTAAATAACGTGAGAGTTACAGAACAGTTGCCAAAGAGTGCAAAGAATTCCCATACACTTTTAACCAGATTCCCTAATATTTATTTCACTATCATTCCATCTATCTACCTATCTATCTATCATCTATCTTTTTTCCTGAAATATTTGGGAATAAATTGCAGATATGTGCCCTTTTATCCCCACATAGTTGTATATTTCCTAAAAATAAAGCTATTCTCTTCCATTATTCCCTTATAAAAATCAGGGAATTAATATTGACTCAGTACTACCAGATAATCTACAGGACCTATTCAAAGGTCTCTAATTGGCCAATAATATTTGGGGGTATCTTTAAGAAGAAGAAAATCCTGGAACCCCAGTTGCCTTCAATTGGCACGTCTCTTTAATCTTCTTTAATCTCAGGCTTTCATGATCTTGATATTTTCTTTTTTTTTTTTTAAGATTTTATTTATTAATTTGACAAAGACAGAGAGATCACAAGCAGGCAGAGAGGCAAAGAGAGAGAGGGAAGCAGGCTCCCTGCTGAGCAGAGAGCCCGATGCGGGGCTCCATCTCAGGACCCTGGGATCATGACCCGAGCTGAAGGCAGAGGCTTTAACCACTGAGCCACCCAGGTGCCCTGATCTTGATATTTTCTATAAGATCATAAGTTTATTTGTATGATACTCCCTTGTAGATGCAGGCTATGCATTTCTGGCAGAAATGGTGCATAAATCATTCATCTTCTCAATGCACAGTAGAGGCATTCTATATCAAATTGTCTCATTACTAGAGACATTAACTTTAATTAGTTGGTTAGAGTGGTGGTGTTTGCCACATTTCTTTACTGTAAAGATTATTATTTTCCTCTTTGCTTTTAATAAATCTCTTGTGAGAGATACTTTGAGACCATGTAAATATCCTCTCTCTCATCATCCGTTTACTTCCCAGATTTAAGCATTCATTGTTAATTCTTGCCTGAAACACTTATTACTATAGAAATTGCCAAATGGTAATTTTAGAATTGTGTCTTTTTTTTATATTTGTTGGTTGAAAATTTAACTTTGCTTTTCCCTTTATTTATTTATTCATTTGTTTATTTTTATCTGTATGGACTCATGGGTTTTAAATTTTATTCTATGAGTTATAACCCATTGCAATTATTTATTTTGGTCCTAGGTTTGACCTGTGGGAGCCCCTTCAAGCTTCAGTGAATACCTTCTTATTCTCTGTATCTAAAATTTGTTCCAGATTCATCTTGTACTTCTGACACCCCAGTCCTGGAATCAACCATTTCTCAAGGCATCTTGATTTCTTACATTGATTGGTGGTACTTAGAAACCAAGATCTGAGCATGCCCATGGCTCCTGGGTGTCATTGCTTCTAAGCTCTAGAACACACACACACACACACACACACACACACACACACACTTCTATCTATATTTGCACATCTATCTTTTAAAAAATGAATTTAAGCTGAACCCACCATCAGATTTAATTTCCTAATACTCTGCATTCACCATAAAAAAAAAATCCTCCCAGGGGCGCCTGGGTGGCTCAGTTGGTTAAGCTGCTGCCTTTGGCTCAGGTCATGGTCCCAGGGTCCTGGGATGGAGCCCCACATGCTCAGCGGGGAGCCTGCTTCTCCCTCTCCCTCTGCCTGCCACTCCGGCTGCTTGTGTTCTCTCTCTGTCAAATAAATAAAATCTTAAAAAAAAAAAAAATCCTCCCATATCTACACCTTTCCCAATATGCTTAGCCTAAGATTTAAGATGCACTGTAGTTTGTCCCAAACCCAGGTCCTCCAGCCTTACCCTCCTGAATGTCTCTTCCCTGGTATTCCTCTGCCACAAAGAGAATAGCCACTTACTGTACTATGAGTATGTCTGTTTACAGTACCCTGAACAGATTTGTACTGTTAGAATTCTTTATTATGAGCATAAAATGAAACTGTCTAAAATATTAATAACAAGACCTCAAACTTGTAGAATGGCTAAAAGAAATGATTAATCAATTAAAGTGAGTATTTGATGTTAATAGCTCATATACAAGAGCAGACACCTGGGGAGTAGAGGTAATCATATAAGAAGTTCTATTCTGGGGCACCTAGCTCAGGTCATGATCCCAGGGTCCTGGGATGGAGCCCCACATCAGAGCCCCGCATCAGGCTCCCTGCTCAGTGGGAAGCCTGCTTCTCCCTCTCCCACTCCCTCTGCTTGTGTTCCCTCTCTCACTGTGTCTCTGTCAAATAATAAATAAAATTTTTTAAAAAAGAAGTTTTATTCTGATCGGAAAAGGCTGGTCTTGAAGAAAACACACTGGAAAAGCCTAGAGTTTGTGCAGCTGTGGCCCTTTTGCTAGAGCTGCAATCCCTCTGCTGCGCTCTTAGCATTTGAAAGGGCTGCAAGACACACTTGAGAAGCATGACAGTGATACCCAGCGTCCTACTCTAGACCCAGCAGCCAGTCTTCCATTTGTCCACATCAAGTCCCCTCAGGTGGCGAGGGGAGCGCTCTCTCTCCCAATCTTCCTCTTCCCCCACAGTCCCCTAGGTGTTGTATTTCCTGCCCTCCTATGAATGGATCTAGGAAAGAAGGGCCAAGGACAGCAAGAAAGAAGGAATGAAATATTAAAAGATAAGCTGAGGCATGTTACCAATTTTAAGAGTTTATTTGAACAAAAAATCCATTCCATCTGGGCAGTACCAAATTGGAAATGATCAAGACCCAGGGGGATGACTTATTGGGAGGCGGTGCAGAAACAAAGAAAGATTACTGGATTGGTTATGGTGTGAAGTCTAGTTGGCTGTGATTGCTTGTCCTTAGGTTTCAATTTTATAGCCCTGAGGCATTTACAGGCTTAGATTTGGGTTTGCTTATGCAGGCCTCCATGACATGAGAGTTATTGCATTCTTACGGCTTCCTTGTTTAATTTAATAAAGGAAAGAAAAAAAGAAAAAGAAAAGGGAAATAGATGTTATTTATTGTTTTTATTTTGAAAATGTGATTTAGCCTTTTGTGATAAAACAATTTAAAAATTCTGGTTCAAAGTTGTTTTTTTGTTTGTTTGTTTGTTTGTTTGTTTGTTTTTAATGGCAGGCATACATAAAGAAACTATCTCACAATATTTAAATCCAGATGAAGAAATGGACAAATGGCTATAGCCATAAAAACACAAAATGTATTTTTGAATCTTATCTATCAATTTGCAAAGGTTTTTGTTTAAATTCTACCAATCAGTTTCCCTACGTTCTGATGATTGATTGCAGGGGAGCAGCTCTGCTGTGGTACCCCAGCCACTTTGCCCAGACCCTGCAAGCAAGGGCTTGAACCACAGGTCATCTGAGCCCTAGTAGAATAGTTCAGGACCCTCCTGGAACCCCGGAGGACTGGAGGTCAATAAAGGGCTGCTTTGAGACCATCTGCTCCTCTCCTTATCTTCTCTGGGAGCCTGTCATGAAGTGTCTGTCATTGCCTCTCAGATTCCAACCAGGTGCAGGACTCTCTGCCCCATCCCCTCAGAACAGAGCTGGTGAACATAAAACAAGTTCGCACCAGTCTAGAATGGGCTCCCTAGAGATACCCCACAATGCAAATCGCAGTCATCTGCTTCCTTTTGTTTCAGTGTTATCTTTCAGCGTAGAGGACAAGGACCATGGGAAGTGGTGCCTTTTGCTACCCTTGGTTTTGCTGTATAAATAATTAACGACCTGAGTCTAAAGTGGTTCATTGTGTCTTTATTGGTTGAAATCATCAGGCTTTGTCTTGTGTGTGCCTGACATTTATCAGTTCTTCTTACAAACTTCATACTCTCACATTTTTGTTTTTAAAGATTTATTCGTTCATTTGAGAGCGCAAGGAAGAGAGCACGCATGCGCAGGAGGAGGGAGAGCGGGAGAGGGAGAAGGAGAGAAGCAGATCCCGGCTAACCCGGGAGCCCCACGTGGGGCCCCACCTCAGGAGCCGGAGACCATGACCTGAGCAGAAATCCTGAGTCGGAGGCTTAACGGACTGAGCCACGCAGGCACCCCGTATTCTGATATTTTCAACAAAGGGGCTTAGATAGATGCCTATTAATTGGAGATCTGAACAGATGATTTAACGAGAATGAGCAACACTTTACATAAAGGCTGGCCCTTTTTGAGGTTACTAAACATGATAAACAGTTGAGTCCTTGTACTTGTACCTTCTCTGAAAATTGGTTTCTGACTACTCTCTTCCAGCTGACTCTGAATCTTTATCCAAATCAGTAATGATACTAATTGGTTTTTATCACCTTGTAATTGTAATCGTAATTGTTACCTGAGGTAATAATAACTGATTTCTTAGGTGGAATCACTCCTCCCATTCACTCAGTCCATATATTTCAGATGGTGGTGATTCCCTATGAAGTTTCCAGGGGTGGGTCTGACGCAGGCCTGGCCAATAAAGAGTTATTTCATACCTTTGGTCACAGTGATTAAATAATACAGGATGTAAATGTGACCTAGTTTAGTCCACTTAGATTCAGACCTAGGAGTTGCTTTTAAATTTTTGAGACGGAGACCAACTATTTTCTGCTGAATTTGCACTTCACAGGACACAGTCCGGTAGCTCTCAGGAGCCATTTTCCCAATACATGGAACCCAACGATAAAGCCAAAATGGGAAAGAGCAGAGTGATCAGGAAAGAGTAGGTGTCCCAGTAATGTCACCTGCATTCTGAAGCTAGCTGTAACTGTAGCCAGCCAACTCCCAAACTCCTTATAGAATCAAATTGGGTTTGAGTTGGGCTTTTTGTCACAGTATCAAAAAAGAACCTTGACTCACCACACCAGAATTTGAGCTCACCTCTTCCTCCATCTTCCATCCATTGTGGATCCCACTCATATCCTTGATTTCTAACCCAAAAGTCAGTGATGGAGTGAGGTGAGGGATGGAGCAAGGCTCAAGGATGGGGTAAGCATGTGTATTTCACACATTGATCGGTCACTAAAAAGAATACCTAGAATCTTAAAGATTTTGGGGGAGCCATGTCAAAATGTGCCCACATCAAGACGGCTATGTTAAAATGTCAAATACTTTTCAAGTAAGACTGCACCTGGCATCACATCTTAAAGGAGATACATCTCTGAAGGAATAATCTTGGAAAATTCAAACTTGCAACATGACAAAAACCTGAAAGGTGTGTTAAGTTGTGTATACATTTTTCTATTTTTTGTAAATATTAATAATAATTTCCTGAATATTGCTTCCTAGTTTGTAAAGTGTTTCCACAGAATTTACTACTCCTTGTGATCCCAAGAGCAACGCTTTAGGTTATGCACAGGCACTATTATTATTAATAGTAATACTATTAATAATAAGATAGACTATATAAGATAATAATAAGATATTAAGACGGACTATACTATCTGTCCTAATTTACAGATAAAGAATCTTAATAAATTTTTCATGGTAATCCACTTAGTAAGTGAAGGAGGCAGGAATCAATCCCAGGTCTTCTGACTATTAACACCAGGTCCCAATTCAACTGCCAGCT
The DNA here is from genome assembly GCA_028646535.1 of Procyon lotor. NCBI lineage: Eukaryota > Metazoa > Chordata > Mammalia > Carnivora > Procyonidae > Procyon > Procyon lotor. The sequence continues at coordinate 33,252,785 of CM053609.1, forward strand.
CTTGGACCTGAATCAGGATCCATTTCTTATACTTCTTTTTACATTCCTGCCAGTACCCCCCAACCAAGCTGTATGTGCAGGAGGTAAGCCTGCAGGGAACATAGGTGAGATGTGTCAGCACTGAGCATTTGGAAATCAAATAAAAAAGGGGAAAAATAGAGAACGGTCATAGCTTCGGGTAGTTGGTGAGTAGAAAGACATTCAGGCCAAATTAGAGGGGTTTTTTGGTTTGGTTTTGTTTTTTAGTAATCTCCCTGCTGTGTAGCCCAACACAGGGCTCAACCTCGAGACCCTGAAACCCTGAGACAAGACCTGAGCTGAGATCAAGAGTCACTCAACCCACTGAGCCACCCCGTGCCCCAAACCAAATTAGAGTTCTGTTACCTCTAGCCTCCCTTCCCCCATTCCCTCTAACTTTCCATCACCCATATTCCATAAGAGGGTGTTCTGGGTATCCATTTCTAGACTGACAGTAAGCAGTCATAAATTTCTACCACTCTCTGTAAAATTTATTATAGGAGGTCCTTGTTTCTGAGAATCTCTTTAAAAAAAAAAAGAATGTAAAGTAAAGAAAACACTTTATTTTTTTAAAGATTTTATTTATTTATTTGACAGGGAGAGAGAGAGATCACAGGTAGGCAGAGAGGCAGGCAGGGAGAGAGAGAGAGAGAGAGAGAGAGAGAGAGAATCAGGCTCCCTTCTGAGCAGAGAGCCCGATGTGGGGCTCGATCCCAGGACCCTGAGATCATGACCTGAGCCGAAGGCAGAGGCTTTAACCCACTGAGTCACCCAGGCACCCCTAAGAAACACTTTCTTTAAAGTAAAAAAGACCAAAAAACAAAAAACCCAGACTTGATGTGATTGATGATATAGGAAAGAAAAAGAAAGGAACAAGACTAAGGTTCACATTTTAACTTTGCTTTTGCCTTACTGAATAAATTAATAAATATATGACTGGATTATATGTTTATATGATTTTAACATTTCCCAGAGAATTTGGATATATAGAGATATTGGTCAAAAGGTACAAACTTTCAGTTAGAAGATGAATAAGTTCTGGAATTCTAATGTGCAGCATGGTGTATTTAATAACAATATGTACTTGAAATTCGCTGAGAGTAGATCTCAAATGTTCTAACCACATACACAAAAAAAGAGTAACTATGGGAAGTGATGGATATGTTAGTTTGGTGGTGGTAAGCATTTCACAATGTATACTTGATATACAAATATGGTATATACACATACAAATACACAAATACCAAAACATCGTGTTGTATATCTTAAATATATACAAGTTTTACTATAAAAATATTTTTTTAAATCATGTCTCAAAGAGACTCTAATTTGTCTCTCTAAGGGCATGTTTGCTTGACTCATTATCTACTCTCACTTGATTGTATTTTTATTCTCTTCAGGCCCAGAGTCATTCTGGGTTTAGTCAGTGCTCACGCTAGAATCCCTCCATAGATACTTTGAGAGCATCCCAACACTGGGATGAGCGGTGACCTCAGCTGCTCCAGAAGGTGCTGAATTAGGAGAAAATTCAGTCTCTACAGAGATGGACAAAGCCTGGTGAGTAATTCATCACTTAAATGTTGCTACTGTGTTGGGATGGCGGGGTTGTGATCATTTTTACCTTTTAAAATCTTTATAGATTTTTTCAAGATTTTATATATTCGGGAGAGAGAGAATGAGCAGGGGGAGGGGCAGAGGGAGAGGGAGAAGCAGACTCCCCGCTGAGCAGGGAGCCCCACTCTGGCTGGATCCCAGGACCTTGAGAGCATGATGTGAGCCAAAGGCAGACCGTTAACAGACTGAGCCACCTCATGTTTTTCTTTATTCATAATGTTTTTTAAAGTTGTGTTTACAGTTTACAGAACTGAAAACACTCTATTTAATTTTATAGAAAGAGATCTTAGAACCTGAAAATTTTTTCCTTTGGCCAAGTACTTAATCTGGCTAAGTCTCAACTCTACCTACATTGCAAGAGTATTCTAAAGATCAAAGGAGGGGCGCCTGGGTGGCTCAGTGGGTTAAAGCCTCTGCCTTCTGCTCAGGTCATGATCTCAGGGTCCTGGGATCCAGCCCCGCATAGGGCTCTCTGCTCAGCAGGGAGCCTGCTTCCCCCCACCCTCTCTCTGCCTGCCTCTCTGCCTGCCTCTCTGCCTGCCTCTCTGCCTACTTGTGATCTCTCTCTGTCAAGTAAATAAATAAAATCTTAAAAAAAAAAAAATCAAAGGAGATGCAGGTCTGTTTATAGTAGCCTGGGAACTCAGGTGGGGCAGCTGGGAGACCTGGGAGCTGTCAGGGGCCTGCACCAGTGCAGGGAAACAGGCAAGAGAGAGGGTGAGAGGCAGGCGGTCTTGACCCACCAGATTCATGGACATCACTAATAGAAACGAGGGTCGATGGTCGTGTTGGTAACCAGCATGGATTGTGTGTTTACTATGGAGGGTCCAGGCCAAGGACTTTACTTGATTTATTTACTTCCTTCCCACAACATTCCTATACGCAGGTGAGCATGAAGAAAAAACTAATGTCCAGAAATAAAAGCCTAGATTTTCAAGGGAAGAGATTGCAGACGTGGGCCTTTAACCCAGACTGTGCAGGGGAGTCCTTAAGAGCCGGGATTTTGGAACCTGTCTCTTCTAGCACGTATGGGCAGTGACTCCGAGATTTACTTTTTTCTCAGTGCCTGGGTCTCTTCATTTTGAAAAAGAGATGTAGCATCATCCACTTTGGAGAGTTCTGGTGAGGATTAAGTCAGTTCATGTGTGAAGTGCTAGCCCTGTAGTCCTTTTTTTTTTTTTTTTTTTTAAATTTTATTTATTTATTTGAAAGAGAGAGAGACAGCAAGAGAGGGAACACAAGCAGGGGGAGTGGGAGAGAGAGATCCAGGCAGGGCTGGATCCCAGGTCCCTGGGATCATGACCTGAGCTGAACGCAGACGCCTAACGACTGAACCACCCAGGCGCCCCTTGTCCTAGTCTTTTTTTTTTTTTTTTTTTTTAAGATTTTATTTATTTGACGGAGAGAAACACAGTGAGAGGGAACACAAGCAGAGGGAGTGGTAGTGGGAGAAGCAGGCTCCCTGCCGAGCAGAGAGCCCCATGCGGGACTCGATTCCCAGGACTCTGGGATCATGCCCTGGGCCGAAGGCAGACGCTTAACCACTGAGCCACCCAGGTGTCCCTGTCCTAGTCTTTTTACAGACACCAAGCACCCGGTCGAGCTGCTCCCATTCCATCAGGACGGAAATGAAAGCATCTGAAGAACCCCAGAGCAGAGTGGGGCCTCATTCCTAGCTGGAAGTTTAGATGCCCAGCTCTTCGGGCTGACTTTACCCCGAGGCGGACTTCGGTTCTGGGGGCTGCTCCGGTCCGGATGTCGACCCCCGACCCCCGCCAGCCACGCCCCGGCTGGAGGAACTCTGCCCAGCCGCCCCCGGCCGCCTGCGGAGGTGCTGAGGCGAATTCTGCACACGCGTCAAGGCCCTGACCCCGGAGCGGTCGCCCGTGCTGGGGACTGCAGGTCTCACTCACGGGTAATGAGTGCATGGTCGTGTCTCCGGGAGAAAAAAACGTGTGGGCCCCACGCTGCGGACGCCGAGCTGGGGGCTAAGGAGCAGGGCTGGGAGAAGACAGGTGGTTGCTAGAGAAAACCGCTGAGCCAGGTGAGGGGCGCACTTTCACCGGCGGGGGTATAATTTAGAGCTAAGACGTCACCTGCCCCGTTGCGGCGTCCTGGGCTGTACCCCTCCGCGAGGGGTGACGCCCGGAGGAGCTAGTTTCTCCCCGGCGTCTCAGCTAGGAAGGCCGGCGCCCCGGCGTGTGCGGTGAAGGCCATAATGCAAGGCCTCTGGAAGTGAAGTCCTCTGGGGCGAGAAGGGCAGAGCCGCAGTATGTCTCAGACTTTGAGCAGAACCAAGCTTGACTCCGGAGGATCAGGCCGGTAGTGTACCTCCCTCACCCTGCCTGGTAGAAGCCTGTCGAAAGGTCGGGCAAATTCCCCGGGGGCTCAAGGCCTTGGGCGGCAGGCAGCTTTAAGACGGGCCTCTCAGCGCGCTGGGCAGGGAGGCCAGGCTGCAGACAGCGGGTGTAGTTCACGCCCCGAGCTGCTGGGGAGCCAAGGGAGGAAGGCGGCCAGGGAGCTGTGGCCCTGCAGAGCAGTGCGTGGTGCTCGTGGACGGGGGAGTGGAAAGAGCAGGGCTGACCTGCCGAGTCAAGGAGCCCCTTCCCTGCTGGGTCTCCCTGCACCGGCCGAGCGGTGTAGCTGGCACGAGGATGAGAACAGGAAGAAGAAGAAAGTGTGGTTCGGGTGGGGAGATGGGGGGCTCGGCCAAGTTGGACAGTTATTGGTACTGCTTTGGGAGGTTTGATCTGGCTTGGGGGGGAGGGGCGGCAGATTTTAGAGGTGTTTTTTTATAAACTCATTGTGAGTGCAAGGCATTGTCCTAAGTGCTTTTTTAAAGATTTTACTTATTCATTTGACAGAGAGACACACAGAGAGAGGGAACACAAGCAGGGGGAGTGGGAGAGGGAGAAGCAGGCTTCCCGCTGAGCAGGGAGCCTGACAGGGGGGCTCGATCCCAGGACTCTAGGCTCATGCCCTGAGCCAAGGCAGACGCTTAACGACTGAGCCACCCAGGTGCCCTTAAGTGCTTTAAATTTAAGATATTTCATCCCCCTGGTTTTGAGTCTAGGCAGGCTAGCATGAGAGGTCAAGCTCTTCACACTCGTTCCACTCTGCAGAAGACTCCAGTCGCGAGGGCTCGGGTGCAGGAAAACAGGGAGCAGTAGCCTGGGGAGGTGAAGGACACTGAGATAGTTAAAGGAGAGAGGATTTGAAAAAAACTCCACCTGTCTCGCGCCCCCCCCCCCCCCGCACTAGCCAGAAAATAGAAATGCTGCCGAGAAATCAAGGCTAAGAAAGAATGCCCTGATGCAGCTTACCCCCAGCCTTTGGTGCTGTAAGCACACCAGGAATCAGATACATGCCCGCCTTCCAGAAGCTTTTCCTGAAGAGGGTATCTTAAAGGACACTTTAACAAAAATAAGAAGTAGATACGTTCTTTGAAAAGGGACAAATCAATTCGTCAAAACAACTAACAAGCAGAAGCCGAGGATAAAAAAAAAAACTTTTTTAAGAGCTGTGAATGGGAACATTTGATGTGATTCTGGGTCCGGGTAGATCACCTGACAGGAAATGCCGACCGGCTTAATCAGTTGTGTGCTTTGTGTTTGCATTCACCACAATGTGGTCCTGGTCACAGTGATTTGGGTGCCAGGGGACAGAAAGCCGGAAAGGGAAAGGATTAGGTGAGAAAAAGAGGGTGGAGAGGAGGTTATCTGAAGGGCGGAGCTTCCCACAGAGGGAGGGGCTTAGACTGGACTGTGTTTTCTAGTAGGAACAGGCCACTGCTGGGTTCCTGCTCTTCTAATGAGAGAAGGTTTACACAGCACTTACTCTGTGGTGCATTCAGCGAACTAAAGTCTTGTGGAAGAGGAGACACGTCTCCAAGGCAAGACAAAGTGGGGGCTGTCCGCAAGAGGCAGGTGCATAGATGGAAGGCTCACTGGACCTGACTTTCAAGGGTCGCCTCAAGGGCAGGGCTGACGGGCGCTCTTGGCCTCTGCTTCCCCTCTCCTGGCTCCCCAAGTGGGAACCCAGCACCTGGGAGTCGCTGAATGGAGAAGAACCGCGTTGACGGTGTGCTTTCCTTCTGTACACCTCAGGGGCACTATGAGGGAAGACGATGCAGGCAGAGAATTTGATTTTCTTAGAGCTTAGCCAGAGGTCTGGGGCTGCCCAGAGGCTGGGGAGGCCTTGACTGACAGAATGGTCTGGAGTAACGTGCCTATGCCTGGGAGGCGGGGTCCAAGGCCAAGACCGAGGATGCAAGGAAAGTGGTTGCCATCCTGGTGGAAGACTGGCTTCCTGGCATCCTGAGAGGGTGTGTTCATTTTCAGGGTGTGAGGAACAAGAAGAGACAGCCTGATGAGGAGGGCAGGAAGGAAGGCCCTAATGGCGGACCTGTGCCCATCCAATGGTTGCCCCCAGTCTGCTTCCCTGTCTCCTCCCCACCTCCTTGAGATCTGCCCCCAGAAGCTTACATGGGAACTGAACGTCCCTACAGTGGATTCTATTTTTACACCTACCCATATTATGCTTCCTGAGATGTTTCCTCATTTCTGTTTGGTTCTCAATTGTCAGTGTTTTCACAAACTTTAGCTTTAACAAACTTTCTCTATTTCCACCTATCCTCCCCAAGCCAATCTTCTCCCTACTTCCTCCAGCTTACACGTGTGCACTCTTGAATGTAAAGGCCAAGTTTGAGTTTAAAGGAACGCTCTAAGAATTCCTATTAGGATTTTGCTTTGCTTGTTATGGATTTCCCACCTCTTGGTGAAGAGGCACAGCAATGCCAGACCACCCGAGACCCAGTAAGTCTCCTCCACCTGGTATCTGCGTGACCTCAGATAATTTCCTTAAATTCTACCAGCCTCAGTTTTTTCATTTGCAGAGTGGGGCTATTAATAACACAACAAGTTCACCTAATTTAGGCTTACGCTCAGAATTACCGGTGATTCATGCAGAGACCCTGGCATAGTGCCCGGCACATCATGAGCATTCAGTCGTGAATAACTGTTCATGTTGACTTCAAAGAGGTCATTTTTGTACTTTTCAATATCTTGGTAAATAACCCACAGCACAGTCCTGGGAATTCGTAGCTCTTACATCGTGAGAATTGCTAAGCATTTACGGAGTTTTCAGGCACATCCTTTTTGAGGGGAAGTTTAGTATTTCATGGGATGTTTGGCTGGAAGAATCAAAGTAAGCTCAGTTTTCATTGTGAAATGAGATCCAGTGTATTGTCTGACCCCGCACAATAGAATCAAATTTTCATGGGATCAGGATTCGTGTCTCATCTTGCTTCTTCCTGTATCCCCAGTACCTGGAATAGTACAGTTGACCCTTTAACAACATGTGGGTTTGGGGTGCCGCCCTCTACGCAGCTGAAAATCGGCATAGAAGTTTTGACTCTCTAAAAACCTGACTGTTAGTCTATAGTCGATGGGAAACCTTACCAATAACAGTCCGTTAACAGATTTTGCATGCTGTTTTCTGTGCTGTATTCTTTCAATAAAGTCAGAAAAGGAAATGTTAAGAAAATCATAAAAAAACATACATTTACAGTACTGTACCATATTTATCAAAAGAAAGTGTATCAGTGGATTTGTACAGTTCAGACCCCTGTTGTTCAAGGTCAACTGCATGGCACCTAGTAGGCACTCAAAAAATATTTCCTGGTGAATATATGTATAGTCAGATTAGTCCCAGTAAATTGTTTAAAGGAGCAAACGTGTCTGTCTATACATATCTGTACACCCTTCTTTTATTTTTTAGCCTTTTCCATCATGACAAGTGTGCTTTTAATCCCCACCCCCTATTTTACCCATCCCTCCATCTAGCTCCCTTCTGGTAACCATCAGTTTCTTCTTATAGTTAAGAGTCTGTTTCTTGGTTTGTCTCTCTTTTCCTTTTTTCCCCCCTTTACTTGTTTGCTTTATTTCTTAAATTCCACATAAGATTGACATCATATTTTATTTGTCTTTCTCTGACTTATTTCACCGAGCATTATACCCTCTAGTTCTAGCTATGTTGTTGCAAATAGCAAGATTTCATTCTTTTTTATTGCTTAGTAATATTCCATTATGTGTATACCACAACTTTTTTATCCATTCATCTATATGTGGACACTTGGGTTACTTCCATAGTTTGGCTGTTGTAAATACTGCTGCAGTAAACATAGGGGTGCATGTATCCCTTTGAACTAGGGTTTTTTGGGTAAATACTCATCAGTGTGATTGATACCATTTTTGTTGTTTGTTTTTAGATCTCTGACAACACTGGTCATCATATTAAATGTAAGTAGATGAATCCGCTTCTTGGGGCCTGCCTGGAAAGACAGCCATGGCTGAGGGAGGGGTGCCTGTCTGTGGACTTGGGGGAAAGCTCAATGTGTGCCAGCTGCCCTGAGAGGCTCAGGAAAGCATCCCACAATTCCCCCATGACACCTGAAGAGGGGCTTGGAAGTGGTTGGGAGCCAGATGGTCCATCTGGAAAAGCCTGACATCAGAGCCAGGAAGAAGCAGAGTGCAGGGGCCCAGTTCCAGAGGCCACAGTTAACGATGACCATCACAGTGAGGCCAGTTCATCAGGATGAAGACTAGCTAAGGAACACTAAGTCACTGCTAAGCGGAGCCAGCCCCCTTGACAATGGCTCTTGGTGCAGACCCCTCCCCATTAGAAAGAGGGATGACAGGTGAGGCAAGGTGGTAAGTCTTGCACTGAGTTTAAACTCTGAATTCACCCTGTTGAAATAGGGAGTTACCGAATTACTTTAAACCTAACACACGTGTATACATACTTTATGCAGGAATCTGGCTGGCCAAAAAGCTTTTATGATGCCTAAAGTCAGAGGCTTGAAACCAGGTGATTTCGAAAGTCACATGAATAACAAAACAAAATCGTGTAACATGTGTTCCCTAAAAACCTGGTGAAGTGGTTTGCCTGGTAGGTGCCCAGGTCACAGTTAATTTGGTAATTAATTATTTATCAGAAATGCAGCTGCTTGTCGGAATTATAACCTGGTTGAACTTTGGCCTGAGTTGGCAGTTTTCAGAGAAGCAGGTGGCTGAGTGAAAATCCAGGGTCGAATTACACGAGCCAGTGTCTGCCTTTGTCTTCAGTGGGGTATTACGACTTTGAGGGCAATAACACGCAGCTGGTGCGGTGGGTTTCTGATGCTCACATTGAGGGCGTGAGACCCTTGGCTCTCCGTGTCTGCGGCATCCAGTAATTTTGTTCCAGCGCTACTCAGCTATAGGGAATCGAGGTTGGGGGTGAATACTCAGGTGGTCAAGAGGACTAGCAGGTGGCATGAATAGGAGGCTGGGGATGGGGGAAACTTCTAGGCCTCCGAGTGGAATAGGAAATATACAAGAAATGAGACCAGAGCAAGAATTACACTGTTCCAAAAGGGGAGTGGCTGACACCAGTGGTTCGCCAGTTATCAGACTTGGGGCTGGCTCATCTAGCTGCTAATAAGGTTAGATGCTAAACGCCACCCTCGGTGGCTGGTTTGGTTAAATCTTTCTGCATTGGGTCAAGATAGGGTCTGGGACCTGGGAGCAGGGGTGATGCTGCATCGATTCTCTGTTTGTGGCCTCTGTGTTGTTGCCATGATGCTTCGTATGAACGCCCAGTGTGGCCACGTGGAAAGAGTTCCAGCCAGGGTTCCGTCCTGGTCTCTTCACTGGAAAGCTACCTCTCTCTCTGAGGCTCGCTCCACTTATCTGTAGAATGGGACAATAACAATGCTCTCAGTGTACTGTGCGGGTGGGATGAAATAAAGTAATTAAAGGTATTTTTTAAGAAGTTCACGGGCCAAAGCCATGGTAAGAGAAAGAGTTACAATTATTGATTTTGCCAGCTATGGGAAGATGTGGATTTGGAGGGGTTGTGGTACATGGAGAGCTGAACAGAACACTCATGTTTTTAATTCATTTCACATGTTTTGTTTTTTTTTTCTGCTTTTTTTGGTGTTAGATAATAGTAGAGGCCTCTAAGGCCAAGGTTTTAAAAGGTAAAGAAGGACATCAGTGAAATATTTGATAGACTGTGAGCAGAACCCAGTCTCCTGATAAGATATTTACATTTCCACTGGATGTTAATGGGCATGTGTTTTAATAGGAAAAAAAAAAAAGCTTTCCAGGCCTTCCTTGATAACAGTCTCCTTGAACTACATGTCTTTTTTTTTTTTAATTTTATTTATTTGACAGAGATCACAAGTATGCAGAGAGGTTTTAATGTGTTTTAATAGGAAAAAAAAAAAAAGCTTTCCAGGCCTTCCTTGATAACAGTCTCCTTGAACTACATGTCTTTTTTTTTTTTAATTTTATTGATTTGACAGAGATCACAAGTATGCAGAGAGGCAGGCAGAGAGAGGGGGGAAGCTGGCTCCCCGCTGAGTAGAAAGCCCAATGTGGGGCTCGATCTCTGGACCCTGAGATCATGATCCAAGCCAAAGGCAGAGGCTTTAACCCACTGAGCTACCCAGGCACCCCTGAACTACATATATTAACTAAGTATATTTCTCCTGGCCCAGAAAAACAAGATCTCTGCTGCTATTGGGTGTTATTGGTTTTTCTTTGCTAATTATCCAGCCAATCCTGTCATGATCCCACCTCTTTTTAGTATTTTATAAACAGGATCTTTATGGGATATTTTGAACTACAAGATTTCAAAGAATTCTGATGACATCCTCGCGCAGTCAGTGTTAACAGTGTTAACTGTATCAAAGTAGGGCGTCTTTGACCCAAGAGGGGCCTCAGCGCTCAATCACAAATTGTCAAAATGTTAGAGGGAAGGCAGATGTCTACTAACACAATTGAAACTAGTTCTTAAAGTGCTGGGTTAACATGAATGAGAAAAAAATTTTTAATGTAACACCAGGGGGAGAGCTGATGAAAAGACCAGGAATCCCAGTAAAAAAAACTTTAAGAATTGAGGTAGCAGTAGCAGGAAGGATGTCTAATAGAAAAACTTAAGAAGAAATGGGATCAGAAGTTTTGGGGGTCCCAGTTGTAAATAATATGCTTTTACCTGTACTGTTTTATCAAAAATAACTTGCTTTCACATTATTTTAATCTGAAGACTGTGCTAATATTTCAGAAAGTTAGAAAAACCGAGAGGAAATATCAGTCACACAGTTCTACTATTTTACTACAACAATTAGAATCTTTTCATATCCCCTCCCCATCCTTATCCCTTTGCTTACTTTTCAAGATTACAGTTGTACACTTGGCACAGCATTACACATTTCCGTGTTGTGCCAGTCTTCATAATTACAGTTTAAATGGACACATTTTGTTTTTTGTCTTCTTCACTGCTTTTTCCCCCTTGTTTCTCAAACCCAATCATATTTCTTCATTGTTTAAAAAAAAAAAATCTCCCTTATCTCTTTGTTTCAAATAGAGTCAATATGTATTGTCAAGTGAAAAAAAGTAAAGCTCAGGAAAAAAAGTCTGTTGCTTGGCCCTTAGAAGGAAGACATTCTCTTTGATTAGAGCAAGTATTGATTTTTGAGACTCCTCTTGGAGTCTCAAAGGGGTTTTAACTCTACTAGCAGCAAAGCCGTTGTGCTCTTTTTAGCAATTCTTCAGTTTTTCTTTCCCTGAGGATTTCTTGTCTTCCCTGTATTGTTTCTTAATCTAATGGAAAATTGTCTCCATGTTCTGCCCGGGGAGCCAGATCTATAAAGTCATAGTCTCGACTTTCTAATGCAACTTCAAATAGGTACCCATTGTTAAAGGATAAACGGAGACATATCAAAAATTTTGAGTTTATTGGAGCAAAAAATCATTTCCAACTGGGCAGCCCCAAACCAGAAGTGGTTAGGAAGACTCCATCAGCAAGAGCTCAGGGGGAGAATTTGACAGAGAAAGGGTGGAGTCAAAGTAAGGAAATCCTTGTGTGGCTTTAAGTAGAAGCTGAGTTGGCTATTTGTGATTGGTTGTCCTTAGTGTTTGTTTCTGTCACCTTGAGACATTTATAGGCTTAGATTCTGATTTAACTTCATATGTCATTGTGTTAGAGCCTTGTCAGTCAGTGGCCTCCTGTTTAATTAGTTTAACACGATTTAGGGGACCCAAGGAAGGTTTGATACAAACCCCTGAGCCCTGGGACCAGAACTGAAACTTAGTGCTGTACTTCTGAACACTGCATTGCTTCCAGACTTCAGCCATTGGTCTGCCTGAGTTCTTTGGGGCCTCTGAATTAATCTCTACAAATTCTAGGGTGTGCCTCTATTGTGCATTTTTATTTGTGTATCGTATTAATATATATATATTAATATATATGTATGTGTATATGTATTTATACACACACACACACACACACGCCAGTATTTCTTGAACAAAAGAGCAAACATGAGCCAAGTATTTTAACAAGGTCCATGCACCATTTAGGTGAATTAACACCAGTACTTGATGGCATCAGTCAGGAGGTGGTTTCACTTTTCTGAACCGTTTTCCGAACTCAGATACCCACCCCTTCCAGCGCCCTCCTCTTTAGAGCAGCCAAAGCCCTTGCTCTCTCCTGCCCTCCCCACTTTTTAGAAATACACGTCTCAGCACTGTGAACACCCCCAGGTACATAGTAGGTACTCAATAAATCGATCAAGTGAATAAACGAAAAGTACTGATTCTCATAGAAGTCTTACTAGATGCTACGCATCTAGTAGTTTCACACCAGACCTCCTTTAAGTCCTGTAATCTTGCAAGGTGTTATTTTCCCCACTCTACAGAGGAGAAAAAGGAAGATTCCAGGAATATAGTGACTTTTTTTCAAGTTCCGACCATTTGTGGTGGGCTGAATAATGCCCTCCCCAGAGATGTGTGCATCCTAATTCCCAGAACCTGCAAATACGTTACCATGTATGCCAAAAGGGACTTTTGCAGATATGTTATATTAAGGATATTGAGATGGGAAGATTATCCTGGATTATTGGGGGGTGGGTACAGGGGGGCAATATAATTGAATGTAATAATAAATATATGAAAAATATAAATATATATGTATAAATATATTATAATGTAGAAATATATTATAAATACATATATAAAAATATAAAAGAATATAATTCTTTTTCTTTTTTTTTTTTAGAGAGAGAGAGAGAGCATGCAAGCATGGGAGGAGGGGCAGAGAGAGAGGGAGAGAGAATCTTAAACAGACTCCATGCTCAGCACAGAGCCTGACCTGATGCAGGGCTCGATCTCACAACCCTGAGATAATGATCTGAGCCGAAATCCAGTTGAACACTTAGCCAACTGAGCCACCCAGGTGCCCTCACAAGGGTCCTTTTAGGATGGAGGCAAGAGGGTCAGCTAGAGAGAAGGCAGTGTGACCAATGATGACGTGGACTGGGGACATGATCTGAGACCACCAGACAGGGAATGTGGGAGGCTCCAGAAGCTGGACAGGGTATGGAAGTGGATTCTCCCCTTGAGCCTCCAAGGGACCACAGCCTTCGTTTTAGCCAATAAACCCATCTTGGACTTCTAACTTCCAGAGTAGTCAGTTCAAAATGTGTGTTGTTTTATGCCACTAAGTTTGTGGTCATTTGTTACCGCAGCAGTGGAGCTAGTACAGCACTGTAACTGGTCAGTGAAAGGGCAGGACTCCTAACAATCTTATAGCAACTTAGTCCTTTCTCACTGCTGCCCGGTACCCCTGCTGTGGGGGCTGGTTCTTTCCTGGCCTGAGATGAAATCTCATGCGAATGCCATAACTTATCCCATGTTAAAGTCCCCAGTCACCCTCGTCTTCCAGTGCTCTTGGATCCATAATTAAAATGTCATTTTAAAACGCAATCCATAATTTTAATTTAATCCATAATTAAATGTCATTTTTAAAATGCAACCCATAAACTTCCAACATAAAGCTCCCCCTTTCCCAGCCAGTACCTCCTGTCAGAGCGAAGCCTGCTGTGGCCACTTTGGCTCTCCTGATAATACTGGCTTCTCCTTCTCTCATCCAGACTTGTTATAAATCCCGAAGACTGCAAAGTTGCAGTGGAGAGAGGAAGGAAAGGGAAAGGACAGGAAAGGTCTTATTTGACCAAAACCTTTCTGGTTTAGTCTCCTCTGACCCAGCAAGGGTTTAGAGACAACTTTTCTTTTGTGGGTTTCTTGGCGATGTGCTTCCAAGTTGAAGGTTTCCCCCTGCCATTCCTTTGTTGGGGAAGCTTATGTACCTTCTGGCGCTTCACTCAGCAACTCTTCCCTCTGCTCCTCTTGTCTCTCAGAGCATCCAGCCCTCATTCTTCCAAGGCAACTCCCTGTTGCAAAGCCTCAAGGTGGCCAGGCAGGCTTTTCTTCCAGGTCCCCCCTTTGGTCTTAGACAAACACCACATCCTCTGGGACCTCTGGGATCACAGTGACACCCCAACACTATGGTCCGCTCTGCTGCCCAGGCTGTTTCTGCCAGCCTGACCTCTCCAGCTGTCTTGCCCACAGAGGAAGCCCTTTGAGTGAGCCCTTTACGCCCATGATAAGACCCTGAGGGGGAACCCCCCAACCTCCCACACACAGTTCACTGGCATTTCTCTGTGGACATGTTCCAATCTCTAAGTTCCAGCTCTCCAGTTTTAACTCAGAGATTTGCAAGTGGTGACAGAGTTTGAGCCACCTCCTTTGAAAATAGACACTTTGCACTGCTGCCATTTTAAGTCATATGTAGGTCATTGTTTTACAACCAGACAGGGGGAGAAACCTAAACCAGATTGCACTGGGAGATAAGCCAAAAATAATAAATCTGGTTCTGGTCCCCTCAGTATGTGAAGCCTTGACCTTCTCTAGTCTAAATAGGTTTCCAGACTCTATAATCCCTACCTCTCCCAATGGGGGTGGGAGCTGTCATTTGATTCCTGCCTCATTCTCTTAAAAACTTTACCCTGACTTTTACAGTGTTGACATCTGACCGTATGTTATGACTTTGGAGGACCTGATAATCCTGTGAAAAAGTTGCTGTTTTTCTACCAATGACAGGCTAATGTCTACTAGGTAACCTTGCCAATACTGAGGGTTGTGTTTTTTTCCCCTAAAATATCTCTCACAGATTTTATTTTATATTTTATTTCTGCCAGTCCTTCTGAAGTCTGACACCCTTGAAAAAGTGAACTTCTTTTCTTTCCTAAATGCTTTGTCTCTGAATCTTCTTTTCTCAAATCCTACATAGGCTGATAGTATTGTACTTAGGAATGTGGGAGTGACGGGCATCTATTTCTTGGAGTCTCAGACAAAGCTGAGACCAACATCATTCTCTTGTCACATTCTGGCCCAAAAGTCAGGGGCAAGCCTGGGATTCAAAGTTGGGTAATCTGAAGCTGGTCCATTTTCTACCACACTTCGGTGTCCCAGTTATTATGGAGTTAAAATGCCCTGGTTTCATTCAGACTTAAACAACCACCGACTTCATACTGCTATTTGCAGAAGATGTTATATACAAAACTAAAGGTAACCATATATCAAAACCCACTAATAAACATGTAAAGCATAAAGAGAAAGAAATCTAAATACAGCACTAAAGAAAAGCAGCAAAACATGAAAGACTGGCAAGAAAGGATCAGAGAAAATCTCCAGAAACAACCACAAAACAAACAATGAAATAGGAATAAATACATACCTATCAATAATTACTGTGAATTTAAGTGGACTAAACACTCCAGGGAAAAGACGTGGAGTGTCAGAATGAATTAAAAAATAATAAGACCCGTTTATGTGCTGCCTACAAGAGGTCATTTTCGACCTAAAGACAACTGTAGACTGAAAGTGAGGGGACAGAGAAACATTTATCATGCAAATGAAAATCATAAGAAAGCTGGAGTAGCAATACTTATATTGGACGAACTAGATTTTTTTTTTTAAGGTTTTATTTATTTGAGAGACAGTGAGCATGAGTGGGGGGAGGGGAGGACCCGAAGGAGAATGCCAAGCAGACTTCCCATTGAGTATGGAACCTGACACGGGGCTCAGTCCCAGGACCCTGAGATCATGACCTGAGCCAAAGGCAGACACTCAACTGACTGAGCCACCCAGGCACCCCCAAACTAGACTTTAAAACAATTACTGTAGCAAGAGACAAAGAAGGACACTATATAATGATAAAGAGGATGATCCAACAAGAAAAGTTAACAATTGTAAATATTTATGCACCCAAATATATAAAACAGTAACACATAAAGGAACTAAGCAGTAATAATACAATAATAGCAGGGGACTTTAACACCCCACTCACATCAATGGACAGATCATCTAAACAGAAAATCAACAAGGAAACAAAGACTTTGAATGATACACTGGACCAGATGGACTTAACTAACAGACATAGAACATTCCATCCTAAAAGCAATATGCATTCCTTTCAAGTACACATGGGATGTTCTCCAGAAAATAGATCACATATTAGGCCACAAAACAGTCCTTAACAAATACAAAAAGATTGAAGTCCTACCATACACTTTTCTGACCACAATGCTATGAAACTAGAAGTCAACAAGAATGAATCTGGAAAGACCATACATATATGGAGGGTAAATAACATGCTACTTAACAATGAATGGGCCAACTAGGAAATCAAGGAAGAAATAAAAAAGAAATACATGGAAACAAATGAAAACACAGTCTAAAACCTTCAGGATGCAGCAAAAGTGGACCTAAGAGGGAAGTATATGGCAATACAAGCCTTTCTCAAGAAGCAAAAAAATCTCAAACAACCTAACCTTATACCTAAAGGATCTAGACAAAAAACAACAAATGAAGCCTAAAGCTAACAGAAGGAAGGAAATAATGAAGATTTGAGCAGAAATAAATGATACAGAAATGAAAACAAAAGCAAAAGCAGAACAGATAAATGAAAACAGGAGTTAGTTCTTTGGAAAAATTATTAAAATTGGTTAACTTCTAGTCAGACTTATCAAAAAGAAAAAGACCAAGATAAATAAAATCACAAATAGAAATAACAACCAACACCACAGATATACAAATAATTATAAGAGAATATTATGAAAAACTACATGCCAACAAATTATACAAACTAGAAGAAATGGATAAATTCCTAGAAACATAAAGACTACCAAAACTGAAGCAGGAAGAAATATAAAACTTGAACAGACTAATAACTAGCAAAGAAATTGGATCAATAATCATAAAACTCTCAAGAAACCAAAGTCCAGGACCAGGTAATTCTACCAAACATTTAAATAAGAGTTAATACTTATTCTTCTCAAACTAGCCCAAAAAACAGAAAAGGAAGAAAAGCTTTCAAATTCATTCTATGAGGCCAGCATCACCCTGATGCCAAAATAGATAAAGACAGCATGCACACACACAAAAGAACCGTAGGCCAGTATCTCTGATGAACATAGATGCAAAAATCCTCAACAAAATACTAGCAGACTGAATCCAACAATCATTAGGAAAATAATTCACTACAATCAAGTGGAATTTATTCCTGGGTTGCAATACTCACAAATCAATCGATGTGATACAGCACATTAATAAAAGGATAAGAACCATATGATCCTTTTAATAGATGCAGAAAAAGCATTTGATAAAGTCCAACATCATTCTTGACAAAAAACCTTAAAGCACGTTTAGAGGGAACATACTTCAACATAATAAAGGTCATATATGAGGAACTCACAGCTAACATCATACCCAATAGTGAAAAACTGAGAGCTTTTCCTCTACGCTCAGAAACAAGAGAGGGATGTCCACCCTCACCACTTGTATTCATCATAGTACTGGACATCCTAGCCACAGCAGTCAGACAACAAAAAGAAATAAAAGTCAACTAAACAGGCAAGGAAGAAGTAAAATTTCACTATTTCCAGATGACATGATACTCTATACAGAAAACCCAAAAGACTCCACCAAACAAAACTGCTTGAACTGATAAATTCAGCAAAGTTGCAGGATATAAAATCAATGGACAGAAATCTGTCACAGTTCTATACACCAATAATGAAGCTGCAGAAAGAGAAATTAAGGAATCAATCCCATTTATAATCACACCAAAAAGAATAAAATACCTAACCGAAGGGTAAAAGATTTGTATTCCAAAAACTGTAAAACACTTATGAAAGAAATTGAGGAAAACACTTATGAAGAAATTGAGAAATTATGGAAGAAATTCCAGAGAAATGGAAAGACATTCCATGTTCAAAGATTGGAAGAACAAATATTGCTAAAATGTCTGTACTACCCAAACCTATCTACACATTTAATGCAATCCCTATCAAAGTACCACCAGCATTTTTCACAGAGCTAAAACAAACAATCCTAAAATTTGTATGGAACCACAAAAGACCTCAAGTAAGCAAAGCAGTCTTGAAAAAGAACAGCAAAGTTGGAAGAATCATAATTCTGAACTTCAAGTTATATTACAAAGCTGTAGTGATCAAAACAGTCTGGTACTGGCACAAAAATAGACAAATGGATCAATGGAATGGAACAGAAAACACAGAAATGGACTCACAATTATATCGTCAATTAATCTTTGACAAAGCAGGAGAGAATATTCAATAGGAAAAAGACTTCAGCAAATGGTGTTAGGAAAGTTGTACCATTTCCTTACACCATACACAAAAATAAATTCACAATAAATTAAGGACCCAAATGTGAGGCATGAAACCATAAAAAATCCTAGAAGAGAACAGAGGCAGTAACTTCTCTGACATCAGCCATAGTAAATTCTAGATAGGTCTCCTGAGGCAAGGGAAACAAAAGCAAATATGAACTATGGGGCTACATCAAAATAAAAAGCTTCTGCACAATGAAGGAAATAATTAACAAAAATTAAAAGGCAACCCATGGAATAGGAGAGAATATTTGCTAGTGATATAGTCAATAAAGGGTTAGTATCAAAAATATATAAAGAACTTACAAAACTCAGGGTTCCTGTGTGGCTCAGTTGGTTGAGCATCCAACTCTTGATTTTGGCTCAGATTGTGATCTCAGGTCTTGGGATCGAGCCCCACTTCAGGTTCTGAGCTCAGAGAGGGTTCTGTTTATCCCTCTCCTTCTGCCTTTGCCCCCCCCAAATAAAATCTTTTTTAAAAACATAAAACTCAACACCCAAAAAATAGCACAATTAAAAAATGGGCAGAACACATGAATAGGTATTTTTCCAAAGAAAACATACAGATAGCCAACAGATACATGAAAAGATGTTCAATATCACTCATTGTCAGGGAGATGCAAATCAAAACTACAATGAGGTATCACCTCACATCCCCCAGAATGGCTAAAATCAACAGCACAAGAAATATCAGTTGTTGGCAAGGATGTGGAGAAAGGGGAACCCTCTTATACTGTAGGTGGGAATGCAGACTGGTGCAGCCACTCTGGAAAACAGTATGGAGGGTTCTCAAAAAGTTAAAAATAGAATTATCCTACGATCCAGCAATTGCACTATTGGGTATTTACCCAAAGAATAAGAAAACGCTAATTTAAAGTCATACCTGCACCCTGATGTTTATTGCAGCATTATCTACAATAACCAAATTATGGAAATAGCCCAAGTGTCATTGACTGATGAATGGATACTTGGCCAAAAAAAGATGAAATCTTGCCACTTGTAATGGCATGGACAGAGCTAGAGAGTATAATGCTGAGTGAAATAAGTCAGAGAAAGACAAACACGTGATTTCACTCATATGTGGAATTTAAGAAACAAAACAAATGAGCAAAAGGGGTTAAAAAAAAAAAAAGAGAGAGATTGAGAAACAACCAGGAAATAGACTCTTAACTCTAGAGCACAAACAGATGGTTACCAGTGGTGGGGGTTGGGGGGAAACAGGTGATGGGCATGAAGGACTGCACTTGTGATGAGCCCTGGGTGTTGTATGGAAGTGTGGAATCACTGTATTGTACATTTGAAGCCAATATCACACTGTACGTTAAACTAACTGGAATTTAAATAAAAAAAAAAAAATAAAGTGCGCTGGCTTCCCTTCTTAGTCTGTGTTGAGACTTTCATCTTTCCTGGTGCAATGGAAGGCGTTGTCACCAATGCCTCCATTTCCTTAGCTGATCTCAGGGAAGGAGGTTGTGGAGGCAGCCATCCCAGTGTCCCTAAAAGTCCCCTCACATGTGATGCCATGTAAGAAATTTAATTCTGGGGGGCGCCTGGGTGGCTCAGTGGGTTGAGCCTCTGCCTTCGGCTCAAGTTATGATCTCGGGGTCCTGGAATTGAGCCCCACAACGGGCTCTCTGCTTGGCAAGGAGCCTGCTTCCCCCCTCCCTCTCCCTGTCTCTCTGCCTGACTGTGATCTCTTTCTCTCTGTCAAATAAATAAAAATAAAAAAATCTTTAAAAAAAAGAAATTTGATTCTGAGAAGAGAAGCAAGTCAGTACTAGTCTCCTTTTACAAATGAGTTTTAGCTCAGTGGTGACAATGGGATCATCCAACAGTATCAGTTCCTACTTGGGTTCCAGGCTCTGTAATTCCGTCTCCTGCCTTCTTAGCATTGCCCATCAGCTCCACCACATTTCCGTTTTCGGCTTTCCCCTGCTCACTCCAAGATGCCTCCTGATGATCTACTTGGCCAGATATGTTCTTCCCATCAGCATTTGGCACCCGGCACCCCGATGTGGATGGAAACAGCTGATTCACCTCACTCCATCCCTGCCCACTTGCTCTGTGTCCCCCCTCCTGCAGGGTCTGACTGACTTGACAGTCGTGAACATATTACTAACTGAGCAGAATTAATATCAGCATATGTGCTTGAGCAAGGTGACCAAAGTGAGATTTTCTCTGTCCTGATGCCTCTCATGTACAATGTTTTTCTTTGAAAATGTGTTTTAAAGATCAAACGTATACTAGATGCTGCGGAGCCCTGACCAGCTCACAGCCTGATGAGAGTGGCACACTTGCAAGCAAATCCTTGCTATTCAGTGTGACAAGCTGCTGTCAAGTTCATTCATGCAAATGGATGGTGATCTTAAGGTGGTCTCCTACCTAGGGAAGCTTCTGTGTGGTGTCGGGTACTGTGCTAAGCGCTTTGGCCATTCAGTGAATTTCTTAAAGTGGATTAGGCTGTACATTGTTGTGTGTGTATGTGTGTGGGGGGGAGGGGCAGTGCATGTGTGTGCGCGTGCACACGCACGTGTGTGTGTGAGTACAATCGCACACATCTTCTGGGGCTTCTCAAGGCCATCTGTCCTTTCTATGATGCCCGGCACAGGGCCAACCCCCCAGGATTTAGTCAGAAGTCATAAATTAAATTCCAGGCTCTGCTGAGTGATCTGGAGGAAACCATTCAAATGCTCTGAATTTCGGTTTCCTCGTCTTTGAAATAAAAATCAGATCCTGCCTCCTGGAGCTGTGCCCAGGATGAAGAGAAAGAATACATACGTATGGAAACAGCTTTGTCAACTCTGACGTGTTGAGCCCAGGTGACACGCGGTGACTCGGGCCACGGTTTGAAAGAAATGCCTCTGGCTCTCAGAGAGCATGTAGGGGCCCCGCTCTGTCCTCAACGCCTCTCTGCCTGTGCTTTGTGTCCTCTGCTCACCTGGGTAGAGCCTACCTGCCCTCCCGCTCAGGGTGCCAAGCTGCTGGCTGCTGCTGGGAAACTGGGAGGAAGCAATGAAGAAGAAGGGGCAACCGGCCAGGAAAAATAGGAAGTTGGTGCATTTGGATGATGATGGGGCTATTTTTTTTTTTTTTTTTTTTTGGCTGGAAGATAAGAGTGTTTTTGTTAGTTTAAGGGGGGAAGGGAGCTCATAGCAGTTATCTGAAAGGACCTTGTTTGTGGATGGCTCCAGACTTTGAGACCTGGCCAGTGCTGGCACTAGGTGAAACTGAAGTGTTTTTAACCCAGAGGAAAATCCCCAGTGTCTCCTGATTATTGGTACAGTGCTGAAGTCTGCAGAGGGAACACACGCCCAGGCCAGGTTGTACCCACTCGAGGAGGTCTTAGGGACACTGTAGTGGCCCTGTCACTTCTGCTGGGTTTCTACTGAGACCAAAGAGGGGGCGGGTGGGGGAGCCCTGCAAGTGTCAGGGAAGAGGCCCATTCCTCTGTCTGATCTGCGGTGAACTTAAATGCAACAGCTGATCCGAGGGGACAACTCAGGTTTTCCCACGTTCCCAAGGCCTCCTGGGTGAATGCTGAGACATAGACTCTGGATCCAGCTTGCTGATGAGCTCTTCAGTCCGGGCTCAAAGCCCTTCCTGAGCTAGTCCAGCCTAACCCTCTGTCCACCTCTCTCTGTCCTCTCGCCCGCATGCTCTTTCCTCTCTGCCATTCCTTCATCTTGCAGGAGTCCCTTACATCTCTGTATCTTTGCTTCTGCTTGCCAGACTTTCCCCTCTCCTAAGCCTTTCATCTCTGTGACACCAAGGTGCTATGAAGCCTTCACCATGCTCCCA
>CM053609.1:33274889-33310077 GCA_028646535.1 Procyon lotor
AGAAGTCTCTTATGGTTTGTCTCCCTCCCCATCCCTTCCTGTTTCATTTCTCTCCCACATTGTAGCTCTTGCTGCAGCTGCACACATCAGCATTTGTCTGCCCACTGGGGTTGAAGGCAGGCCCAAGTCACTTTACTTTTACATTAAAATTCTAATCTATGTTGGAAGTATCCTGATAAACAGAGAAATGGATATAATTTAATCTTTTTTCCATATGGCTATCCAGTTATTTCCAATAGTGGACTATTGGAAAACCCCGCTCATCCTCACCGATTTGGTAGGTCCCTTTAGCTCATTCCAAAGGAATATTTAATAGAAATCATTGAGCTCATTCTAACAGTCACATGGAAGAGAAAACATGTGGACTAGTTCCTTCCTCCAAAATATTTTTCAAAGAAGAACAATAAAGGGGGTCTCACCCTACAAATATCAAGATGAAAAAAAAAATTATAGCAAGTAAAACAGTGTTGTATTGACATTGGACTAGATTAGAGATCAAAGAGCCTAAAACAAAAACAAAAGCAGAACCCTCCAGATTTAAAAAGGAGGTTTATGGTAAAGGAAATATTTTAAATCTTTGGGAGGATGGGTAACATTTGTTAAATTGTGTCAAGACAACTGGATTGCTATCTTTTTTTAAAGAGAATATCTTCTTGGTTTGTTTGTGTATGTATATAATGATATAGTCAAGGAAATGTGGCTTTTCCTTTTGGCCCAGGGATTTGCTGGCTTAATACCTCATATTTTGAGACTACTCTTAGAGGGTCACCCAAATAAATTAGAAGGATCTTAGGCTTAAAGATAGAAACACTTTTATTCAGAGGATACGTGATGATAGCATGAACACAGACGTGTGACTGACTGGGGTGACGCAGAGAAGCACACTTGCCGGGCACGTCTGCTAGTGTCACAGTTGCCCCAGATGAGTTCTTGATCGAGGAAGTGCCCTAGGGATGAGCAGCCCTCTAGCTGTGCCAAGAGTTGAGAAAGTGCGGCCGGTGCAGGTGACTCAGGATGCAAACATTCCATGTCTCCCAGAGAAGAAACCACACTCCTTACCTTCAGAGGCCCCCGCAGCTGGTCTAGCTGAGAGTACCAGCCCCACAGGCCCCACTGCACATGTGCCTTCTGGCCTCCCTAACCCCGCTCCCAGCTCTCTGGGTCAAGGGTCAGTGGAAGGCAGCAATAAGATATACTTGGCTTTTTACTTCAGCTCTTGATGTGTGTACTCTTTGTCCTTGGGTCTAACCCAACGCCAACAATGGGAAGACATATGGCATTAGAACTGCAAAAGTTGGAAGACACAGGGAAAGCCTTAGAAGCCGTGGCTAAGGGGAAAGAGGTGCTAACTGAGGGAAGATTTAGAGGAAAGAGAGTTGTTTTGGTTTGGTTGGTTGGCTCTGTTTCTGAAGATGGGAGTGACTGAGCGCTATTTATGCCAAGGGGAAGATACTCTTTTTGAAAGGGTTTAAGGTCTATGAGAAAATTCTCTCCAGAGTCTGACCAATAGTGACAGCTTCAATTACCAGTTAAGCTGCTATTCCCAGGCCCCTCCTTCAAGATCCATAGTTTCAAGTACTCACCTGACTTTAGCCTTACCTGCAGCATCTTAATTTCTTACACAGAGAATCCAGTCATATACTTACTGGGTAATTGGAAACTAATTTGAAACCACAGCCCCCAACGTAGAAGGGAAGAAGTTCTTTCAAAAGATGAAGTCCAGAGCATAGATGATGCAAAAGTTAGTCTTGGTTAAAGAGGAGGGAATGGAGTAAAGATACAAGAAGATTAATGTACACATATAACTAAAGACATTGCCTTTTTTCTGTGAAGTGATTTGCGCGTTCTTTTGCCTGGTAGGCATCTGGGGAAATCTCTTTTTCTAATCTTTGCTGGTAGGAGGAAAGCGCTTTTCAGCCTTCAGTAGAAGGAGGTGTGACCGGATCCCTGCCTACAGTTGAATTTGGGGATAGTCCTATACAGCCATTTCAGGCAAACTCATCATGGTCAATTCTGTGAAGCCTCTTCTGATCTGAGCCTAGGAGGGCTGCTGGTGGGTTAGACTGGCCTTTAGGCAGGGGCATAAGGCACAAGGGAATCCTCTTGGAATAAAGGACTAGGAACAGACTGGACCAGTCCGAGAGGAGATCATCTGCTGAGTGTCAGGCAGTGGGGAACAGAAACAGAGAGGGGGGCAGAAACAGTGTGTAAGGGAAGTTGCTGCCCAACCAACTCAGAGAACCACCTTTGTGCATCAGGGCGCCAAAGTTCTTAACCACTTTCTCCACATAAAAAAGGGAGATCAGGAAATTACTCCTGTGCAGTCAGAATGTGCTTAAACTTAAGCAGTAATTTCCTGCTTCATTTTATCTAAGATATCCCAACTTCATTAATTCATTAATGAAAAATGATTATGTGTCTGAGTTTTCCCAGGGAACCATGCATTTCAAAAGCTTGCCTATAATATCAGTGATTCAGGGACAGTCAAGATTTGTACTGTCCTGTGTTGCTTATGGTTGCAAATCATGGTCAGTAAAATCCAAGCAGTTTCCTAACCCCTTAGTATGCTTTTTTTTTTTTCTGTTGCAGACTTTATTTTAGCCTTTTTGTCTAGAAAAAAGCCAAAGTGGAACAGCTACCTCCACGTAGTGGTTTAGAACCCTGAGAAACTCATTAGAACGCTGAGAAAGAATCTCAGAGTGTGAATCCCAATTTCATTATTAGAGTCACGTGACCTTGCAAGCCATTCAGCTTCTTTGGTTTCAGATTCCTCACCCTGTATAGTGTGAGCAATGATGGCATGTGCCCCCTAGCACTTTTTGAGGATGAAAGGAGACAATCCACGTACTTGAGGTTTTAGTAAATCCTAAGCACATTCTGACTGCATACAATAAGCATACTCTAAATGTTAAACAATGCTGGGTAATCTATGAACTACTGAAATAGAAATCAGGAGCTTAGAGCTGGAAAGGGACGCTTGAGATCATTTATACTGGGATGGCCAATACCTAGCGTATTTTCCCTCATTCTTTCCCCCAGCACCCATGGCCGACATCACTAATCAATCCCAGCATTCTTTCCCACTGAACTCAATATGGTGTTTTATGTGATCACTACCAATTGATTGGAGTTGATCCTTGAATTGAAATCTACCTGCCACCCCTAGTTGTACTTAACAGGTGAGGAAGTGACTTTCCTAATGTGATGGAATTTATTAGTTTCATAACTTGGACAAAAATACAGTTTCTTCTTGCACTGTTGATTGTACTGCTGCTTAACTTCAGCTTTATAGAATATCAACTCTCCAAAGGATCTAAAAGAAATTAATGTTCTTTGAAGGAAAATGGTATTTGGAAGAAAAATTTGTGGGCTAAATGGGAAATGGGGAATTAATGTATTTTAATCTTTTTAATCCTGGTTATTGGTCATGGTTTGGTTAATGGAAGAAATTTAGCTGAGTGTAGAAATCATTCAGGATGCATCATTCCACAAGACTTTATATTCATGTACTTACTCAACAAACAAATATTTGGTGCCAGCTTTGTACCAGGCACTATCCTAAGCACTGAGAAGAAGAAATGATCAAAATATGACCTTGATTCTCAATCAGTAAAAGAAACTGCAGAGGAGACAGACATGGACAGAACTGGATGCATCAGCAGTGTGCACTTCAATAAAGGCACGTACAGGTTACCACATGAACAAAGCAGTCGGTTCTACCCAGGGGGATGGGAATCCGGAAGGCTGCTTGACCTGCATCATCAAGGAAAAAAGCAACCTCATAACAAGAGATCCTGGAAAATGTTTGTAACCTTTCCTGGAAAGCCAGAAGTTGCATTTTTGAGTGATGCAACATTTGTGGACTTGGACTTACTTCATGAAAAATTGCTCTTAACAGCCCATATGGTTTTGTTAAGGGAGGGTTATAGTAACATTGCTACCTGCTATAAGACGGATGGCACAAAGCCATGTTTGTTACAATCACATTTTCAGGAGCAGATTTTTTTGTGTATTTGCCCGAGTGGCAAAAACACTTCCTAGTCTAGTAGATTCTCCTGGTGGGTCTGCAAGGCTGATGGCAGGGAGTTCAGTCTGACACTGGGTGAACCATGCACTATTCAGACCTGTTTGAAACCACTTGCAAGACCAAGCTGATGCTTTACCCTGTTTGACGTCATGGCCTTAAAAATCAAATTTGCTCACCCTCATTCTTTTGTTGTTAAGCATACTCTGGTTATTGTTCCACTGTTTAGGTAAGGAGGAAAGATAAAGAGCCTCTATCCTGAAAATGCTGGGTTATAAACAAGCACATGGTGGTGGCCGTGGACCAACCATCCAGATGCCCTTGGGCAGCTGGTGGCCAGTGAGGCCCAGTGCTAAGTAGGTCGCCTAACCTGTTAAGGCTAATGTTGGTAGACCAACTTCTGCAAGTGTTTTTCCACTCACTTTGGCAGAGATGAGGGGAAATGTGTTCATTTAAAGAGGTCAAGAAAATCAATCTTGCCTAGGGCTCCATGTCTAATGAATGGCTCTACCCCAATGTCAACCATGGCAAAATGTCATTGACCTAGATTCTATGCTGAATCAACATCATTAAGAGACAGTGACCCAGCTTCCGCATGGCCTTTACTTTCTCTTTTTACATTTGGGTTGCCTAGGTTACTGCAGATGTTAAAAGACAAAGGTCTCATTGAATAAAAGACTTGGTGGGAATTGCCCAATTGCTCCATTAGGAACCCTTGAAATGAAATTTGAGGCTGAGCTTGCTTGGAGTGACCTTGCATAGTATCACACATAGATTGGATTCTTTTTCTGTTTGGGGGAAATTTGGCTAAAACAAACATCATTCTTACTCTGTAGTAGCTCTTTGTGCTGGAGACCACCATGGGGGTGGGGGCAAGTTTGGAAGTTAAGACGGATTCAGAGGAATGGCACATTTAGGGATACAGTATAGGGGAGGGAGGGCAAGATTGAACTGAGGTGCATGGGTACCTGGGGCAGGATAACAGTATAGAGCCCCTTCCGAGAGTTGAACACTCATTTCGAAGAGTGGCCTGCCTGGGGAAGAGCAATGAGGTAGGTCTGTCGCCGCTAGGAGAGTCTCCTCTCTGATTTGGGCAATTCGGTTCAGGATCCAAACTTGTAGACCTCACTTGGCAAAGCAAAACTCTGAAGTGAGCTAAGGTATTTATTACCTTTTGTTGCACACCCATTGCAGTTTTCTATCCTACATCAAGCAGCTTGTAACTACAGACAGCTCGGAGTTGCAGTAACCCTGAGGCACTGCGTTTCTGGTGGGGTTTCGGTCCCTTATAGAGGCGTACCCTGGGGGAACGACTAACCAGCCCATGCCTGTCAGGCCGAGATGAGAACCAATAATGCCAGGGAGGAAAAGCCAGAATTCCCCACTATGCATCTGCTCGGAGTCTCTGAGGGGTCCTTTCGTTCACCTGAGGATGGGTGGCCAGTGCTGAACTCTGAATCCTGAGACCAGAAGGGTGGCCGGTGGCAGGTGGAAGCAGCCACCGTCTGCGGGGCTGGGCTTGCCAAACAGTGGTCCTGTTGTGCTTAGCGTCCGTGAAATTGAAAATCTGAAAATGTGATAAAAATGTAATTTGTAAAGAAATGTGAGCCTTGACATTCAGAGTTTCTCAATCAGTGACAGGCTCTTCTGGGTTAAATTTTGGCCTTGGACTTCATGCCACTTTTCCACTTTTCCATTATCTTGACCCTCTTTCCTTTGTTTATTCAACACATAATTATAGAACATCTGCTTTGTTTCCAGCACAATTCTAGGCTTGGAACAGTGAGGCGGAGAAACCAACTCTTGGCTCTATTGGACACTATATTCCAGTGGAAGATCAGACAATAACAGATACAGATGGAAGTGTAGCCTATATACATATTATACATATCACAATTTATTATATTATATTATATTATATTATATTATATTATATTATATTATATTATATTATATTATATTATATTATATTATATTTACACATCTTTTAAATGTGGTATTAAGTCCCTCCTCCCCTGGGAAGGAGGCAGTGAGAAGCTAGAGAGAAATGTCGCTGGCATGCTGGGCTCCCTTAGGCTTAGAGCATGAATCTCCTCCCCTCCATGAAAACTTGGGTGGAGGAATAAGTGTTCCTTTCAGCAGGAGCAGTGCCAGAAGCAGGAAGTGTGTGCAAGATCAGAGGGTGACCCTTCCACTCCAGGTGAGGTGCACAGCACTATTCCTCATCCCTCAGGCTGACCTTACGTACCCCAGAGAGCCCGTTTCCTGGGCATGTTTGGGCTCCAGAGAAGCAAGCTGTTGGGGGGCAGCTCGCACTCAGGACTCCCGGTCCCTCTCTGACTGTGTCTCTGCCCGCTCACTCTGGGTGTCAGTGATAGCGAGGCCCCGGGGGCTTTGCTGACAGGGGTGACATGGTGCTGGCAGGGAGTCATCCTCGTGGTTAATGAAATGAGAGTGATGCTGGCCATGTGCTTGGCCAAGGGACTTCATGTCTGGTCAGTCACCCGGCTGGTGATGACTGGGGGACTCAGGGGCAGTGCAGTGGGGGGAGGAGACAAGTCTAGACGCGGGTGTTGGCACCCAGTGAAGTGGCATGGCGAGTGACTGCTAATGGGTCGGGAGTTACTTTTGGGAGTGAGAAAATGTTCTGGAATTTGACAGTGGTGATGGTGCACAATTTTGTGACTATACTAAGAACCAGGGAAACGTACCCTTTAAAGGGGGATTTTATGGCATGTGAATTATATCTCAATTAACAAGACAACTCCAAATTCAGGAGAAAGAGGGGAAGTTTTTTTTATTTCAGCTGTTACGTTCTTCCTGTCACACCACAGCCACCTCCTAATTTTATCATTATGTTACCTTATCTTCCATCAAAGGAAAACACCATAAATTGAAGACCATTTGACCAATTCTGTCCCAGGGTTCCCGGGGACTTTTGGTTCTGTGTTTGCTGTAAGCTAAGTCATTTAATCCCAGTTCAGATAAAAATAGGAGCAGCACACTACCAGGAAGTCGGGACCAAGGCCTGCACACGATAGCCCAGGCGTGAATTACCATAAGAACACCACATCTCTGAGTCACCCGACTAACGGAAAGCAAGCGGGGTAAGAGCATTGCTGAAAGTGAGTTTAATTATGTTTCCCAAACTGGAATTCTGGAAAGGCCTGAGAGGGGCTGTGATTACAATCAGTAACCCCATATTCTAAATACAACATGGCAACATCAGCTCGATCAGAGAAAGAAGGAAAGCACTTTGTGAAGAAGGTGAAACTTTTGTTGGGATGATGGAAGGGTCTTCCCAGGGCTCCCTACAACCACAGCAATACCTAGAATCCAATGGGCGTATGGAACCTCACCATGATGACCCCTAGAATGACTGGGGACACTTAGCAAAGGGCTCTCCTGGCTCTCCCACTTACTGAGACCTAAGGGAAGTCACAGCGCCTCCATGAGCCTCAGTTTCTGCATCTGTCTAGTGGGGATATTAACAGTTCACTCCTGGTAAGGTTGTGGAGAGGACTGAATGAGATACTGCATGCCTACACCTTCTGCACACTGTAAGATGTCCAGACTATGCTAGCTCTTCCGGGCTCTGAAGTAGCGAGGGGAGGCATTATGGCCTGACTTAACAGATAGAGAAACTGCAACCAGAAAGAGTGATTCATGGCTTCCTAGAGACAGAACTGAACAAATTCCTATTTTATGGCTCGCCTAATAAACTGTTGATGTTGTCTTAAAGGCAATATACAAAAGAGTCGTAGTGTATGGTGAGTAACATAACATAAGAAAAAAAAAGAAGAAAAAAAAAGTAAGAAAAAAGTAAGAAAAAAGTAAGAAAAAAAAAAAAAAGAGATGCACAAAAGCAGAGGACGGAGCCTTCCAGAGCATCTCCCTGGAGAGCCCATGTTTCCAATTGTCTCCTTCCCTGTCTTTTGAAATCATAAGCCCTCTCCTAATTGACTACCCTGTTCACCATATGTATTCACTTCCCTCTCCTTTGGGAAGGAATTCCTTCCCAGCTCCCTGTAATGTTTGAGGCCCTTCAGAGACTGGCCCAGTTACACTGCCTGGTCTCCCCTCACCTCCTCCTCTCCCCTTGGTTGGCCCTTGGCCTTTCCTATCATGTGCCACCAGTACTGCCTACACACGTGCCTTAGCACAAGCTGGGGCCTCTTCCCAGAGTGCCCTTTCCCTAGCCCGTCATCTCCCACTCATCTGTGAAGGTCTCTTTTAAATGCTACATGCCCCCCAGAAGTTTCTCCTTCACCTGATCCTTGTTAGTTTCTCCATCAATAGTGCCCACATCAGGAGGGATTCCTTAAGCCCAAGGACAATGTGTCTGGGAACCTGGGATGGGGGATTATTATAGGCCACTTACTTATGGCCTATGAGAAATATAGAATTGGAGACACTGAGGTCACAGATCTAAAAACACCCTTATTTTCATTTTTACCTTTAACTAAAAATAAAATAATAAGAACTGTACCATTGCTAAACCATCAGTAATGTTTTTTGCACCTATTAAGTAATAATTCCTTAGAAACGGTTTAGAATCCGCCTCCATTGCAGTTTCAATGATAAGCTTGTCTGTGCATTTACTTTATATGCATGCCTGGAAGTGTTGTATTTTCCTTGTCTAATTTTATGACTTGTTTTCCTTGTCTAATTTTATGACTTGAAGTCGGTGACTCTTGTCATCAATACCACCTTGTCCCAGAAATCCACTTAAATGCACGCCTTCACTCTTTTCCTTCTTATGAATGAGGGAATGCAATAATGCCATGGTTTTCTTCTCCTTGTCATTCTCATTTTTCCCCCAGAATGCTTTATAAACGCCTTTATTCCCTGCCCCTGACATATGGGCTACCATCCTCTTTCTTTTGGACAAACTGTCCCCCCCCCAATTATATCCAGAGAAATGCTTTGTTATTCTGTGGTTGCTGAGAAAGTGTGTAGCAGCAAATATGCAAATCCCTAAATTTGGCGAAAAAGAGAAAACATCACTAGGATGTAATTACCTAATTATCTTAACTAGGAGATGATGGAGAAATGTTGATTGAAGTATGAGCAAGAGAAATACAAGAATCTGTCTCCCTGTCTATAAGGTGTTTGTTTGCTCTATGAGAATAGGGCTATAATTTATCCAGAGCAGGATGTTCAGATCAGGGCTTGCCTCGTTGTGGATTTCCTAAGGTAAATCTTCCTTAGGTAAATTTTCCTAAGGTAAAGCTTACCTTAGTGCTTCCTAAGGTAAGTTTGTCCATTGAATGAATGAATAAATAAATTTGTAAAGAAAGATTTGGGACAACTAAAGTCCAGGATGAACTTAGGCTTGAAGAATCATAAGGACTTTTTATTTGGTTCAAAATGAGAACAACCACGAAGGCAATAGTTTAGGGCAGTTGATACACTGGTTATAGGAAACAAAGAGAAAACACAACTGTTTTCTATCAAGGTTAATGATCTGCAGAATGAAAAGCATGGGACCAGGAAATAAAAACCCAAGATAAGGGAAAGGAATGGGAAGAAATACTTAATTGTTTGGAATAAGTTCATCTTGTGGTTCAGGCAAATAACACGTAAATAGACTAGCACACCTGTCATACTCATGGAAAACAGGAAAGCAGTAAAAGGTGGGAGATAGGAAAACACTGTCCTAATTGTCAATGAAGGATAGAAGGTGGAGTCTAGAAGGTGGGGTCTAACTGTTAAATGGATCCTTTGTGAACTCTCAGTGCAGTGAGTAGAAATCCACCAAGAGCCTCAGTGATTCATTGTAAATCATGCCCAGTGATCTTTATTTCCCTTTTAAACAGGACTATTGGCAGGTCAGATCAGGTGTATGCAACAGGCATAGTGTATCTGAATTGTAAGGAGGCATTAAACAGACTCTTCAATAATAATCTGGGGATAGGATTAGGAAATTGAATTATGAGAGAGAGTAGTCTAACTTTTTGAAAGATGGAGCCTACAATATTATTGATTAAAGAATATATGACAGAACTGGATGAAGAGTTCAAGATGGGGCGCCTGGGTGGCTCAGTCGTTAAGCGTCTGCCTTCGGCTCAGGTCATGATCCCAGAGTCCTGGGATCAAGCCCCGCATCGGGCTCCTTGCTGGGCAGGAAGCCTGCTTCTCCCGCTACCATTCCCTCTGCTTGTGTTCCCTCTCTCGCTGTGTTTCTCTCTGTCAAATAAATAAAATCTTTAAAAAAAAAAAAAAGAGTTCAAGATGCATTCTGACAAGTTTTGATCTTAGTTATGTTCAATGTTCCCATCAATGACTTGGAGGCACACTGTATGTCTTGTCAAATTTGAGGTCATAAAGATGAATGAGATAGTGAGTTCGATGTAGAAGAAAGACACAAAAGAAGTTTCAGCAAGGTGAAACAGTGGCCTGATTTCAGCAAGGTGGAATGTCATGGATATAAATGTAAATAAATCTTTGCATTTAGATTTTCAACATGAACGGTCCTAGTAGACAAGGCATGAGAGCAGTCCACGTGCTAGTGAGGTAGGGGTTTAACTGATAACTAGTTCTGTGCGAGTCCACAGTATGTATGTTCTGGCTTTCAGAGAAGTGAATTTAAACCTCAGAATGTTGTTGGAGTAATAGTATTCAAGAACCAGAAAATAATTAATGACATTAAAAAAATTGGAGTGTGGTGTGTGGATGGAAAATATTTTATCCTTTGTTTTGCAAGGCAGACAACATCTGGAGCACTGGGTTCCGTTTGGGGTGCTACAAATTAAAGGGACTTTGACACACTGGAGGACATCCCAGAGACTGGATTCTGGGCAGTTTGGGGTTCCTCGAGCTGAGAGTGTACACACAGTCTAACCCTGGGGGGCACTGACACTTCAATAAATCTGAGCCTTAGTGTCTCTTGGTGAGCTTGGGGCTGGACTGGGTCTGAAATCCTTGCTGGTACATCTTTGAACACAGTGTACCACCGTCTGGCCATCTTCTCTACCTCAAGATCTGACCGTTGGCGTGTAAGTTGTTAGACACAGTGCCCTGTATCACACTTCTTCCTCTAACCTTCCGACAGAAGCTGGACGACCTTCCTACCAACAAATCCCCTTGAATGGTTGAAGATGCACCTCTTCAGAGAAGAGCCCAAGGAGTGTGGCCCCTCCCTGTGCTCCCCCAGGTATGCCCCATCTCCTTGGGAGCTCGGCTTCCTGAGAGACACCCCAGTTTGCTGCCAAAATCATCCCTGTTTTTTGTTGAGCTGGTATGAGACGGTTTCTGTTCTTTGTTCCCTGGCTAAGATGCTCATATTACACAGGGATAAAATGACAGTTATTTGCCTGAAGGAAGGGGAGTCGGAGCCCCAGGGAAAGGGCTTCCTGGGCCTGGAGCAGTAAGAAGTTGCCTGTGGGTGGGAAGGGGAATTAGCTTCACAGAGGCAGCACTAGGAAGGCCTTGTAAGTAACTGAGGCGTGGATGGGAGTGGAATTTACTTGTTAATTCAAAGCTTGATAATCAGCCCTTTGTTCCACGGTAAGGAAATGTGGGCGCATCGTTTAAAAACAGGGCTTCACCGTCACTGGAAATTCTTTGTGTTTTATTCTCATGTTTACCGTGTCCCAGCTCAGCAGAGGGAAAACACAGCTCATCCGTGACATTAGCATTAACACGTACAAGGGGAAACATGAATGGTGTTTGTCGCTCGCGGAGAAGAACATAGATAACGCCAAGAGAAATGGGAGTGAATTATTCTGACGGGGACTCTAATTCTGCTGCCCCACATGAATCATTTGTAGAGGCCAAACAAGCATTAAGACAGAGGACATTGTCCCAAACAGAGGGACAAATCTGACATTCTGTAATAGCTCTCTTTGTCATTTATGGGCCAAAACAGATGAGCATTAAGCTTTAGAACACGT
Source organism: Procyon lotor (assembly GCA_028646535.1). NCBI lineage: Eukaryota > Metazoa > Chordata > Mammalia > Carnivora > Procyonidae > Procyon > Procyon lotor. Next base: position 33,286,809 of record CM053609.1, read on the forward strand.
AATTTTATTGCTGGAATCAATAAAGGCTGGCCTGGGGCCAGGGCTTAAAGTAGCTGTTGCAGCTGCTGGCAGATGGAGAGATGGAGGCCGCAGGCCCCGGAGCTCACCCTGTTTCTGTCAGTCGAGGCGCAGACCAGGTGCCCACCTCACCACCTTCTGTCCCAGGCCACAGGCCACCGTGCGCCTCCTCCTGTCACCATAGTGACTGAAGGCCCCAGCATGTCCGCACCGGGGTGTGATGTGTTTCAGCTTCTCTTTCTCAAAAACCGAACCACATCAGCCGTTACTTTTCCGAGTTCTGCAGGCTGAGTAACAAAGGTCACTGGTCATTTCAGGACTTTTCTCTCCCACGTGGGAAAAGGATTTCATGCCTGGCCGTGTGCTGACGTCTGCCACTGCCCTCCCCGTGGGGCTGGCCCGCCAGCCTCCTGGCCCTTCGGGGTAGTGGGCAAGAGGGCTGACCTCAGAGCCTCAAGTTTAAGTTCCTCAGGGTCTGTTTGCATTGTCTGCCACTAAGGGGCTATGTGAGCTGAGCAAGACCCTGTGCCTCTCTGGGCCGGGTTTTCTGTACTGGGCTGGGATCGGACTGGGGTCCGGAGCTTTCACACTGTCCTGCAGAGATGTTCACACTGTCCTGCAGAGATGCAAACTCTTAAGTCAAATTTTGTGAAAATATTATAGTGTCTTTAAAAGTACTAAAAGACAGCAAGAATAATCAAATTGATTGGATTCTCATTTTAACCGTAGGCTATCTGAGTGCATTGATTTGTATTTCCATGTGGACTTACTCTGTGGACTTGGAAAAACCTTGTCTGGACATCTGCCACATGCGTAGAGTATTTAAATGCCTTGTAGATGCCTGCTGGCCTGGAAGGCTGCCGCTCCTCACTGCTCATGTCTTAAAATCAGGGCTGTATCCCTGTATTGCCTAGCTCCTTTGTGGCCCGCGGGGTTAAAGGCTGTGCTTTCCGTGCATATCTGTTTGGCTCCGATTCTCATTACTGATTCATTTTTACTTGCGCAATAATTTGTGAATGCCAAACATGCTGTGATGTGAAAACATTATGTTACAGGGGCACCTGGGTGGCTCAGTGGGTTAAAGCCTCTGCCTTCGGCTCGGGTCGTGATCCCAGGGTCCTGGGATCGAGTCCCATATCGGGCTCCTTGCTCATCGGGGAGCCTGCTTCACCCTCTCTCTCTGCCTGCTTGTGTTCTCTCTCTCTCTTTCTCTCTGACAAATAAATAAATAAAAATCTAAAAAAAAAAAAAAAAAAAAAAACCAAAAAAAACACATTATGTTACAGATAATTTAAGCCATTTCGTGATTTCTGGGTACTTAGTGCCTGGGCTATATATTCTTATGTAATATGCATACAGTATAGACTTTATATGTTATGTATCTAGAATCTTTCATGCCTTGAGAATGGTTTTATTGAACCAAGTGTCTCCTGAGATGGACAGGAGATGGATGGAAGGGCTGTTAAAAGACTGAAAGTGTGAACAGTTACTTATCTGCGTGGCAGGGTTTTCTCACTACTGAGCAAAAACAATGAATAACAACAATGATGATGACAAAGTAAGGTACTGAGGGGAACAGTATAGTTGTCAACTAGTGTTCCAATTCCAAAATGGTCTCTTGCTCGGTAATTTTTCGTAATATAATCAGGCTACCACTCACTTATGAAGTACCTAATAGGGGGTCCATTTATTTTTCTTGAGCAATTTAGTAAATGAAGACTGAATGTTGTCATGACTGTGGAAATGTGCCACTCAGATCCCCTGCCAGCCAGATAATGAATGTACTGCACCGGCTGCCTCTGCCTTTGGATCTGTCCCTGTGTTCACTCAACAAATCTCTCGCACGTCGAAGCCCGTCTCGGTCTCTGTTTCCTTCTCTCTCTCTTTTTTAAGATTTTATTTATTTATTTTTGAGAGAGAAAGAGAGCACGGGGTGGGGGGGTGGAGGGGCAGAGGGAGAAGCAGACTCCCCACTGAGCAGGGAGCCCGATGCAGGGCTCCATCCCAGGACTCTGAGATCATGACCGGACCCAAAGGCAGACACTCAACTGACTGAACCACCCAGGTGCCAGATTGGTATCTTTTTCTCGAAGGACTCGAACTATAACAAATGTGACGAAAAAAATTACTTGGAAATGCAATATATTCCTGAAATTATTTAAAATTAGATTATTATACTAGATGACAGACTTTTAAAAATAATCCCCAATTTTTTGGAAGTAAGTCTTAATTGCCAGGATATACAGGTCTTCTGCTGTGACCATGTTTCCTGCCCTGACCCTCTCGGTACTACAATTGTCTTGGGGTGGCCTCCCTATGCTGGAGAGGGGAAAGAAGGGAAATGACCCCCATGGGTAGAATTATAGCATGCCAGAGCAAGCAAGGACCTCAGAGAGGATCACTCAAGTCCTGCCCTGACGTCACCTCACACCTGGGGAGACGGAGCACCCGGACGTAAATGTCCAGTTGACTCACTCACGGTCACAGAGCTGACAGATGGCTCTTCTTGGCAATTCCAGGAATGCCTATCTTGGAAGGAAACAGAGATTGTTATTTAAAGGCATCTGTTTGGATTCACTGTGAGTTCCTAGTCTCTTCTGCTCGTTATCTCTGGTCCTGCTAATGAAATGCTGGGGTTTTTGGTCACACACGTGACCAGAAGGAGAGAGGCCTTTCTCCCTTTCATCAACACTTGGGGCTGTTTGTAGGCACAGTGTGAGAGTGGGCTGACACTTTATGAGCTATCCCAGGGGATAAAGCCTGGCTTGGTATCCGAAGCCACAACACACCCACGCGGAGTAATAAGACCTGCCTCAGGCTGGCAGCAAACCAGACCGGGTCCGCCTCTCTGCCCGTGTGTCTCCGGAAGACCTCATGTGCCCTCCCAGCCGGCTGGCTGAGCCTGCCCTCGTTAGCATGGGGCGCGGGAGATGAGTGTGGGGCGAGGAACTTTAAGCAGAAGCTTGGCTTGAGTCTGAGCCCTCCACACCCTTCCTATTTCTTCCAAATTTTTTGTTACTGAGTGCCTTGTGTGATTAATTTGGGGATGATGGCCCATCACTTCCCCTCTCCGGGATGAAGTTATCTTATCCATAAAATGTAGCAGGTAAATTGACAATGGTGACGATTGCATGTATCTGTGACTCTACTCTCAACCACTGAATTGTACGCTCGAAGTAGGTGAGATGTGTGGTGGGTGAATTACATCTCAATAAAGCTGTTTTAGAAAACTATGGGGCAACCTTCTGTACCTCTCAGAATCAGAAGGTCAATTTAGAGCTGAGTCACGGGATAAGAAAATCTCACAAGTTGTGGATTCAACGAGGCCACCAAGCCCGGACGGTTTCTTTTAAAACATCAAGAATTTTGTAGGCAGTGATGGGGCAGGGCCCATCTTCCCAAAGAGGAACTCAGCCACTGTAATAAGAGTGCACTTACAAATATAGCCAGCTGGCCTATGGGCTACAGTTTAATACAGTTAACAATACTGTATTAAAATATTATTTACCTTGTGGTTCGTTTTTTTGCTACTTCCTTAAATTTCACACCTGAGGCGAGTCCCACACTGGAATACTTACTGCTTCTGCCTAACCTTTGTTCTCCTTCCTCCTACCAGTATGCCAAGTCTTGTTTGAAACAATCCACTCCGTCTCTTATTCTCAGCCCTGTGGTTCCAGTGGGATTGATCCCACCCCCAGCCCAGGGATGGGCCATGGTTGGCTTAAACGAGTCAACATATCCCTTCCGCACAGGGTGGTTGGTTCAAAGGGATGGATAATGAAACTCTTGGACGATGAAGGAACTGGAAACTTACCCTGGGAATTCAGGGTCATACACTGTCTTAGGTTTCTGGTGTGGGAAGCTGTGGCCAGGAGCTGCTGGATGGCTCTGGGCCATCCTCCGGGTCCTGCCAAAAGGGAATCCAGGAATGCACGCAGGTTCTGTGAGGTCTGTAGCCGGTATGGTTTGAGTGCTCTCTTTAAGAGAATGAATACATAATTACAGATACGTAAGTAAGGACAAACATGATTGTTTAACTAGAATGAGAGAAGACGTTCTAACAAATTACAAATTTAAAAGGCCCGACAAACACCACAAACATCACAAAAGCCAGGTAAGCAGTACATTTTTATTAATACCAGACAGACCCCTAAAGTACTTTTCCCATGGTTTTTGGCTGCATGCTATTTAATCACCTCTTTATATTATGATTTAGTAATACAATTTTGCATAGCAAGGATAAAAAGATCGTCTTTTATGGATGATTAAAATATTTTGCTGCTGATATTCTAGAAAGGTTTATTTCAGTGACGCCTGGGTGGCTCAGTTGGTTAAGTGTTCTGCCTTCAGCTCAGGTCATGATCCCAGTGTCCTGGGATTGAGTCTCGCATTGGGCTCCCTGCTCAGCGGGAGGTCTATTTCTCCCTCTGCCTGCTACTCCCCTAGCTTGTGCTCTCTATCTTTCTCTCTGAAAATAAATAAAATCTTCAAAAAAAAAAATAAAGAGAGAAAGACTTATTTCAGTGTCATAACTCATTATCAGTAACTGGTCATGTCCTGTAACATTTTTAGGATTGCTGTTGGATATAGAAAGCATAACCTTCATTAGCTTCTTGATAGATCTGCCTCTTACCTCACTCCTCTCCCTGACGTCAACTGCATAGGAGATGATGACCCCCTGCCTCTTAAACTCTATGTAAGACCTTGACTCAAATTCCTAATCCAGGCTTCATTAAAAATAAAATGCCCTTTCCGTGATTTTCGCAATTCCTGCATAATGTATCATACATTTATGGTAGATATTTTTGAGTAGCTCAGCATCTGTTTACGTCATTTCTAGTGACAGTAATTTCGGTCTTGAATCTGCATAGTTGAATGGGATCCACCTCCAAAATCCAAGTTGGAGCACATATCCAGTACTGAAGACCAGAAATACGTTACATTCCTCCTGGCCACCACCTTTGGATCTGAGATAGGTATGAGACTCAGTCGAGTCCATGATATTCAATCAGTCTTTTGTTGAAACTTCTGGGGAAGAGATGCTTACTCTCTCCTGAGAAAGTGTGAGGTCTGATAAAGTAATAAACGTGTCTAAGGAATTTTAGGACTGTACGAGCCAGTTTGGTGAGAGGGGGAAAAATGGGCTAAGTTTACCTGTTTAGTATTTGGGAAAAGGGAGTCCATGTCCTGTTCTTAGGCTGACAGATATCCAAGTCACTACCCAAGGAGAGAAGACACTAAAAAGGGAACTGAGGAGGATGAATAAAAAAGGGAATTTGATTTTCTTAGAAAAAGGAGATATTCAAGCCCCTTGAAATTTAAGAATAAGTGATGGGCCCAGCCAAGGACAAAATGCAGTCTCTCTATAGCCAGAAAGGTTTCTAAACATTCACCAGTGGCCCATATATTTCAAGTCACACTTAATGCCTAGACTGTTTGAGTTGGAAGGGCTTTTCTTAAAAGACAAGGTTTGGAAATAGTAGGATTTTATTACTAAAAATAAATTTCATATTCAAGGGAGTCTGATTTGTAATATTCATTAATCTGCTTTCTCAAAACAAGACACTGGGAACTCCCATCTCTACAAAGAAATCATGAAAATGCAAAGCACATTCCAATCATGACAACCTTTTTTCCTAGTCTATGTGGGTGTGCTTACGGATCTATCTTCCCAGCTAGATTTTAGCTCCTTCCAAATATCTTGATTATATTGTTTTACCCAACAAAGCCTGGCATAGAATGGGCACTCAAAACAAGCTAGGCAGACTTAGGTTTGGAATCTCAGGTCTTTCACTAGATAGATATCCTCGAACAAATTATTTTAACCTTTATGAAAGCTTTTAGTACACATGTGGTGCAGAATATATGCTCTTCCTTCTGAATAAATGAAACCAAGGGAAAAATTGATTTCCCAGCAAACTATTAAAAACAGGTATGACAAGAATCCTTAACTTTGGGACGCTTGGCCCAAGAGTCTTCTGGGCCAATCTTTCTTTGGTTAAGAGAAAGCCATTTCTGGAACTCATCTCTCAAATCTAGCTTTTTTTATATTTGACAGGAAAGCTGTAACCCATAGTAACTCCTAGCCCTGGTAGATAGAATGCTCTACAGAGGAAACCGTGCGGCTGGGCTCATGCACAGCTGATTAAATATTTGAGCAACTCATTTTATAATGTGATTTCCCTAAGTGCCTACCTATTGCACCAAACCCATCGGCAATTAGAGGGCACAGAAATTGCCTCAGAATGCAAAGGCACATCTTTCACTGCTTAAAATAGAAAAATCACTAATGCTCGCCTGGAGGACGCAAATAGAGATGTTGAGACATATGCCATTTTTAATGACTCAGGCAGAGACAAGTCCATGTCAATGAGACTCTTCCACATTTGGCCAAATGTTACATGACAAGAGGTTGTAAAGCATGATTTAGAACTCGTGTTCTGGTGGCCAACCCCAAGGAGTGTAGCTAAGGTTGGGATTTACTTTCACCTTCACCTCCTAGAGAGCAATCACTTCTTTTTGAGTTGTCCATGGCTGCCTGACTTCCTCTGACGTCAGCGAATTAGCCAGACTTCCTTCTAAACACATTTTAAAAAAAGAATCTAATGAGTTAGAATTTTCCACTCATGTGGAGAATAGTAAACATCAGTGCCCATCACATGTAGTAAGAGTAAGGGATGTTCCCTGCAACATTTGTTTCTGTTTCATACATGAAATGCATCATGATAGAAATGTATTAAACCTACTGTGGATTCATTTGAAGAAAAAAAAAAACAGAACACAAAAAACAACAAAAAACAAACAAACAAACCAAAAAACCAGAAAAGCCACTGGGTTTGAGGACTCCTGTTATTAAGGTAGTTTTACCAAATGTTTGTCTTCATCTATTGCCACAGATTTCAGTGAAATTCAAATGACAGTCACAGCTTATTTTTGGTAATAGTACCTAGTATTTGTTGTATACCCACATCCCTGATAGAATGGAAGGTGACTCATGTAACTTAATTTCAAGGTAAGGTAAAATATCCCTATTTTAGCATTGAGGAGTCCAAGGTTTAAAACTGTTTTTTGGTATGTCTAACATCATACCACTTACAAATATCTTCCTCTAGGCCTGCCTTCTTTTCCTTATGCATAGCATTTTAAGGGGGAAAAAAAATTAGTGCAACATTTAATAAAAGGATAGGTTGCTCTTAAAATCGATTGATTTAGGTTCGGAAAAGTTTTGAACTGTTTGGACTTGGTTGTTTGGGAATTTGCCCCACACATAAGGGTCTGGACCTACTGGGAGAATGCTGGGAAAGACAGAGGTGAAGAATGGAGCTGCAGCTGCCCACATTTCCGAGAAACTGACTCAAATGATCTAGGGAAGATAAAAATAGGAGGCATTCTGTATCAACTCATAAACCAGAGAAAAGTGTCCTCTTTATTGCAGGCTTGGAGGTATTTCTGTCGTGTATAATCAGTCAGGGCCAATTCACAGCTCTATGTCATGGAAAGTTCTAGCAGTCTCCTCCCTCCCTGGTTCATACATTCCTGAATTTAGAGTGTGGATACGTTGCCCTCTCTAGCTCTGGTCTCTTCTCTTTCTCTTTCTCTTTTCTCTTTCTCTTCCTCCCAGTGCTTTTCAACACACACGGAGATACCAGGGTGGGTTTGCCCATCCTGGGCTTGCTTGCTCTTCGGAGATTTCCTTGTTCTCTCCCCCGTTGGGGAGGAGGGTCATAAGGAGCAGAATAAGGGGTCTAGGAAAGAAAGGTAGCTGACTCCTGCAGTTGGTGTATCTCAGGCTCTTACATCAGCTGGCTGCTGATGTAAGAAGATTGGCAAGTGGGAGGGAGAAGCTTTACCTTCCTCTAACTCAGAGGGCATTTCCCCTGTGCCTCCAGGTCCCCTTGGACAGGCCCACCACGATTCCAGTTGCTCCTGTCCGTCTCCGGTCTAGAGGTCATAGCATAGCGGGTGTCTGCTATTGCTCATCTCAGAGCTGCCTCATCACACTCTGTTGGCTCCTTGCTTTTCCAACGCCTGTGTAATTTGTTCCCTGCATCAAAATCCCATAGTTCTAAATACCTGGGGTTGTTTCTGTTTTCTGGGTTGGACCCTGACTGATATAGTGGGGTGGGTGGGGCACTGGGCCAGAGCCATGCTTGAACCCCAGTTAGGTTTAGCTGGAACTCGTTGCTACTTATTTACCTGAAGACAAATAACTATGGTCGTGTCGAGTGGGTAAATAATCAATAAAGTGAGAACCTATCCACGTTTAGATGATGTGGCAGATCCAGGCTCCGGAGCTTGGGTGACCTATTTCTGCAAGCAGCATCATGACTGTTCCCCGAGTCTGACTCTGTAGTGGGCTGGCATCACTGCTGAAGCTCCGGCTAGCTAGATCTTGCTAAGAATGAGGAAGGAAGAAAGGAAGGGGAAGGGGAAGAGGAAGGGGAAGGGAGAAGGTCAGTCTCCACCACCATTCCCACCGCCCCATACCTAATCCTGTCCAATGACTGTGGGCCAAATAAAGGTCTTGCCTGGTTCTGAGAAGGACAAGAACCTGGGGTACCCTGGGTTTTCCAGCTAAGGTACATTCTTCCCCTGGCCTTGGCGGTTCATTTGTCTCTTTTGCCTTTGTAACAAATGAAATACATCCTGAAACAAAAATCACAGATAATAAAGCTTGCCTATACTTAGTCACTTTAACAAAAAGCAATATAATACAACTATAATATAATGGAGAAATAAATGTAAATATGATAAAATTTATTTTATGTAAATGGTGAAGTCTGTTTTCACGAGAAGCCCTGAATCGGTTGCACCCATGCATAATACATGAGTCAAGCTTTAAGAAAAGGAAGGAGATAAGATGCCACTCACAATACAAGCTGTAAGGGAGAGTAAGAGAGCTGTGGTCCTGTGGAGGACACCGAAGTGGGAACCGGTGTTAGGATACTTAATAGCAGACCAGAATTATTTAGCTGTGATAAGAAAAAGCAGGAAATAGCTTAATTGAAGCAGGGCTAACCTGGCAAGACGAACGACATACTGACGTAGCAGAGAAAACAAGGAAATGTGACAGTCTCTTAATGAGCTGGGACTTACTTATTAGTATAGTATCAATTATTGCCTTTATTATGAGATAGGACTGAGTGACAGTTTCAGGGAAAACACATTTCCTATATTGAAATCCTGCCACGTGTTGACTTTTTTTTTTTTAATTCCACCTCTAGCACATTGAAGACACTTCAGGGACCATATAACTTCAGTAGGTGATGGAGAGTAAAGGGTGGAGTGGAAAAAGAACAGTCATTCAGGAGTAGAATTCAGAGTCACTCTTAGAATAAGACAGAAAAAAACAGGCAGCCCTAAAATAAGTGTATAATTTGATTACTAGATTTCTTATCTAAATGCCCATCCATCAGTTCCTATACCTAGGCGTTGCCCAGACCGTTGCTAGCCCACACGGCGGTCGTGACAGTGCCTTCCTCTGGATTCCTACAAGGCACCATCGTGGGCACTTCTGTAGAAAAATGCCTTAATGCACTGATTTTGTCATGGTAAATCTGTAGATCTGTGTGGATCTGTCTACAATGTGCATGTTCCCCTTCCTCCACTCCCAGCGCACAGTCGGCCCCACCATTTTCTTCTGTACAATTCAGGCCACTCCTGCCTCCCCATTCTGCTCGGATTGCTGTTTGTACTCATTCTGATTCTCCATGGACTTAGCAAGTACCTATTGATCACCTACTGTGGGTAAGCTCTGTGCTCGACACTTGAGAGGGAAATAGAAAAGGCATCAAGACAAGCCCCCCTGAAAACTTGACACCTGAGTTCGTGAAAAGATAGTGTGTGGTGTGTCACCCCAGCTGCTGCTCTGGGTCAGCAACTTCATAGCAGAGCATTTGATTCACCTGACGCAGACAGTTTTACAGCAGAGATTCTCCTGCCAACGTCATGGTGATTGTTTGAGAAATGATGACTTGGAGGGGGAAACAGTTGACTTAGACATTTTAAAAGTAGGGGCTTACATGATTTCCTTCTACACAAACATAGCGACTTTGGAACCCGAGTCTTGCTGGGAAAGTGTAAACCCTTGCCTCATAAGAGACTCAGTTTTATCTTGAGGCCAGTTGGAAGATATGTCATTTTTTTTTTTTTTTTTTAAAGATTTTATTTATTTGACAGAGAGAAACATAGTGAGAGAGGGAACACAAGCAGAGGGAATGGTAGCGGGAGAAGCAGGCTTCCTGCAGAGCAGGGAGCCCGATGCGGGGCTCGATCCCAGGACGCTGGGATCATGACCTGAGCTGAAGGCAGACGCTTAACGCCTGAGCCACTCAGGTGCCCCGATATGTCATTTTTTAATGTGTCCTCTGAGAATGCTCTTTTAGCGATTTCCTGGTGAGCTCCTTTTGTTTTTTAGCTGATAATGCACATAGGCTGTGTCCTTCTCAGGGAAAACTACAGACTTGTAATAAGAAAAAAATGGATGGCTTTAATTAGTCTGACATAATGCAAAAATGCAACAATCATATTTTCCTTTAGGAGCTCTTCAACTCTCTTCAACGTGATTCAAGCTCACTAATAAAGTTGTCCCCATCATAGAAAGATGAGCAAACCATGCACAAGTCTTTAGGAACACTGGTGTGGGAGGCTTCCCTGTACTAGTCGGGTTCTTTGTTGCAAGCAACTGAAACTGACTCTAGGCCTTTAAACAGAAAAGGAATTGATTAATAATGGAATTTTTTAAAAGATTGTATTTATTTATTTGATGAGAGAGAGAGAGCACAAGTAGGGAGAGTGGCAGGCAGAGGGAGAGGGAGAAGCAAGCTCCCTGAGGAGCAGGGAACCCGATGCAGGGCTCGATCCCTGGGATCATGACCTGGGCTGAAGGCAGATGCTTCACCAACTGAGCCACCTAGGTGCCCCATTAATGGAATATTTTTATGGGACTAGGAAGGCTAGAGAACCAGACTTGGAAAATGGGGTGATGGGGGGGGTGGAGGAGAGGCTCTAGACAGTCAGAACAAGAGCCAAGGGCACATCCATCTTTCAGCAAGTCTCCTAAAGAGTCTGATGCAGCCACGGTACGCCCGAATGCTGCCAGGGGCTCCCATTGCCATGGAGAGCAGGTGCTGAGGCCTACCCTGGCCCTGCTTCTCTGAGGGCATGTCTGGAGGCATCTAATTGGCCACACCCAGGTCAGGGGCTCCTGCTCTAGTTACAAAGAGGGCAGGGGAAATGAGTCTGGCCTCTTCAGCTTCTGTGGTGACAGCTGGGCTCTGCATCCTACCAAACATCAAATTCAAGGGAATTCTGAAACATAGGAAGGCGGTTTAGATACTAGGCCATAAAGTCAGACCAACATTCCTATCTCTCATGGAATGACTAAGGAGAATAATTGGGACATGAATGTGTTTTATCTTACTCAACTGATTATCTTGATCACTTTTGAAATCATGATCCCTTCTTTTTAAAAATCTTTTTAAAAAATGTGAAAAATCCAAAGTAGCGCATAGGCTATGTTTGTCCAAGAGCTTATATTTGGAAACAAATGCCCTTTTCCTTGCTTAAGAAGCCAAAACCTGGGAATGTAAATTGGTGGAGCCATTATGGAAAACAGTATGTGGTTTTCTCCAAAAATTAAAAACAGAACTATCATATGATCTAGTAATTCTGCTTGTTGATATGTACCAGAAGGAAACGAAAACATTACATTGAAGATATAGCTGCACTCACAGCATTATTGACAATAGCCAAGACACAGAAACAGCCTGACTGTCCATCGATGGGTCAACAGATAATGAAAATGTGAGATATCTGTATAATGGAATATTTTTCACCCGTAAAAGGAAGGAAATCCTGGCATTTGTGACAACAGAAATGGAATTTGAGGGCATCATGCTAAGTGAAATAAGCCAGATAGAGAAAGACAAATAATGTATGACCTCACTCATATGTGGAATCTGGAAAAAAAAATAAACTCATAGAAACAATAGATTGGTGGTTGCTAGAGGTGAGGGGAAGGCAGCAGCCAGTGGGGGAACAGACTTCCAGTCACAAGATAAGTAGGTCAATAAGTCCTTGGGTTGTAAGGTGACTGTAGTTAATAATACATACAACTGTATTGCATGTTTGAAAGTTGCTAAGAGATTAGAGCTTAGAAACTCTCATCACAAGAAATACGAAATGTGTATTATACATGATGAAGGATGTTAACTAAACTTATTGTGGCAATCATTTCACAATATATACATATATCAAATCATTACTTTGTACACCTAAAATTAACACAGTGTTTGAATTCTATGTCAAGTATATCTTAAGTCAAAAAACCCAAGACAGTACTTGAGGCAGTGGGTTCCGTATTACCCTCCTATGTCCTTCATCATTTCATTACCTGATCAAGAACCTAAAGTCATTCTCTATTGTCCATCAACAGTGGGTCCCCACTTTCATTTCTTTACAGTAAGTAAGTACAGTTGTAGGAGGCTACCCTGCCCCAGATGAATGGAAACTTTTCGAGCGATCTGTCAGGGACTCTTGCCCCATTAAACTAGTTTTCAGATGCTAAGAGCTGACTCCTTCATAGTATGGAACTCTCTGGTAGCTTTCCTCTGTATATCGCCCGCAGAAACTTGGCCACAGAAGGGTCCCCATGCTATTGCAGGCCCACGTGTGGACTTCAGTCTGTGGGCCAAGGAAGGTCACTGTGATGTGAATGTTTCAGTTGTATAAATCATAGCCATCAAATTGGTGGTTGTGCATTCAAATGAGTATGTAATTAATTCTTTTAGTCTTGAGCCAAAATTGTACTTGAATGGATACCAACTTGAGCCAGATTTTCTTTCAGATATGGCCATAGCATTGTGGTCCTGGTATACACATTTTGATTTGGCCTTTATCTTTCATGACCACAGAGGAGAAAGTCAGCATGTCAAAGCATATCTATGCTCTACTCTAATGACCTATGGGTAATAAATTATCCAGTCAGTTGCACAAGACCCTAAATCCTTCCTTCCTAATTCCTCACAGGCTGAGAAGTTGTAAGGCCAAATTATATAGCACTGACTAAAAAGTTAATATGGATGTGGACCACTGAATTACACTGTATAATTCAGATTTCCTCTACTTCTGCCCAAAGCTGCCTCTCTTTTTTTAGGTAGTCCTTAGGTTATTGGGATAGAGTATAGCCCACCTGGGTTATTATAATGCTCAAAGAGATCATGCAACCATTTCACGCATGAGTCCAGAGCATCTGTGAAAGAGCCTGTAACTTTGTCAGCCTTGCAGGCAGAGGCCTTAGAAGCTTTTGTCACAATCAGCAAAGATAAAAAAAAACTGCCGTGACGACAGCTTTTTAATACCTGACCTCTTTTTAGTCAAGAGAACATGAAGGTCTTTGTTAGAACCATATAGTATTATAAATGTACAGGCCAAATGGACATTTATCAATTGTTTCCTCTAACAGATAATTTCCCTTCTCTTACACCTAGCAGACTCTGGTATTTTTTTTTTTTTTTTTTAAGATTTTATTTATTTGACAGCGAGAAACACAGCGAGAGAGGGAACACAAGCAGAGGGAATGGTAGCGGGAGAAGCAGGCTTCCTGTGGAGCAGGGAGCCCGATGCAGGGCTCGATCCCAGGACCCTGGGATCATGACCTGAGCCGAAGGCAGACGCTTAACGACTGAGCCACCCAGGTGCCCCAGACTCTGGTATTTTAAAGCCCCTTTACTGTAAAACAAGACATCATAGAGAAATGAGCAAGAGAACAAAAAGGTATAGCTCAAAGATTAGTCACAAAGCAAGTACTTGTGAACCTGTCACCCAGGTCAAGAAATGAAACATGCTTACATGAAATCTTGTATACAACTATTTATTGCGGCTCTTTTGGTAATCACCAAAAATTGGAAACAACATAAATGTCCTTCAATGAGTGAATGAATAAATAAGCTGTGGTATATCCATACAATGGGATACTACTCAGTAATGAAATGAACTATTTTTTTTAAAGATTTTATTTATTAGAGAGAGAGAGAGAGATCACAAGCAGGCAGAGAGGCAGACAGAGAGAGGGGGAAGCAGGCTCCCCGCTGAGCAGAGAGCGACATGGGGCTCGATCCCAGGACCCTGAGATCATGACTTGAGCCAAAGGCAAAGGCTTTAACCCACTGAGCCACCCAGGCGCCCCATGAAAAGAACTATTAACATGCAACAACTTGGATGAATCTCCAAAGCGTGATGAGAAATCCAAGAAGCCAGTCTCAAAAGGTTACATGCTGTATGATTCAATTTACATGATATTCTTAAACAGACAAAACTACAGTGAAGGAGAGCAGATCAGTGATTGCAAGGGGTGAGGCTTTGGTGATGGTTACATGAATCTACACATGTGTTAAAATTCAGAGAACTGTACACCAAAAGAAAAAGTAGCCATTTTATTGTAAGATTATTTTAAATATTAAAAGAAAAATGCAATAGGGGAAGCACCCTGGAGCCCTCCTGGTTTCCCTTCCCAGGGACTGGGACAAGAGGAGGAGGGTCAGAGGGAGAGGAAGAGGGAGAAGGAGAGAGTCTCAAGCAGACTCCCTGCTGAGTGGGGAGCCTGGTACAGGGCTTGATCCCAAGACCCAGAGATTATGACCTGAGCCGAAACCAAGAGTAGGACTCTCAACTGACTGAGCCATCCGGGTGCCCCAAGATTGTGTGTGTGTGTGTGTGTGTGTGTGTGTATTTTTTAAAAACATTTTATTTATTTAAGAGAGAGCGAGAGGGAGAGAAAATATGTGGGGTGAGGAGCACAGGAGAGAGCGAAGCAGACTCCCCACTGAGCGGGGAGCCCAACTCAGGACTCAATCCCAGGACCCCCAGGGATCATGACCTGAGCTGAAGGCAGATGCTTAACCGACTGAACCAACTAGGTGCCCTCCAACACTGTATTTTAAATAATGTATATCAACCGCTTTGGCTTATCAGTTTGCTTAAATTCGTTCTGATTGCTGTCAGGTGTCAAACAGTGCTTTAAGTCAAGGCTTGTGGGCATTTCCTACTCCAAAATTTTTCATTCAAATTGAAAATAGCATAATACAATCTCAAGAAATACTTAGAGAATCAGTAAATAAAAACTTAACAAAAATATAAGAGATTTTCAAATCATTGCAAATCATTCTGAGTTCCATGCCCACGTTACTCAAAATCATCAAAAAGAGAAATTAAAATTATCTGTAAACTTACTAAAACCTCAACCATGAAATGCAGGCCAGTTTTTTTTTTTTTTTTAATATATTCTCTGCAAATCTTATTTTTGACAACTTGCTTTACTATATAGCAGAACATTTTCCCTCTTCTCACATAAAAACTAAGAGACCCTGCAAGACAGGAAAATTGAACAAGTTCCCATGCCTTTGAATAAAAACCTAGGCAGCTGGGGGAAAAAAAAGAAGTTATCAAATTAACCATGATCTGATTAATAATTTAAAATTTGTTTTTTTTTATTGAGAGAATATCCTTGTTGCTTTTTGCTGCTTTAAGCTTCTAGGTTGATATACACGGTAATTTTTCTTTCATCACCAAGAATGTTATTTGGTTATTAATAAAGCTATGTACCCACGTGTGACAAAGTAAACTTATTTTTATATACCAAGGGTGGGTGTTGGAGGACTAACATCTGTTGTTTTTGTTCCGCATCCCTGTGCTCTCTCTCCCGGGACAGCACCTGCTCCCACGGAGGAACTGCCCCTCCACGGAACTGTAAGGTTCTTGGCACCCCTGCCAGCAGCAGTGTCTTCGCCGCGGTGATTGGCTCAGGGAGGGTCACATGACCTACCCCGGCCCATTGGAAACTTTCCTAGGAATTGTATTGCTCTTCTTCTTGTGGGGTCACTAGGCTAGTCTGACACGTGCTGGAAATGTTGGGAGCCACTGCCTCCACCCACTGTTCTCTCTGTTCCATGGAAGAAGCCTAATCACAGTAGGAGAAGGAGAGCTGGAGAGGGAAACAGAACCATAGATTGTGGTTGCTATGGCCAGGCATTGTTGAAGACCCAAGTTCCTGCCCTGCTCGACAATACCCTTGTACACACTCCTTGCCATCGCTGGGTGTCTCTTTTCTATGCCCTGTACTCAACTGTAAATAATAAGACTAATAATAATAACAACGGTGAGCACTCAATGAGCTTGTATGATGGTTTAAGCTGCACCAAGTTCTTCCCCCCCACACACATTCCCACGACCTCGTGTCATGTTCTCTTCTCACAACCACTCTAGAACTGTTATAGGTTCAAGCTACCCCTACCTACCCATTGAGGAAACAAGCACAGAGAGGTTAAGAAATGTGTCCAAGGTCACAAAGCTAGTAGGAAGCTGAGGAAGTCAGACCTCAGAGCCTGGGTCAGGTTTCTAGGCTTACAGGGGGAGAGAGATGCAGACACAGGAATTCATGCCTCCTCTTCGAAGCCTTTCTGCATTACACAGGCTGCACTGAACTCCCTGGATCCCAACCTATTTATGCTTATGGCCACTTCACCAAGTTTTAACATGAGGGATAGTACAGAGTTGTGGTTAAGAGTCTGGGTTCATGGGGCGCCGGGGTGGCTCAGTAGGTTGAGCGACTGCCTTCGGCTCAGGTCATGATCCTGGAGTCCCGGGGTCGAGTCCCACATTGGGCTCCCAGCTCCATGGGGAGTCTGCTTCTCCCTCTGACCTTCTCCCCTCTCATGCTCTCTCTCCCTTTCTCTCCCTCAAATTAAAAAAAAAAAGTCTGGGTTCATATTCTAGCTTGGCATCCTACTAGCAGTGTGATCACAGTCTCACTTTACTCATTGTAAAATGGGAATAAAAACACTACTTATTGGGGCTCCGGGGTGGCTTAGTTGGTTAAGCGACTGCCTTCGGCTCGGGTCATGATCCCGGGGTGCTGGGATCAAGTCCCATATCAGGTTTCAGCGAGGAGTCTGCTTCTCCGTTTCCCTCTGCCCTGCTTGTGCTCTCTCTCTCTCAAATAAATAAGTAAAATCTTAAAAAACAAAACAAAACAACAACCAGTACTTAGCTCCTGATGTTGATTCAAGTGTTAAACATGTTGATTTATGTAAGGCATTTAGAACAGGATGTCGTGTGAAAAATTGCTATGTGTTAGCTATTACCATCCAATGTTCTCCAAATGTTTTTGGTGTCCACATTGCCTCCCCAGGTGGAGTCTAAGCTCTATGAACGTTGAGTCCCTTGGTTCCTCTGGCATCCTCTAAGTTAAGGTAGGGATCACATAGTAGACACTGTGGGTTGAGTGGGTTGAATGCTGGTGAGTGAAGCCTGCCATGTTTTGATTCTCTGTCCCCTCCTGTAAGCATTATTAAAGATGCATAAGGCATAAAAGGTCTTTTGGAATTTTGCCTTCATGCCCTAAATTCATATTTTCTGTGTCAGTGGAGGCCTTCAATCAAATGTTGCTGTCCTATAAAAATCACAATGCAGGGGGCCTGGGTGGCTCAGTGGGTTAAAGCCTCTGCCTTCGGCTCAGGTCATGATCCCAGAGTCCTGGGATTGAGCCCTAGTCAGGCTCTCTGCTCAACGGGGAGCCTGCTTCACCCTCTCTCTCTGCCTGCCTCTCTGGCTACTTGTGATCTATCTCTCTGTGAAATAAAGAAATAAAATCTTAAAAATAAAATAAAAATCAGAACGCAGACCTGAAAATTGGGCACACTTTCTGGGAAATTTCCCATTCATGGGTCAGCATTTGGAAACCTGACGTTTCCCAGCAACTGTCCCAACAGGAGGCGGCCTGGAGAGGAGTGAACAAGGGAGGGGAGTGGAAAGGAAATGTGAGCTCTGAGAAAACAGTCATCTCTTTCAAAATATCACCAGCAGAATGAGGCGCGTCACGTCCAGCTGACATTTCCATTTTATTGAAGAGATGCAAACAAATGATTTGGTAAGGTTTTCAGCCTTTATTGAATCAGTGTTAATTGCCCTTGGGGCTTTACTTAGTGAAATCACAAAGATCTCCAGGCTTAAGCTACTGGAATCATCTTTGAGAAGAACAGCTTCATCATTTGTCAGCTGGAGACATCCATTAGGGGGTAATTTTCCTCTGCATGAGGCTGTGCCTGAACTCACAGGGCTGATTCCTGATTTTAAAAGAGAAAGAGCGAAGTGTTGCAGGTGGGCAGAACCTTTATTTGCCACCCATAGCTGTATGACATTCCAGAGTCTTCTATGTAAAATGGAAATAAATCACACCTGCTCTGCTGGATTGTGGTGAGGATTTGAGATAATAAATGGAAAGCCCCGAAACTGCGCCTTGCAGGTCCTGGATGCTCAAAAAGTAACTTGCATGAAATGTATGATGCCAAAGGCAGTGAACAAAATACTGGGTGGAATGTTACTACATTTACATTTAACAGTTATTTCCTAACTAAGCAGATTTGAGGCCAGACATATTCAACCTAAGATTTAAGATACATAGTTGAGAAGAGGAGCTTACCTCGAAACATAGGTAACTTTTGAATGAATGTTCAACGGGCTTCATTCTTAGTAACTTTTTCTATTTGTGTGTGTATTTTAGCTGGTGTCTTGAGTACAGGGCCTTTCATATAAAAGAAAGACTTAAAACAGGGATGAAACGTGGGGCAATATCTCCTTACCATGTGCCCATGACAGACGTTACTTGCCAATTACACTTCTTGTTGTTGAACCTGGCTGTGGCTTCTCTATTCTTCTCAGCACTGCTCCAGACAGCCTTTACTAACTGAGCACATTTGGTATTTCAGATCACTCCTGGCTTCTTCTTATTTGGCGTCTTGGCTTACATTTGGATAATTCCAGGAATAACAGAAATCTATAGGGTAGATAATTTTGGCAAGGTAGGCCTTCTGTGCCCTTTAGATCGTATCACAAGAAGCTGCCGATAAGATCTAACTAAAGTGAACAAAAACAAACATCCATTCACCTGCAACTCCTTGAAATTTTGCTGTTTATAATATTGCGCTTTTTTTAAGATTTTATTTATTTATTTGACAGAGAGAGAGAGAGAGATCACAAGTAGGCAGAGAGGCAGGCAGAGAAAGAGGGGGAAGCAGGCTCCCTGCTGAGCAGAGAGCCCAATGTGGGGCTCGATCCCAGGACCCTGGGATCATGACCTGAGCTGAAGGCAGCGGCTTTAACCCACTGAGCCACCTAGGCACCCCTATAATATTGCTTTTATGTGGAGCTATCAGCGTGAATTTAAATTGACACAACCTGTTTCCTCTGGGAACTTGCTCTATGTAACCCATGGAGTTAGCATGATTATGACAGTGCAGAAAGCTCAGAGGCAGTCTGTGGAGGGGTCAGAGATATGAGATGCCAAGTGGATGCTGGTTCCTTTCTGTCACCCTGAGGAGGAGGGATGGAACATGCCTACCATGGGACCACTGCATCTTTGAAGCCCTCATAGGAGTTCTTCCCTCCAGTGAGGCACATGAGGCTGTCCTCAGGGCCAGAATTGCTGGCACGGAGGTTGGCTTGGACTAGACTCTGGTAATGACTTGCAAGCCTAAATTTTTCTCATTATCCAAAATTTAGATGTTCGGGCTGGGAAAAAATTAGGTCCAGCTGGTCTCACCATCCCCTAGGCAGCTCTCTAAATGCTGGTGCTCTAGATGTCTTGGAGATGGGGACCAGGAGGGAGCTGGCAGGGAGACTTGCAGGTCAAAATGCCCATGGATTTGCAAACTGCTCCCAGAAGACCAAGGGATTCCAGGAGGTACTCTGGAAGCAGCTAGGAGGCTGAGGGGCTGGGGCCTTGAAACCACGTCCAGATCCTAAGACATATTTCTCACCCTTCCTCTGCTCCTGCACTGGTCTGAGCCTCCTCATTTCTGGTGTGAATGAGTCAATAGCCCCCTATCGGTCTCTTGGCTTCCACCCTCTTCACCATCTCAACTATCCTCAAGGCAGCAGCCAGAGTGAGCCTGTTAAAACAGAAGTCACCTTCAGGCTACTCACTGGCTCAGAAGCCTGCAGTGGCTCCCCATTTCCCTCAGCATGCAAACCAAATTCCTGTGACCAGATTGAGACTGTGGCTTGCACAGTCCAGCCCCATTATGTCTGCAGTCTCCTCTCCCGCTGCCCTCCTCCCTGTTCATGCGCACCTGCCGCCCTACTCTCTTTGCTGTTCCTCCGACCTGCAGGTATGTCTTCACGTAGGGCCTTTGCCTGGCCAGCCCCTGCCTGGAATGCTCTTCTCCCGGACCTCTATTTGGCCCTTTCCTCTTTTTTTCAAATCTTTGCTGAAACCTCAGTTTCTTCATGAGGTTTTTCCCGACTTCCTTCTCTCGCAGTTTTACCACAACAGTCAGGCTCTCTGGACTCCCGTTCCTCTGGCTGGCTTTCCTTCTTTCTGTTATAGGTATCACCTTCTAACATATCTTATAGTTTGTTGATTTACTATGTTTATTTTTTATTGTCTGCCTCTCCTTGCTAGAAAATTCAGATTTTATTAATTTTATTAGTAAAGGCAGAAGTATTTCCCAGGCAGTTAGAACATTGGCTGGCCCGTAATAGGATTTCAGAAATAGGATTTCAGGGCACGTGGGTGGCTGCCTCGATTAGGTGTCCAACTCCTGATTTCAGCTCAGGTCATGATCTCAGTTTCATGAGATCAAGTCCCGCGTTCGACTCCACCCTGTACATGGAGTCTGTTTAAGATTCTCTCTCTCGGGGTGCCTGGGTGGCTCAGTCGTTAAGCGTCTGCCTTCGGCTCAGGTCATGATCCCAGAGTCCTGGGATCCAGCCCCGCATCGGGCTCTCTGCTCAGCGGGAAGCCTGCTTCTCCCGCTACCATTCCCTCTGCTTGTGTTCCTCTCACACTGTGTTTCTCGCTGTCAAATAAATGAAATCTTTAAAAAAAAAAAAAAAGATTCTCTCTCTCTCTCCCTCACCCCCAGCCCCTCCCCCACCCCCTTTCTCTCCCCCTCTCTAAATGCATAAATAAATAACATTTCAAAAATAGGATTTCAATAGTGTCTACATTAATAAATGAGTGAGGAAGTGAGCGAACACACGGATGGCCCTCTGGACCCATCACATCTCCATCAACCACAGCAATTTCCTCTTTAAAATCTGCTTCGAAGTTAGGTTTCTGCGTAAGATTCCATTCAAAGAAAAGATGCAGCACATGAAACATCCGTGTGGACACCAGCTCTGATCCCAAGCTCCCTGTAGAGAAATGGAGGAGCCTGGGCCCGCAGGAGTCACGTACCTGTTTAGAGCAGAACCAGAGGAAGACCCGCCTCTCCTGACTTAAAATCTCCACCTCTTCAGTCTAATTCGCTCATCATTCCCACATACTCTCTACTCTTGCCTTAAAACTTTACGTCTACCTTTAAATGAAGCAGCATTTCCCGGGGCGCCTGGGTGTACCGTTGGTGGAGGAATGGTTCCTGGTTTTGGCTCCAGTCATGATCTCAGGGTCCTGAGTTCGAGTGCCGAGTCGGGCTCTGCGCGCAGCCTGAGTCTGCTTGAGTTTCTCTCTGCCTCTTTCCTCTGTCCCTTCCCCCCACTTGTGCTCTCTCTTAAATAAATAAATAAATGAATCTTTAAAAATAAAATTAGTCTAGTCAAGAGTTCGGCCACTAAGAAATAGGGAGTATTTCTTAGTAGTAGCAGGAGCCGTGCTCTGAACAGCCCCTCTCCCTATCTCAAGCCCTGATTACCGCAAGTGACAGGTTTGTAAGTAGGTGATAAGCTGGGTTTTCTATTCCGGGTCAACTACCCCAGGTGTGATTAGGCCTATTGAAGCTGTTATTGCTAGTAATTAGCTTTTAGGTATATTTTTTCTTTTGGCAACACCCAGTTCCTAGAAATTTCGCAAGCATTTCTCACATATGCAAAGGTAAATGAAGTAATCACCATCTGTTCTGTATTTTCCTCCACGGAAGGTGTTTTCCCCATCTCTTCTTTTTTCCTTTATGGTATCTTAGCACGGCAACCGTTGACCAGTCATCCAGCCAGAGTCGTAGATACGTTTTATGGACTTTGTCTTGTTTCCAATTTTATTTTCTATTTTTTTATCTTTAGTTTTGAGAGAGAGAGAAAGAGAGAGCACGTGAGCTGTGGGGGGTGGGCAGAGGAAGAGGTAGAGAGAATCGTAAACAGGCTCCACCCCCCATTGTGGAGCCCAACGGGCGGCTTGATCTCACGACCCTGAGATCAAGACCTGAGCCAAAATCAAGAGTCAGATGCTTAACCAACCAAAACACCCAGGTGCCCCTTGTTTCCAACTTTAAAGAAAAAAAAGAAAATTCCCCAAAGGGTTAGCTAGTAATGCTGGGGACACAACATTATAATGGTGGTCATTTTAGGAGAAGTAGTCAAGGCCTCTAGCAGTGGCTGTTCCCTCTGCTGGGATGCTTTGCCCACCAGCCCCGGCTGGGTTGGCCTGGGCTGCCTCAGCATCATCACCATCATCTAAGACAGACCTTCCCAATCTATCACATCTCCATTCTATCATCTTCACATTACTTCCTTTGCTGTAGCTTGTTTAGCTATTGCTTAAAACTCATTGACTGACTGTCTTCAGCCCTATCTAGAATGTAGACCCCTCAAAAGCTGGGATCTAATCTGTGTTGTTCCTTGCTGCGTCCCAGGGCCTGGAAGAGGGCTTGTCATGAGTTAAGTACGTACTTTCACTTAACCAGTAGTTCAGAAACGTTACCTCATCTAAAATTACTAATCTCTGGCCTACTTTACCATCCCTTTTTTATTTTCACAGTCCTTCTCACCCTGGGTAAGCAATTCCCTGTATTATCCTACCTTTGTTTGAAATACCCAGAGCGGTTTCTGTTTTCATGGCTGGACTGGTCAGTGGGTGAGGTGACCACCACGAAATATCTGAAATGAAAAAACAAAGATGAATTTATTGCCTCCTACAGTAAGGGAGGACATATATGTAGGCAGGCACATACTTTTTAAGCAGAGAAATCTACTAATATTATATAGGGGCTTAGGGAAGCATGGAGTTCAGAAATAGGAGGACTGTCAGAGGCAAAACTCTTGTTGCCATGATCTGCAGAAATTTGGTCCCTTGTTTGAGACTGTTGCTCATTGATTAACTCAGAGTCCTGTTGGTGGAAGTGAGTCCATCTCTGACCAGCTGACCTTCAGAAGCTAGACACTAACTGGTTGGCTTGCAGAAGCCTGTTCAATGAGGCAAGCTGTTGACCAATTCAATGGGTTTGAAACCAGTTTTGGTGCCTTCTTGTTACTAGGCCACAGA
>CM053609.1:33310177-33320877 GCA_028646535.1 Procyon lotor
CCCCCCCCCCCCCCCCCCCGCAGGCAACTACCAGTTGTTCTCTATATTTAAGAGTCTATTATGTTTTTCTTCTTTTGTCTCTTTTGCATTTTGTTTTGTTTCTTAAATTCCACATATGAGTGAAATCATATGGTATTTGTCATTCTCTGACTTATTTCACTTAGCATTAGATCCTGTAGAGCCATTCCTGTTGCGAATGGCAAGATTTCGTTTTTTTATGGCTGAGTAATATTATATGTATTAATAATATATATATATTAATAATAATAATATATATATATAAATAATATATATATATATGCCATATCTTCTTTATCCATTCATCTTCTGATAGATGCTTGGGTTGCTTCCACATCTTGGCCATTGTAAATAATGCTGTAGTAAATATTAGGGCACATGTCTTTTTGAATTAGTGTTTTCGTATTCTTTGGGTAAAATACCCAAAATTTTAAAATTTTGGAGGAAACTCCATGCTGTTTTCCACAGTGCCTGCACCAGTTTGCATTTCCACCAACAGTGCCCAAGGGTTCTTTTTTTCCCACATCCTTATCAACACTTCTTGTTTCTTGTGTTTTTAATTTTGGCCATTCTGATAGATGTAAGATGATATCTCATTGTGGTTTTGATGTCCATTTCCCTAATGATTAGTGATGTTGAGCATCTATTTATGTGTTTGTTGGCCATCTGGATGTAGATGAGATCATGACCTGAGCCAACCATTTGGGGAAATATCTGTTCATGTCTTCTGCCCATTTTGTAATTGGATTATTTGATTTTTTTTGGTGTTGAGTGTAGAAGTTCTTTCTATATTTTGGGTATTAACTCCTCGTTATATATATCATTTGCAGATATCTTCTCCCATTCTATAGGTTGCCTTTCTGTTTTGTCAATGGTTATTTTCATAATGCAAAACCTTTTTATTTTGGCATAGTCTCAATAGTTTATTTTTGCTTTTATTTCCCTTGCCTGAGGAGACATATCTAGAAAAATTTTGCTATGATCAATATCAGAGAAATTACTGCCTGTGGGGCGCCTGGGTGGCTCAGTGGGTTAAAGCCTCTGCCTTCGGCTCAGGTCATGATCCCAGGGTTCTGGGATTGAGCCTCACATCGGGCTCTTTGTTCAGCAAGGAGCCTGCTTCCCCCTCTCTCTGCCTGCCTCTCTGCCTACTTGTGATCTCTCTCTCTGTCAAAAAAATAAATACAAATCTAAAAGAAAGAAAGAAAGAAATTACTGCCTGTGCTCTCTTCTAGGATTTTATGGTTTCATGTCTCACATTTAGGTCTTTAGTTGTGGGAATAAATATTTTTATTCTCAGTTTCTCCCTTTTGGTCCTCATTTAGCCAAAGCTACAAGAGAGATCATTAAGGTATGTCCAGATCTTTGCCACTATCGCTGATTTTCCTAAAAGATGTGGTTTCATTTGTAGACTTCTGGTTTTCAGGTTGCACACTGATCAGTGTGATTCCATCTGTTTTCAACATAAAATGATTTGTTGAATCATCTACCAAAACAATGGCTTCTCGGTAGGGTGTAAGACTCTGGAAAACAAACACTGAACAACTATAAGAAAAATGAGTATAACTATAATTATGATATGAGATGACAATACAGAATGACCAGGATTTTCTAGGTCCAAGTAAGAAAGCACGTTCAGATGTTTCCCTGTATCTATCTCAGAGAGTCATGTGTAATTACTTCTTTTAGTTTTGACATAGATCGCTTTATTCACCCATAGCATTCATCCAGGTACAGCACAAAGTGTTAGCAATGGTGTGAGCTACCACCTAGTTGGGAAAAAAAAAACAAGTGCAGACTTCTGGAATTATAGAAACATAATTTGGAAAACCTTTTTATTGACTATAGAATACAGTGTTGCTGGATTGAGAATGTTATACCAGGGGCACCTGGGTGGCTCAGTCTGTTAAGCGTCTGCCTTCAGCTCAGGTCATGATCCCAGGGTCTTGGGATTGAGCCCCGCATCGGGATCCCTGCTCTGTGGGGAGGTTGCTTCTCCATCTCCTCCTGCTTATGCTCACTCACTTGCTCACTCTCTCTCTCTCTCTCAAATAAATAAATAAAATCCTTTAAAAAAGGAAGAATGTTATACCAGTGCATGCTAATATAAGAAGGAGAAAGTAATAATAATTCATAACTAGCTAAGTACTTAGTAGAAAAACAGTGGGTGATGGTTGCTGAGACTGACTCATCTGGTAAGAGATTTTGAAAGACAAATGGAATTGGAGTACAGGGAGCCCAGCCCAGTGAGTACAAGTGTGGGTCCAGTATTCTCTGGAATTCTGCCAAACCAGTCTTCAAATCAATCCTAGTGGAACTTCCAAAAGTGTGAAAGGATCGTAAGAGCCTCCACTCAATATGTTTAAAAAAAAAGTTTATTGCTTACTACAGAAGAGAGAGCTGTGTTGATCAGCACATTGTCTCTGAACAGAGAAATCTGCTAATATAATACAGGGGTTTGGAGAAGCATGGATTTCAGGGTTTGGAGGATCTCCAGAGGGAAAATGTGTTGGCCTTATCCATAGATGCTTGGCTACTTATCTGAGACCGTTGTTGGTTGGCTGCCATTCAGAGGCACTGTTATGCAAGTGAGTCCATCCCCAACTGGCCCACCTTTGGAAGTGAGGATTGACACTGATTGGCTTGCAAAAGCATTTTCCCTGAAGCAAGTTATTGATTGATTAAACAGGTTTAAAACCATTTTGGTGCCTTCTCATTACCACGGTTACATAACAATCAGTCTTTTCCCAAATTAACGGGAACTTTCTTTTTATTTTCAACCCTGATAAACTGATAAACCTTCCTTAGTTTAGGTCTGGACTCGGGGTCTCTTTTCCACTATGCCCTTTATTAACTTTGTGATATTCCTTGAAAAAGTTACTTTACTGAACTTTAGAGTCCTCATTTGTAAGACATGGTTGATGATACCTACCATTAGGATCTTTGTAAAGATTAATGTTACAATGATCATGAAAATTTATAAATTATAAAATATCCTGAAAATATAAAACACTTGAAATCCTCTCAGATTGTGATAATATATGCCAAAGTGGTATTCAAATTCTAAAGAACTTTAAAATCATAAAAATTTAAATGATCAAATTTTAGAATTTAAATTATTATTATCACGGGCACCTGGGTGGCTCAGTTGGTTAAGCATCTGACTTGATTTCGGCTCAGATCATGATCTTAGGGTTGTGAGATTGGCCCTGCATTGGGCTCTATGCTGAGCATTCTTAAGATTCTCTCTCTCCTTCTCCCTCTTCCCCTAACCCCCACACATGCACGCGTGTGCACACACGTGCTCTCTCTCTCTCAAAAAGCTAATTAAATAATTAAATTAATAATTAAAATAATTAAAAAAAGACTGTTATCATGCCCTGTTCTCCAAGACCCAGCTCAAGTATTCTTTTTTTTTTTCAAGAATGTAGTTCTGACTACCCAAGTCTTCACTATCTACCTCTTCTCTGGATTTTCATATTTATTATCTGTACCATACAGATCATACCATCTTGATTTAGTCACTGTAATTTCTTTTTTTTTTTTTTAAGATTTTATTTATTTATTTGACAGAGAGAGATCACAAGTAGGCAGAGAGGCAGGCAGAGAGAGAGGGGGAAGCTCCCCGCTGAGCAGAGAGCCCAATGTGGGGCTCAATCCCAGGACCCTGAGATCATGACCTGAGCCGAAGGCAGAGGCTTTAACCCACTGAGCCACCCAGGCGCCCCTATTCACTGTAATTTCTGATAGTAGGTCTGATTACTCCAAACAGACTTAAAGTTACTGAAGGCAAGAATCTTGTCTTCATTAACATTGAAGAATATCCCATGTTGTCTTAGAATTCTTTTCGCCATAGAACTCAGGGCAATCTCTGTCCATTCAGTGGATTGTACATCGGAGGTGATGCTTACTTGCTAGCCTGGATCTTCTCCAACCTGCTCATTTTACCAAATCATGAGATGAAGGTCCAGAGAAGGAGTAACTTGCTCATGGAATACAGAGCCAGAACTAGAACCTGTGTCCTCTAGTCCTTGTCATCATTCTTCTTTTGGTATCACTACAATGCTGTATTGTTAATATCCCCGAGGGTACCTGCTGCAGTAGCAGAGCCCATACTGGGCGCTCAGGAAACACCTCTAACCACCTTTCTCATGGCTGAGTTGACTCAGGTATTTGGAAAGCAGAGCATTTCCACAATTACTGTTGACACTGTAATTTAATGCTGCTGGGTCTTCCTGAGGTGGCAGCTCAATTCACGATTGTCAGTCATCTGACATTTCAGGTCAGAATTGTAGTTTTCATCCTCTTTTCCTTCTACAAGAAGTTCCACAAAGGATCTCCCAAATCTCTTAAAGTATATACCCTTCCTCACTGCTTGGCAAAGTCAACACCAGTAATACAAATGGAAAGAATCAGTAATTGCAGGAAACCTTCCTAGTTAAACATGGCAATGGAAAAATACATCAATCACCTTCATAATGAAAATTTTATTTAAAAAGCATAGGTCTAAAAATGTATTTGCATGAGATTATTTTATTCTTATGCAAATTATTTAAGACTGAATTTTATACTTCGGAGCTAAAATTCTTCTTTCTGGTTCTTTTTCCAGGCCTTTAAATAGGCACTTAACAAAACAGTAATTAAATGCAGTAGGTTCTTTTTAACTCCAATACCCAATTGGCATTTTTGCTTTTTGGAGGCTATTACTGTAAATTAGATTCTGACATGGGAGAGAAGATTGGACAGGAAGGGAGCCCTTGCTCAGAAAATGCCCAGATCAGCAAACCCTTCCAGAAAGACTCCCAAATTTTCATTAATACATAACAATAATAGTTGCACTTGCCAGAGCAAGCAAGCTATCCTCATTGCTTTTCACTTTCTGTGTTATCTCTGGGAACAAGGTGCCTTCTACAGACAGGTTCAGCTCTTTAGTCAAAACCCTATCTAATTTAGGATTTTTCTTTTCCTCCTCCAAGAGTCCTTTGTTTCCCATTTTACTTTGTAAAAGAATATATAACTAACCAGAGGGGGCAATTTGTCAATGCATATTAGGAGCCATAATAATGTTCATATCTGGGGCGCCTGGGTGGCTCAGTCATTGGGCGTCTGCCTTCGGCCCGGGTCAGATCCCAGGGTCCTGGGATCGAGCCCGAGCCCCGCATCGAGCCCCGCATCGGGCTCCCTGCTCCGCGGGAAGCCTGCTTCTCCCGCTACCATTCCCTCTGTTTGTGTTCCCTCTCTCGCTGTGTTTCTCGCTGTCAGATAAATAAAATCTTTAAAAAAAAAAAATAATGTTCATATCTTTGATCCTGAAATTTCTTCACTTGGAATTTATTCTAAGAAAAAAATCAAAAGGGGAAAAATAATAATAAATCGGGAAGAATGAAAAATGTTTAATAATAGGGAAATAGTTATATTGCTATTACATATCTACTTCAAGAGTTATGATACTAAAGACTAATAGCAACATAATAGCTCTTAAATTATAATAATAAATTCAGAAGAGGAAACAAATGGTATGTTTTTATAAAGATTGTTCTGGGGCGCCTGGGTGACTCAGTCGTTAAGCGTCTGCCTTCGGCCCAGGTCAGATCCCAGGGTCCTGGGATCGAGCCCCGCATCGGGCTCTCTGCTCTGCAGGAAGCCTGCTTCTCCCGCTACCAGTCCCTCTGCTTGTGTTCCCTCTCTCGCTGTGTTTCTCTCTGTCAAATAAATAAAATCTTTAAAAAAAAAAAAAAAAAAAGATTGTTCTTGGAACCATATAAATCTAGGTATACATATGAACAAAGAATGGGAAATAGTGGACCAAGACAAAAATAGATCAGAGCAGCAAGACAGTGTTTGTGTTTTGATGGTGATAATTTTTCAAAATGTTTTTTAATAACACAAAAATTCATAGTTTGTCAGTGTACTTAGTCTTATGGCATATGAAAACGGAAAGCACTCTAGTTTGGGAATCAGGAAATGTTGCTAACTGGCAATGTGACCCTGGAAAATCTTTTCACTCTTTGATCTTCCTTTTATCATCTATAAAATGAGGACACTGAGCAATCTTTTTCTAAGTTGACTTGTAGTTTAAAATTCTGTTATTTTTCATGGACTTATTTTCTTCTTTATTTAATGTTGGAAAGTGTTTTAAATGTTTAAGAATGGAGGGGCACCTGGCTGGCTCAGTTGGTGGAACAAGGGACTCTTGATCTCAGGGTTGTAAGTTTCAAGCCCCATGATGGGTGTAGAGATTACTAAAAAAATAAGATCTTTTTTTTTTTTTTAAGATTTTATTATTTATTTATTTGACAGAGACAGACACAGTGAGAGAGAGAGAACCCAAGCAGGGTCAGAGAGAGAGGGAGAAGCAGGCTTCCCACCGAGCAGGGCGCCGGATGCGGAGCTTGATCCCAGGATACTGGGATCATGACCTAAGCTGAAGGCAGACGCTTAATGACTGAGCCACCCAGGGGCCCCTAAAAAATAAAATCTTAAAGCGTAACAAATAAGTAAATAAGTGAGTAAGTAAGTAAATAAATAAATAAATATTCAAGGGTGGCAAACTCTTGCCAAATTTCAGTCCAGTGAAGGAACTCAAGCCTCATTGTCAAGCTTAGAGAAATGGGCTGCATAAAATAAAAAGGATCTCGTAGTTTTTCTTAAGCTTGAAGCTTGGATTCATCCACTTTTCAGAGCAGCTCATACTTCCAGCCTCCTGATAATTACACAGTTAATCATGCAGTAAAATGTCTCTAAAAGATGAATAAATAGGGTTATCCAAGGGCAGTGTGATATTACGAGTGAATGAATCCTGACTGCTGACATAGGATGAGCCGTTCTTTTCTAATTGTTGCAAGGCACAGTGATACCTGCATTTTAGTTTTAGGTGCTAAGGTGTCAGCAAGGCAAAGTTCTCAGGAGGTGGCAATAGGATCACCAAAGCTTCCCCCCAGGGGCCACTAGGGACCTAAGAAGCAGTGTTTCCAGAGCACAGTTTACTTCTCTTGGGTCTCAAACTCAGTTCCTTTTCCAAGGCTTCTCTTCTCTTTTTTCTCTTTATACCCCAATTCAGCTCACCTCTTGAGTACCCAAAGCCTAGCAGAAGTTTTGTGGTCCTATGCACATGACTCCAAATTCCTGGCCTCCCCCTTCACCAGCTGAGTGACCATGGATCTTCTCTGGGCATCGGGATCTAGTTATCACGCTCTTCTTCACGCATCTGGGGCACAAGAAATCTACCACTGAATCTGTCTCCAGTACATTGCCTGGTATATGATGAGTGTTAAATAAATGTCAGAACCTTTCTCATTTCCCAATTCCTTCTGTTAAGAATCCTTATCTGTCCTCTGCTTGTGTTCCCTCTCTCGCTGTGTTTCTCGCTGTCAAATAAATAAAATCTTTAAAAAAAAAAAAAAAAAAAAAGAATCCTTATCTGTAGCACTATTGTTTGTAACATTTAATTTGGTACTTTGTATTATTTTTCAAATGACTCCTAAGGGTATAGCTTCTCTATGCAATCTCTTAGATGGAGGGTCTCAGTTACAGGATAAGCACCTACTGAACATGCTAGAAGCTTAGGTAAAGTCCAGTAATATCATCTATTATGAAGAAACCAAAAATAGAACTAATATTTATTAGGTGGTTCTACATACCACACGGGCACTGTGTGTGGACTTTGAATACATTAGCTACTTTAATTCTTAAAAAAAATCCCATAGTAGGTAATTTTACTCCTTCCCTCCCTCGTTTGTTCTTTCTTTCTTCCTTCCTTTCCTCCTTTCCTTTTTTCTAGGTTTTTCCGTAGATTTTCTAGGAAGAATCTCTATTTCCTTTCTCTCACAACATTTGACCCTGGTCTATGATAGATCTCTTTATCTGTGTTGGTTTTATTTATTTATTCTTATTTTATTTTTAAAGATTTTATTTATTTGAGAGAGAGAGAGAGAGCAAGTGCTTGCACACATGAGCAGAGGGGAGTGGGGCAGAGGGAGAGGAAGGAGAAGCAGGCAGAGAGCTCACAGGGCTCCGTCCCAGAACCCTGAGATCATGACCTGAGCAGAAAGCGGCCGCCCAATGGACCAAGCCACCCAGGGACCTCTATCTGTATTAGTTTTAAATTACTAAATTTATAGCTTTGGGAAACAAACTCAGTAACTCAGTGTTGGCAGGGATGTAGGGCAAAAAGAGTTCTCATATGCTGTCAGTTGGAAAGTAAAATGATAACAGCAACTTTGGAAAAGAAGTCATCAGTTTTTTAAAAAGCTAAATATACACCTATCACATGATGATTTATCCATTCCACTCTAGTTGTCTACCCTAGAGAAATGAAAGCATATACCTACACAAAGTCTTATACATGAGTATTCATAAGAGCAAAAAACCAGAAACAATCAAAATATATCCATCAAGAGGCGAATGGATACAAATCCAGCTTCCTGAATGGGGTTGGCTTCTTTTCTTTAGCTTAGAATGAGTTCCAATATATAAAGAGCTTAGAAGGTGTCAGTCTCATTCTTACAACCAGAAGAAAGCTGAACAAACTGAAAATCATTGACTGAATGACCTTTCATCAGAGAGCTGAGGTAGCAGAACAAACCACCACTCTGGAATCTGAGGAGAATTTGGAGACTCCCAGCCAAGAGCAGCCTATCTGAAACAGAAGCCATGGAAAGTCATAAATTGACAGGAATCCTGAAATGGTAATTTTGACAAAGTGCTGGACCCTGAGTGTGCTCTAATATGAATTAGACGTGAGATATTCCTGATATCCAAGGTCTTGGAGGTGGGGTTGTGGGTGGCATACTTTCATAGGTTTTTACCTCAGGGAATTCCACCAGGTTCCCATGGTGAAGGGGAAGCAGAATCCTTCGTAATCATTTTGAAATACTCTCAGCACATTCTCGGTAATAAAAATCTACTCTACAGGAGAGGAGACTTGACCAGAGCCTTACTGACTTGGGGATAAAGGCAGTTACCCAACTCCAGCAACTTTTTATCCTTCCTATGTCCCTAGGGGGAAAAAGAAAAGAAAAATGTGAAGATCAGAGCCCAGGGACAAAAGCACATGAGAAGATTGAGATGTAATCCCAGTCTTACAGATTGCTTCCCCTTGCCAAAATTTGCCACCATGTCAGCAACTCGCCCATATAATAACAGTGGATAAGTTGAAGTGGATAGTGAAGAGAGCTGTAAGGCACATAGGTACTCTATTGAAGAAAGTTTTCCTAGGGAAACCCAAAGACTACAGATCAGACAAAAATAAGGACACAAAAGGAAACTAAAGCCTCAGACACCTACAGCTACAGCAAGTAGTAAACACAGGATAACTCTGCCAGATAAATTGAAGCCTCATACTAATGGTCTATTTTACCTATTTAGTGTATCATGTCTGGCTTTCAATAAGAAATTACAGGCAAGGAATAAAAGGCAAAAAAAATAGTGTGAAGACACAAAACAAACATGCAGAACCAGGCTCAGATATGACATGGATCTTGGAATGATCAGATAGGGATTTGAAAATAATTATGAGTAATATGCTAAGGGCTCTAATGCAAAAAATAGACAATATGCAAAAATAGATGGGCCTGGTAAGCAGAGAGAGGGAAATTTGAAAAAGTCAAAAGGAAATGCTAGAAATTAAAACACTGTAACAGAAATAAAAGAAGCCTCTGATGGGCAGACGGGGTACAGCCAATAAAGGAATCAATGAGTTTCATGATATGTCCATAGAAACTTCCCAAATTAAAATGCAAGGAGAAAGAATAATGAAGGAAAAAAACCCAGAGCAGACTACCCATGAATTGTGGGACTGTTTCAAAAGGTGTAACATATGAGTAATACCAGGAGCAGAAGAAAGAGAGAATGGGACAAGTGTAGTACTTGAAGTAGAAATGAATGAGAATTTTCCAGATTAGATGACAGATAACAAAGAACAGATCCAGGGAACTCAGATGAACATGGACACACACACACACACACACAACACACACACATACACACACGAATCTAAGCACACAAAAATATCATGTTCAAACTGCAGCAAACCAGAATCAAGGAGAAAATCTTGTAAGAAGTCAAGGGGGAAAATACCTTACCTATCAAGGAACAAGGAAAACAATTATACTGGTCTTCTCAGGGTGCCTGGATGGCTCAGTCAGTAGGGCACATGACTTTTGATCTTGGAGTTGTGAGTTCATGCCCCACACTGGGTGTCAAGATTACTTGAGAAAAATAAATTTTTTAAAAGATTTATTTATTTGAGAGAGAGAGAGCGAGCATGAGCAGGGAGAGAGGTAGAGAAAGAGAGGGAGAGAAGCAAATTTCCCACTGAGCACGCAGAGCCCACCTAAGACTTGATCCCATGAGCCTGAGATCATGACCCCAGCCGAGTCAGATGCCTAACCAACTGAGCCACTCAAGTGCCCCAAGAAAAATAAAATCTTTAAAAAAAGAAGAAGAAAAGAATTCTATTGGACTTCTTGTCAGGAATCACACAAGGAGGAAGAGAGTGAAGTATTTAAAGTATTGAAAGGAAGAAATGATTACAATAGAATTCTATATTCAGTGAAATTAACCTTCAGAAGTGAAGGAGAAATAAAGACTTCTCAGTCTTCTCAGGCAAAGAAAAACTGAGAGAATTCATTGCTACCAAATCTCTGCAAGAAATGTGAAAATAAGTTCTTTTTTTTTTTTTT